>JANDEH010000060.1:600000-939789 GCA_024610705.1 Tetragnatha versicolor
TTTTTATTCACATTCTAAGAAAAATATGCTATTTATAGAAATCTTTTGAGTATCTAACAGTTGCAGCAAAAAAAAACTCAGACAACAGTCGCCATTACTTCCTGTTGAACACATTCTTTACAAAAACAATATAAATTCATGGTTGATTGTAAATAGGTTTTTATATTCAGTCTTCTTTGAAAAATAAGAATGCTTTCAAATATTTATGAGTGTTTACGGAAGTCCAGAATGTGATTTCGAAGAATTATCAAGAAAAAAAAACAATTTTATGTTAAAACTTACATAAGCAAGCGAGATACTGATTTCACTAAGAAATCTGAACCGATCATTTTTTTGTATTATTTCAATTTTAAAAAGAAGAATCCAAACTTTACATGTTTCATAATACTAAATAAATTAATCTGGGGTGACAGGTAGCTGATAATGCAGAATAGAGAATCTATGCAGCTTCATAAATCGTTTAAAATAAACTACTAAATTCTACCCGTGCAAGACCGGGTATATCAACTAGTATGCTTTAAACAGTGTGATTATAAATATTTTAAGTAAAACAACTTCAATATAGTTCATTTCTGTAATTTAATTCTTGTTTGAAGGTCCAGATGTTATAAAAAACGTGTATCAAAAGAAACCCAATTAAGCCGTAATAAGACGAAAAAAATGAGAAAAATACCAAAAAAATTGGATAAATTATTCTGAAGCATCTTTCTAGAAATAAAAAATGACAATTCTTCTCCATTTAAGGAATTTTTAACCTTTATTAGAGTCATAGGCATGTTTTACGCATGGGGTCCTCAGAGACCTTACGAGGGGAATATGTGACTATTTTTTCAAGAGGGTAGGAAGGTTAAGCTTATAATACTCTTTATTTTGATAAGTATTGAATATTTTGCTGTTTTTTTCGGAACAATATCCGCCATTTTGAACTCCAGCTACGTCTCTCTGCGCAATATTTGGGGGTGCCAACAACTAGATTCTGATTCCTAATGTTTCTACCTTTATTATAAAACAGTTTTTCAGCTTATAACACGAGGACAAGTGATTTTCAGATGGTTTTAAACAATAGTCACCAGTCTGGATACGGTAGGTGATGGTCGCTCATTTTAATATTTCTTCCACCGGAAACTTTTTTAGGATTTCAACATCTGTATTTGACTTTTTTATGATAGTATGAGTTTCATGAAGTGGGAAATAGTAAGAATATAGGCCCTTTTGTAATTTTTGTCTTACAATTATGATGGTTGGTTTTTCCGAAAGATAATTACGAAATGAAGACGAATGCGGTGGTTGGAATCCCCAAATATTGTTTAAAATGTTGTGAAAATTATAAAAAAGTAGAAAAGTCTTGAAAATATGATTTTTTTGCACTAAACGGCAAAGAAATGGATGTCTCAGTGATACGAGAAGTCGGTTATTTTGAATTCCCTTCCCTCCGCGCAAATTTTGGTGTTGCCAACATTGAAATACGGGTTCTTTATATTAATAGCTTTCAGAAAAACCAACTTTCTTTGTTGTAACTCTAAAACTCTCCCGGCAAATGCCATAAACGAGCGTATTTGGGATTGCCCCCTTTTCGGTATTACCCGCTGCACTAAAATGCACCATTAGCGTTAAATACATTCGAATATGTAATAAATTAATATGTAAGCCTGAAAAAAATTTTATATTGCGATAAATATAGGAGAAATCGCTGTTTTTCTGAAGCGAGATCCGCCACTTTGAACCCCCGCCGCGCCCCTCTGCAGCCTTTTTGGGGTTGGCAACAACCGGATTCGTATTCCTGACGTTAATACCTTTCAGAAAAGGTAACCCTTATAATTGTAACACAAAAATCGCACGGATTACCTTTTGCTCCTTGACTATTGAGGCAAAATAAGAAAGTTAAAAAATGTAATTTAAAAACAAAAGGAGATAGAGCAAAAACCTCAGTGAGAGTATTGTTACCAATGTTATAAAAATCTCATCGAAAAAAATTTCATAAAAATGTGAATATTCACGGATACTCATGATTTCTTTTTATTTTTTTATTAAATGTTGTCTTTATTTAACTAAAAGAACACAAAACTACATAATGACACTGAAAAACTTGCACATTTCTGATCTTTTTCTTTTTGAGGGCTGAAAAAGTGCTATTTCCTCGTGCTAATGGAACTGCGTGTCCGTTCTTTAAACACCGCTTCGCTATCTAAATCGGAAAATGATGCTTCTAAAAAAGTCTAAATCTTATCTTGCTTGTTTCATTTTAGCAATATAGAGAGTTCAAAAATACCGTATAAACTGACATAACTTTTTAAGATCGGACTAAAACCAGCAAAATCGTTGATTTCGGCATTTATTACATAAAAGGTAATTTAGTGCTGAATTTTCAGTATCAGTACCTGCATGCTAATAGACCTATCGGTTTTATTAAATAAATGGCGGAATCGGACATTATGTATACCTCAAAGCAACGTTTCCTGAACCTAGTATGTCACTTCGCGAAAGGAGAAAGTGAGTAAACACTAAGCCTGTTGGGTTGATAGAAGGAATTTCTATACGCGTGATAAAGACACTATTTATACATGGGTTTAACAAAATAATCGTATTTTAAAATTGACGTTCTTTGTTTCACTCAAAACTTAGACACCGATATGGGATCTTCTTTGTTAGTGGCGTAATAGGTTCAACTTAAGTTGCTGTCCAGTATAGACAGTAACTTAAGTTGAACCTACTACGTCACTAACAAACAAAGTAGTTCCCATCACAGTGTCTGAATTTCGAGTGAAACAAAGAACGTCAATTTTAAAATAGGATTATTTCGTTTAACCCATGTATAAATAGTGTCTTTTTATCACGATTCGGGTACCCAATTTCCTCCTATCAACCCAACAGGCTTTGTGTTTACTCACTTTCTCCTTTCGCTTAGTGACGTACTGGGTTCAGGAAACGTTGCTGTGAAGTATAGTATAGAACCTACTTTAAAAAAAATACACAACTTTGCATTCTTAATCTCTGGGGGGAAAAAGCAGCAGTGAGAGTCGTCTCCGCGGGAGAAAAGAAACTCCCGTTTTAAGCTCTTTGGAAAACTGAAACAATCCCGAAATTAAAGTGTCCGTGAAGAACCACCCTCAGAGGGGACGATTTTCGTCGAGGGTGGCCAATTTTCGAAATGGAACTAAAAGAACAGAACCCCCTCCCCCCGTTGGAAAGGAAACGTTGATCGTGAGCCAAAACTTCGTACAGTCGGAAGAAATAGAGGGAGCATGTAACAGGACATATTTTTTCAGTGATTGGGATTTCTAAAAACAATATTAAAGTACTTTTCATAAATGAAAGTAATGTACTGAAAACATTATAAGTTTGTATAAAAATATAAAATATCCCCGATCCACACACACTATTTGGTCATTTTATTTAAACCAGGTATGGGCAACCTTTTTCAATCTGCGGGCCGAACTCAAAGATTGTAATTACGAGGAGGGCCATAGAGATGATAATAGGTAATTTTGAAAAATAAGTCGGTTTATTATCGTTTTATAAAATTTAATTATTTCATTCAAAATAAATTCCCCCCTCCCCAATTCTGAATATACTGAACCCCTTTTTAGTGATACCAGGGCTTTGCTAGGTCCATGGAAATTTAGTACCCCTACCTGAAAACTTCTTATTTTCATCTTAAAAATCACTTAAATTATTTATACCTCCATCCATAGATAAAAAGGGGGCCTAGGGGTATTCCTCGGGAATTTTTTAAAAATTTTAGCAAGTGATTATATGCTATACTTTTATGGTATTTTGGAACTTTTTTATGAGATAAAAACGACTATAAACAATAGTTTAAAAATAGTCAAAGACCCGTTTAATTTTAATAACTCCCCCAGATTTTCTATCAAACCATCACCGCCCTCTAGAACTCTTCAACGCCACCTGAAGGGCTGTACCACCCACTTTGGGAACCACTACTGTAAAGCCAACAATTCTTCGAAGTGACGAGCAGAATATAAATACAGCACAACATAATTTTGCAGCAAGCTTAACTTCGAAAATTAAGTTCTTTTCGAGGGTAAAACCTGAGGATAAGATAAGACCTGAGAATTTCAAAGTTAATTTTTTTCGGGGGAAGGAAGGACATCACTAGCGAGTCCAGAGGGGCTAGGGGCTTTAGACCCCCCCCCAAAAAAGGAACGAAAACTAACAGTGAGAAAAGGGGAGGTCAGAATAATAATAGCATATAAAGGGGGAAGGCGAGTAACTACCAAAACGAGCTAAACCCCCGTTTTTTTTTAGATAGAATTTCCAGAAAATTTCTAGGGAGGAACCGTCACAACACCCCCTTCTATACTCGGAACTCTATTATTTACAATTTTATTTTATATTAAGTTAGTCAAAATTCAAAAATTCCTTTAAAAAACTTTATTAAATTCTTGAAGATATGTCCGAAATGCGGATTAGGAGTACCAAAGCGAGTAGCAAACTTGCTTATTTGGAGTTAAATTTAAAAAAAAAATTGTGGAAGAATCTCCAGACCCCTCTTTAAGGTAGTTTTAGAACACACACACAATTATTCACAACTTTTTTTAATAATATGTTAGTCTAGAGAGAAGATACCATTTGATTTTTTGAAATTTCTTAGCCAAAAAAACATCCTTAGATCAGCTATGGCCAGCCCGCGAGCTGCTTCCGGCGCTTTTGAAATAATTTTGCGGCCAGCGAGGATTTTTTTAGTCAAAAGTTAAAGTTTTAGGGTAAGTTAACCCGTTAACGCCCGAATTAATTCTACCGAAAATATTTGTATGATTATTTCAAATTGGTGTAATTATGACCCAATTAAGACAAAAAATCCAAAATTTTAACATTTTGTTAATTAGTGTGGAAGTTACAGCCCGTCCTCGTTTGAGGACGCTGGGCGTTCCGGCGTAAAAAAATCAAGATATCAGAAAAGTCAGCAAATAGGAAAATAACGTATATAGGTATTCAAAACAACTTAAAATAGACTAGTTACGGTATTTTATAAGACTTTATGATGAAATTTATTATAAACTACACATTTTAGCATTATTTTTATCAATTTTAAGAATTTATCTCCTTTTGAGTAAATCAAATGGTACAGATTTTTGTGTTGTACGAAGTGTGATAGTTGATAGTGAGGGAAAACTTTTATTAGGAGATCATGAGGAACATGTTAAATACATGAAAACTAAATACATATGATACATGAACAAAATGCGCGTTAATTTTGAATAAATTATAGCACTTGGTATGATATTTGGGAAAACAAGGTGCTCAAAATATGATTTACAAAATATGTCACATCGACATTTTATTTCCCTTATTAAATTTATGTTCACAAATCCCCTTTAGGTTCTTTTTCTATTTTTTTCCGAGATTTCAGAGCACATCGAGCCATTTTATTGCCTTTTATGGTCTCACAATTTATTGGGAAAACAAATATTCATGAGATTTTGCAATCGGAAAGAACCTATGAGTCATTGTAACTACTAAAAACCCTTCTAAAACAAAAATAAATATTAAAAACTACCTTATAATACAGTCGAATCCGCTTAATGTGATCGCAATTGTCTGAGATTAAACTGATAACATTATCCGATTGATAACAATAAGCGATTTCTTATATCAAAAAGCACTAAACAGTGTAACTAGATTATTTGCTTTAAAATCAAAGTTATACTATAGTAATTAATGTATTTAAACAATTATTCACTATCTAAAACAAAGGAAAATCAAAATCTCTTATCAGAAACATCTGCAAGGCACCGATGGTTCCTTATTCCAATCACAAGCATGACTTCGGACCCCCCTTTGTCCGTTTTCTTTCAATATGTGGAATGTTTTCTTTTTCTTACTCATACTGAGTTTCAGGAAAAAAGAAGCGCCAGATGCTGTAGGGTGGGGCAGATGTATACTTGTAAAAATTGACGAAATTGTATTGATTGACCTCCAAAACGAGTCGAAAGCACACGTTTTTTAGGGAATATGTAGAAATTTTGATAACATTAAGCGGCGTGTTGATCCAAGGTTGATCACATTAAACGATGTATTTTACATTAATTTGCATAGGAATGATCGGGACTGGTCGATTTCGATAACATTATCCGATTGATAACATTAACCGTGATCACATTAAGCGGATTCGACTGTAGTTGAAGAACAGCTTTAACACGATAGTAGATCGAAAAAATCCAAAAACTGTAATGAGTAGAAATCTGAAAAAAGTTGTCTGGAACGCCCAGCGTCCTCAAACGAGGACAGTAAAATTGGACGTCATTTTTGAAAACGAAATTTTTTTAAAAGTTACTTATTTTCTTTTATATGTATACATATGACCCTAATTTGAAATACTACAGAAAATAAAATTATTACTTTGACTTCAGCCGATGTGGCTAGACATAAAGGCAACGCAAGTGTAATACATGAAAAAAGAGCGAAATTCCGAGCCGGATCAAGGACCTTAAAACAAACCCAGACACTTCATAATTTGTGGCATGATTTGTAGTATTGCCATCTATCGTCATGTAAAATAAACAATCGTTTCCGGAAAAAGGAAAGATTTTACACACCCTTTTATTCACTGTCCTCAAACGAGGACGCTGGGCGTTAACGGGTTAAGGTCCCCCCCCCGAAATTCCCCGAGCAAAGTGTACCAAAACGCGTTAAAACCTGTTAATTAGAGTTAATTAATAATTTTCTGGGTGAGGATCCCCGGAACCCCCCTTTAGTGCTTACTAGGAACTCTATTGTTCACAACTTTTTTAGGATATTAAGTTCGGCCAGGTGATGCATTGACCTATTGAATATGCATGGGGGCATCAGAGGAAGATTTGGGTATACTTTTTCCCGGTGCAAAAATCTAGCTGCAGTTTTTAGAGAAAATTTGGGTCCTCCCGAAAAAATTTCTATACGCGCCACAAGCTCCTTAGTTTTGAGTGATTCCAAGTGTTTTTTAACGGCATCTGTTTAGTTCCTAATATACTACAGGAGGTATTCTTGGGGTTGTTCCTAAAGGTGAATTTAAATTAATATTTTTTTAGGAATCTGTCAAACTAAACAAAGGATCTAAGAAACTCCCTAATTTATATACCTAGTTTATTCAATTTACTTCACTGTCATTCTGTGCATCTATAATATCCTAAAACTTTATATGCGGCCCGCGAGATTATTGTGGTTTTCCAAAGTGGCCCTCGACCAGTTGCGGATCCAGGGGGTGACACTATTGAAAGTGCCCCCCTTGGAGACCCAAAAAGGTTCTGAAATTGAGTAAAGACCAACTTTTACAGGTCTAATTTCAAAAATTTTTCTGGGGGAGGACCCTCCCCATACCCCCCATTAGTTTCAAAATGGAGTATTCAGTGTTCATTTTTAGGAAATCCCCAAAATTTTGACATTTTGGGTCATAAAGTAAAGGTAATAGTGTTGAAAAGTGCCCCCCTAAGACTCGAAAAGTTTCTAAAAATGAGTTCAAACCCTACTTTTACACGTCAAATTTCAATTTTTTTTCTGGGGGAGGACCCCCATACCCCCAATGATACCACAAGGGGATCTTGTCTGGAAAAGTACCCCCTCAACATCATTTGGGTTGGCCACCTCTGTCCTATATGGCAGTGGTCTCCAACCCCCGGTCCGCGGACCGGTGCCGGTCCGTGTATCAAATGGTACCGGGCCGCGGGCCGATCATTTCATTGAAAATGAATTTAAATTCCTAGTTTTATACTTCAAATTAATGAATGAAATGAATTATAAATCACTTTATATTTATTTTTTGGTGTAACTGTATTTTATTTTGAAAGCATGTTTAAAGACAATTTAATTAAAATTAATAAATAAGAAAATCTATAATGTAAACAATCAACGCCCCCGAAGTGGGCCGCGGTAAAAGTATCTAGCGTTGACCGGTCCGTGGTGGTAAAAAGGTTGGGGACCACTGCTATATGGTGTATCGAAAAAAACTTTTTTTTTATTTTGATGGCGCATTAGTGCGGAAAAGTTGTCTAAGGTGCCAGAGAGTACCTGTGAATTTTTTCAGAATTTTTGGATAATTTCTTAAGGTGCCACATTGGCCCTGAAGTTCCCCATGTTAATCCAATGGGGCGCGCCGCCAAAAAGGCCGAAAATCGGTTTTTCACCCCTCATTTCTACCCTAATCACACGACAAATGTCTCGTCTCGAGTTATGGACTCTATATGATCTAGGCTATCTGAAAAAACTTGAATAATAGCCTAAATATCTATATTACGTTTTTTTGTATGCTCAAATTTCGTCGAAAATCGCGTATTTCCTCTTTCTAATCAGATCCCACAATCAACATAATATAGAGATTTAAGTTATTATTCAAGTTTTGTTGGGTAGCATACATCATATAGATTCCATAACTCGAGAGAAGACATTCCTCGTGTGATTAGGGCAGAAATGAGGGCCGAAAAACGAATTTTCGGCCTTTTTGGCGGCGCGCCCCATTGGATTAACATGGAGAACTTCAGGGCCAATGTGGCACAGAAATTATCCGAAAATTCTGAAAAAATTCACAGGTACTCTCTGCCACCTTTGACAACTTTTCCGCACTAATGCGTCATCAAAATCGAAAAAAAAATTTTTCGATACACCATACGTGTCCTAGATCCAGCACTGGCACGCAGGACTACTCGCCGACGGATGCTCTAGTCAGTTCTCTCGCTCTACGCTCTTGAGTCGCCGCGCGTTTCCATTTCATAAGAAGAAAAGATTAAAAATAAAAGAGATGTATTCATTCGCGGAAAATGAAATTGAGCAACGAGTTTCTCCGGTTTTCCCCCCGTTTTGGAATTCCATACTCAGGCGATAATTTTTTTTTGGGGGGGGGGAAATGACAAAACGTCAGGAGAAGGGTCTTTTTTTATTATTATTTTCGTGAGATAATTTTGTGAGAGTTGTTTCCATTTGGAATAAAGAGCAGAGACGGCAAACGATATTTCGTTTGAGTGATGGTTTCTCAGAGTTCTTTAATCTATCGTGAATTCGTTAATTTAGCACTGGGATGGCCAACCACTGTGGTTTTAAGACTTTTTTTTGTATTGTGAGAACACTTTAGCATTCTATGTTCTGACAGTTCTCAAAAGTATTAAATTAATTAATTGGTTTTAGCGCAGTGGTTCCCAAAGTGGGTTCCGCGGAACCCTGGGGTTCCACGAAAAAATTTAGGGGTTCATACTTTATTTCATTAAAAAAATTAGAATGGTGTACAAAAATAAGAATGGACAGCCCCGCCCCTTTTTTTACTCAAAAATGTTCTCAAAATTGAGTTAAAACCTTACTTTTACCAGTCGAATTTAAAATTTTTTTCTGGGGGAGAACCCCCAGACCCCCCCCACGGTATCGCAAGGGGATATTGTGCGATACTTTTCGGAAAATCACCAACATTTTGAAAAATTTTTTCAAAAGATAAAGGCTATGGTCTGGAAAATTCTCCTCTTGGCCCCAAAAAGCTTCTTAAAATGAGTTAAAACTCTACTTTTACAAGTCAAATTTCAAAATTTTTCTGGGGGAGGACCCCCATACACCCCAGGGGTACTAGAAGGGATCTTGAGTGATACTTTTTAAAAAATATCTAAGAATTTGACATTTTTGCCAAAAGGTAAACTTGATTGTCTGGAAAAATGCCCCCCCTAGACCTGGGCTGGATCCGCGCCTGGTTTCATTTAATATCATATATTAAATTTTGAAAAGTCGTTGATTAAAAAATATTCTGGGTTCCGAGATCATTGGCAACAAATTTGGGGGTTCCACGACCAAAATATTTTGGGAACCACTGCTCTAGCGGATTGAATTTCCTAAAGAATATCATTTTGTTTAATAAAACAACCTGAGCTGTTCTCCATCAAATCAAGCAGAACCCCACGAAATATATACGGTTTCGGAACTTAATCCAGAAATTGAAATCCCGAAACTTTTTCCCGGTCGGACGTGCGAAAGTGGGGGGGTGAAACCGGTGCTTTTATCATCCTTCCCCCAGTGGTCTGGGGGAGCCCCTCGTGTTTTTCCGTGGATATATCTAAAATTTATAACTCGAGATTGGGAAAATGTGTACAGGAGCTTTCCCTAATATTCGGAATTGAATATACTCAAACTCATATACCGAAGACATTTTGGTTGTCAGGCAGGGCTGTATCCAAAGGAAGAGGTTTTAGGGGTACAAACCCCCTCCCAATAAGGAAGTTGTATGATTTTTTTTAATTTTTTTAATCGATTCTTCATGCAAAAATAAGCAACTACCCAAAATTTGAGGCCGATCGAGAAATTGTTTGATTGCCAAAAAAAATTAACAAAAATTCACTTTATCAAAGTGCTAAGAGTTTGGGATGTGACGTCATCGTACATAGCCATTGTTGGAAAGTTGCGGAGTTGATGGTATGATTTTGTTGTTTCGTCATCGTACATGTTACACACTTAGCGTTTTCAGTCACGTGTTTTTTCTCGACTTTTAAATTAAAATATTTAATTACCGGTACACTTTTTGAAAAATTGATTATATATTTCACATTTTACCATACAAAAAACCATACGGAACACTTGAATGTTTATGAAAATCTTGACACATGCAACTTTCTTATTGGTCCTCAGTTTGTGGACCCACTCAAGGGATAAAAGGTTGAGTCCTAGTTTATGACATTGATAGTTTCATAGGATCATAGGTATTTATTTTAGAACATTGTATCTCCCCGGGAGGCTTTATTGTAAATTAAGTATTCCATCTATCCTCCCCCACCCACAAAATTGCATAAATCCGTCTAGTTTTAATTACACAGAGGGGGTCTGGGTCCAAAAAATGTTTCGAAATTTTGGCCTAAAAATCAGTTTTTCCAACTAGGTCTGGTGTACACTTAATTCCCAATGTTGGACATACATTTTCAAGAATTTTATATATTTTTTCGGTAGGAATTTCGCCTTTTGACGAATTTAGTATAATAAAATTGTAAATATAATATACTTCCAAGTACACCAATGGAGGGTCTAGGCTAGGAACCTCTTCCCGAAAATTTCAGAAAATTCGAAGCAAAAAAAACATGGTTTTATCTTGTTTTAATACACTTAACAGCCTATCCCCTTATATGCGCCTATCCCTATTTCCGACTTCCCGTCTTTCTCACTGTTAGTTCTCGTTCCTTTTTTTTGGGGGGGGGCTAAAAGTCTCCCCTGAATCCGCTAGTGCAATCTCCTCACTTTGAAGTTGGTCCCTACTCTCGATCGCGCGTGGGAACGGCAACACATGCGCGAGGATTTATTTTCCGTTCCTCTTCTTGGAAGATTCTCTTTCTCCCCCTTTTTTCTCTATGGAATGGGGTTTTATTACCCTCTCCTGCCCAGATTATGCGTCAGTCTTGACAAGTGGGAGAATTTGGATTTCGCACAAATGCGAATGAATATCGTAATCGGTTTTGATGGTTCGTGGAACACGGCCAGAGCTAGGGTTCTAAATATTTCTGAAGGAACCTACTCCGGAATCGAATGACTTAGAAATTATCAAATTAATGTAGATACTTATTAACAATTTAATTAGTATTTTGATAAATAATTTAATCAATAAAGATTAACAAATACCTTCGTTATGTGTTTGAAATATATAACCCCCTTTTCTTTCAAAGGTTAAGAAACCCTTAGATTCGGAAAAAGAGGGGGATACTTTGGGGATTGACCTTGGAAAAGGACGGACGCCAAAAAGTTACAGTTCCGATTTGGATTTTTTTTTTCGATTCTACTTTTTCTATACTTACTAGCCCCAAGGAATCGATACCTCGGAATGGAATCGAATCGAACGATTTTTGGAATTCTAGAATAGAGCAAGAAAGATCTCCCGAACTAAGGGTCCCTCTCCTCAGGCACGGATCCAGAGAGGGGGGCTCTCTGGACAGTGCCCCCTCCTTGGGGACCCAAAAAGGTGTTCAAATGAAAAAAAAACCCTACTTTTTCAGGTCAAATTTTAAAATGTTTTTCTGGGGGAGGACCCCCATACCCTCCATTAGTTACACAAAAGGATTTTCAGTGATTGTGTAACCCCGGAAACCCAACCAACAAGCTTGTGACTTCCTTATCAAATAGGGGTGCTGCCATTTTTTGTCATTAATGATGACATGCTATGGGATGGGTTTCATTCGTCCATAAAATTATTGTGATGCTAATATTATTACTATTGTGTTTAAAAAACAGTTAATGTACTTTTCAGTACAGAAGAATAAAATATTTTTATAACTTCAAAATGTATCTTTTGATTTCAGATTTTAGTTACTTATTCCTTTTTTAATCCTGTTAAAAATCAATGCAAGTTCAACGTGCCATAACCTGGGGAAATTTTGGGGATATAGCTTTAGGAGTCCTCTAGCTGACAAGTTTACCCACAGCTCAAATGGTAACTGACAACTTAAATATATCTAATAAAATAGAGAACCATGAAAAATGTAACAATTTAAAATTTAGTTAATTATGATAAAATGAGAGTTCAGGGGTTTTCATTTATGTTTCAACAATATTTTGTCAATAAAATGAAATAATAGTAAATTATTTACTAAAAAGAACAAATTAAACTAAATCTTTTTAAAAAGGACTCTTTTACAATATTTCATGTGTTAGATTGAGAGTGGGCAGGAGAGGGGGAGACTGAGTTGAGGATCGACAGACGTCAAAAGTTACATTTCCACTTTGGAATTTTTTTTTCAGTTTTACTTTTTCGATACTAGCCCTAAGAAATCGATATCCCGGAAGGGAATCAAACGATTTTTTGAATTCTAGAGCACAGCAAGAAAGATCTTCCGAACTAAGGGTCCCTCCTCACCCTCCCCTAAAGATATTCTCGCCGTTTAACGGGACGCTTTGAGAGGGCGCTGCTAACGCTTTTCCCTCTAGTCTTATCTGTAAGTATGTTTTAATCTGTAATTTAGGCGTTATCCAAATCTGGCAACCACTCAAATCAAAAGTTGTTTTGTTTGTTTCGATATTTTGTTTTGGTGGATTGCTGTGTTATGCTTGGAGTTTTATAAACTGAATTTTTTTCTTGTGAAAGAATCTTGGCACTGGAGTCGTCATCATGGAATTAAAACCTGTTCGCGAGCCCTTCTACCTGGAGTGGAAAATCGGTAACCTCAACCACTGGTCGGGGGAGGTCCACGGATACGTACTCGAGACCATCGTCGATTTCGACCACGGACGACGGGTCGACTTCGGAGTGTGCCCGAGCCCAGCTGCCGATGGTCCTATGATGATACTCTTCCCGCGAGAGCTCTCTGCCTACTACGGTGAGCTGGTCATCAAGGGTAGCAGCGATGGAAGCGTCCTCTGTTCGATCGAGAAAAAAAGAGACATGAAAATCCTCCTGTTCGAACGCTTCAGAGAGAACCTCGTGGACAACTTAGTTCTCTTTATAAGGGTGGAAAATGCGTGCGAGGAGAAGCCAAGATGCGAGTACGCTATTACTGTGTTACAGCCTGTTCCTCCCCCGCAGTTTGGCCAATGGGGAAATCCCGTCGTTCAGAGGCGAAGTGGATTCGGACTCTATTCCAGCCGGGAACCTCATTTGCTCAGACAGTTGATGAGTCAGGAAAATGCGTGCGAGGAGAAGCCAAGATGCGAGTACGCTACTACTGTGTTACAGCCTGTTCCCCCGCAGTTTCACCAATGGGGAAATCCCCAGAGGCGAAGTGGATTCGGGCAGAGACTCGATTCCAGCCGGGAACCTCATTTGCTCAGTCAGTTGATTCCCAGTTTGGAGGGTCTCAGCATAGGCCAGGAATCGAACCAACCTTCAAAAAACGACCTGCCCTCGACAATTCAATGTTCGATGGACGACTTCTCTTGCTTCTTCTGATTTTTGTCGGATTTTCTGATTTTTCAGATAATTTTCAGATTTTTCCCCTCAATCCTCCCATTGCAATAAATTCGCTAAAACCTTGGATTTTAGGACCAAATTTCTCAAATTTTTCTGGGGGAGTACCCAATGTACCCCTTTTAGTACTTTGAACTCAATTTTTCAAATACAGTCGAAACCGCTTAATGTGATCACGGTTAATGTTATCAATCGGATAATGTTATCGAAATCGACAGGTCCCGATCATTCCTATTTAATTTAATGTAAAATACACTGTTTAATGTGATCAACTATGAATCATCACTCCGCTTAATATTATCAAAATTTGTCCATATCCCCTTTAAAACGACCTGTTTTGAGTTCGAGTTTCATTTTGTAGGTCAATTTTTACAAGTAAACATGTGCTCCATGAGAACATCTGGCGCTTCTTTTTTCTGAAACTCAGTATGAGTGAGTAAGAAAAATAAAACCTTCCCCATATTATATTGAAAGAAAACGGTTATAGGGGGGGTCCGAATCCATACTTGTGATTCGTTAAAGAAACACCAAGATCTACGCTTTGCAGATGTTTCTAATAAGAGATTTTGATTTCCCTTGTTTACTGGAATTCAGATTATGTTATAAATAAGTGGTTTATTGGAGTGGAAGGCTATAATGGAGTAGAAAAAAGAGAGACCTTTCTATAAAAATACAAAATAAGCGATTATTTTAATTTTATTAACTGAACTACTCTTATATTTCCCCTCAAAATTTTACCTAGTGTAAAAATAGAGTTTTGAATACATTTATTACGATTACATTATTTTGATTTTAAAGCAAACAATCTAGTTACACTGTTTGCTGCTTTTATATGAGATCGCTTATTGTTATCGATCTGATAATGTTATCAGTTTAGTCTCGGACAATTGCGATCACATTAAGTGGACTGGACTGTACTTTTTATGTAAAGAATGTCGTTAACTTGCAAATTCTACCCAAAAATAAATTGGAAAACAATATTCTTCCATCAAAATAGGATCAAATTTCTCAATTTTCTGGGGGAGTACCCCATGCATGTGATTCTTCCGTCAATTGGCAGAAATCCGCCAGTTTGCTTAGCAAAATTGAAATCCGACAATTCGAATTTTAAAACTGAAGTTCCACTTTCTTATTTTCCAATCGTTTTACACTGAAAACTCTGACCGCTAGTGTGGCCTCGTATGAAATTTTAAGAAAAATCGAAAAAAATTAAAAATATCGAAGTAATACGAAAATTAGTTAAAATTTAAGCTAAAAAATTATGAATCTAGCGTATCGAATCCTAGATCTTGGGTTATACCCTGTCTTGGCTCATGCGCCATATAAAAATCCAACCAACTTTGATCTAGGAAGTAGATGCCAATGGACCCCCTCTACTTAAAATGAAGAAAAATTTAGGTGCCATCAATTTTTTAATATTTTCCTCCAATTTTTTGTCTGTGTAATCACATGTATGGTACCCTAGGGTGGTTTTTTTTAAACGAAAGTGCGAATTTTTTTCGGGGCACCCCCTCAAAAGGTGCCATTTGATATAAAACTAATATTCTGAAAGTTACAGCTCAAAAAAATAATATTTAGACCCCGCCCCCGAGCGTCAAAGTTTCAAAAAAACTCAAAATTTTGCACGTTTTTAGCTATAAAATCCAAACTAATGGTTGTAAAAATACAAAGTAGGTCTCATTTTGTAGATAATTAATTTAGCTTCAACTTTTATAATTGAAACTTATTTGTGAAGCTTACAGATCATAAGATACGAGGGGTTTCATTAACTCCCCACTCAATATCTATTTTTTAAAAAGTGCCAGGAAATTTCTTTAAATTTATCAGCTATCGTAAAATGGTTCAATAACATATAAATAATAGTTTTAGACAACATAGGTACAAAATTTAATATATTAAAGAGCAAAAAAAATTTTTTTCGTACATACCTATTATTTTTTTCACAATCGTAAAACAATTCAAATAAAATATATAAAATATTTTTTCAACTGCTTATTAAATGAATAAATGTGTAAAAGTTGATAAACAAGCAAAAAAAATACAAATTAATATTATTTTTAGTTCTTTCTAAAAAATAGAAATTTTATTTTCATTGCTTTGACAGTATTTTTCATAAGATCTCCCTATTTTAGAAGTAGTTTTGAGAGCAGTATTCGACACGATCCTTATCTGAAGTTCTTAAATTTAAATTGAACTGATGTAAATAAAATAGTACAAAGTTCGAGTTGATGATAAAGAAGTCAATTCAAAACTAATTATCATTAAAAATATTGGAAGTTTCATTTCTATGCAGTAGGAAAAATTCAGAATATCTTCTAAGAAAGGAATCTTGCAAGTGCTTGGTATTTATAAGGCTTGATACATCAAACATCCCTAGGTACCATTGTATCATGCTAGATGTAATGCAAAACTCCAATATTCCGTGAAAAATTTTCCTTTTTAAATACAATTGTATCTAGCCCTTAAAAAAGGTAGCTGTAATCAGAAGTATCTGTGGTATTCTACTGATATATCAAGGGGGTTGGTAGGGGACACGCCACCCCCCTCCCCCCAAAAAAATCAGACTAGGTGTCCAAAACAATCATGCTACAACTACATGCTAGATGTAATACAAAAGCCCTCTGTTGTATGAAAATTCCAGTCAGTATTTCAAATAGCTTTATCAGACCTTTAAAAGTAGAATATAAATATTAAATCTTTTGAAAACGTTCATTGTAAATGAAAATGAAGAGATGAAACTGTCGATTTCGTTGCTGAAAAGATAATTAGACACTTAAATTAACCCTCACTACTATTATTCTACTTTCACATAGTCTTAAGCTAGTTTTATAGTTCCTCCTCATAATCATAACACAAAAGCATGTTACCTTTAATTTATTTTTAAAGCTTTCTGAGAATTCAAAAGTCTCAGGGTTTAAGTACCACCAAACTATTAAAAAAATAATGCTATTTTTGATATTTCTACATTTTTTTCGTAACTAACTACAGTTTTTACAAATTTAAGTTCTAGGTATGCAACTAATGTTGCATCTAGCTCAGAAAACCAAACTGTAATGAAGGTGTGTAGTAGAATACCACAGATACTTCTGATTACAGCTACCTTTTTTAAGGGCTAGATACAATTGTATTTAAAAAGGAGAATTTTCACGCAATATTGGAGTTTTGCATTACATCTAGCATGATACAATGGTACCTAGGGATGATTGATGTATCAAGCCTTATAAATACCAAGCACTTGTAAGATTCCTTTCTTAGAAGATATTCTGAATATTAGAAGATATTTTTCCTACTGCATAGAAATGAAACTTCCAATATTTTTAATAATAATTAGTTTTGAATTGATTTCTTTATCATCAACTCGAACTTTGTACTATTTTATTTACATCAGTTCAATTTAAATTTTAAAACTTCAGATAAGGGTCGTGTCGAATACTGCTCTCAAAACTACTTCTAAAATAGGGAGATCTTATGAAAAATACTATCAAAGCGATGAAAATAAAATTTCTATTTTTTAGAAAAAACTAAAAATAATATTAATTTGTATTGTTTTTGCTTGTTTATCAACTTTTACACATATTATTCATTTAATAAGTAGTTGACAAAATATTTTATATATTTTATTTGAATTGTTTTACGATTGTAAAAAAATAACAGGTATGTAAGAAAAAAAATTTTTTTGCTTTTTAATATATTAAATTTTGTACCTATGTTGTCTAAAACTATTATTTATATGTTATTGAACCATTTTACGGTAGCTGATAAATTTAAAGAAATTTCCTGGCACTTCTTAAAAAATAGATATTGAGTGGGGAGTTAATGAAACCCCTCGTATCTTATGATCTGTAAGCTTCACAAATAAGTTTCAATTATAAAAGTTGAAGCTAAATTAATTATCTACAAAATGAGACCTACTTTGTATTTTTACAACCATTAGTTTGGATTTTATAGCTAAAAACGTGCAAAATTTTGAGTTTTTTTGAAACTTTGACGCTCGGGGGCGGGGTCTAAATATTATTTTTTTGAGCTGTAACTTTCAGAATATTAGTTTTATATCAAATGGCACCTTTTGAGGGGGTGCCCCGAAAAAAATTCGAACTTTCGTTTAAAAAAAACCACCCTAATGGTACCCCCAAACTCCGCTTTTAGTACTTTGAACTAAATTTTTCAAATTTTTTTGTGTTTAGAAGGTCATTAACTTGCAAATTCTACCTTAAAATAAATTGGAAAACAATATTGAAAACGTCGTTCACACAGTTTTTCCGACTTTTTGCTTTTTGTCAATCTCACCCCTCACCCCTAATTTGTCCAAAATTTCCCCAAATATTGTCTCACTATTTTCCTTAACAGGGATCTGTCCAGGAAAAATTAACTACCGTTTTACAGTAGCTTCACAAATTCGCCGATCGTTAAAACGGTAGCTTCATAATTTTAAAACTTCTTATTTTCACAATTTAGTGCTAAATTTTCACGATTTATAACTGAATTTTTACAAATTATTACTTAACTTCTAATAATACTAATATTTGAAAACTTTAACTCTCCTTAAAATGTATATGTAAAGTGATTTTTAAAAACAATTTTCAATTCATTTTATTATGCGTATTTTATTTTCACAAATTTTCAATATTTTTTCACAAATTATTTTTAAATTTTCACAAAATAGGTAGTTGGCAAAAAATCCTAGACAAATCCCTGTTTAAACTGCCCTAATATTGTTCCTTATTTTCATTCTTGTCTATGATAAAGAAAGCTATATTTAGCGAAAAATCACCGTCCCTGTCGAGAATGTTTTTCTTCCTGCATATAATTTAAAACGCAAGTTAAAGCAAACTTTCAGGTAATCACCCAGGAAACTCATCTTTTCCGCATAGTTCCGAAGTTTTCTGCTATTCATCCGTAATTCTGTGGTTTTCACCTACTTTTCATAGAGTTTTGAGGTTAAGCCAAAATGTTTGTTACCAATAACTTATATTTGTTTAGTTTTTCTTTACAAACTTTTACAAAAAAATTTCCCCCGAACCATGTTCGGACTTTTCTGGACCTCTGATCCTGGGTATCTCCGTTATAGCTGTACTATGCCAGCTTTTCTGTCAACTTATTTGCGCATTGGTTTTTTCACCTATTATTCAGCTTCGAACAAAGTTTTTTACATACAGTCGAATCCGCTTAATGTGATCACGGTTAATGTTATCAATCGAAAAATGTTATCGGAATCGACAGGTCCCGATCATTCCTATTTAATTTAATGTAAAATACATTGTTTAATGTGATCAACTATGAATCATCAATCCGCTTAATATTATCAAAATTTGTCCATATTCCCATTAAAACGACCGCTTTTGGGTTCGATGTTTCATTTTGAAGGTCAATTTTTACAAGTAAAAATCTTCTCCATGAGAATATCTGGCGCTTCTTTTATCTGAAATTCCGTATGGGTAAGAAAAATAAAACATTCCGTATATTATATTGAAAGAAAATGGTTATGGAGGGGGGTCCGAATCCATACTTGTGATTGGTTAAAGAAACACCAAGATCCACGCTTTGCAGATGTTTCTGATAAGATATTTTGATTTTCCCTTGTTTAATGAAATTCAGGTTATGTAATAAATAAGTAGTTTATTAGAGTGGAAGGATATAATGGAGCGGAAAAAAGACAGACCTTTCTATAAAAATTCACTGTTGGGCTATTCCATATGAACAGGGACATGATCAAGAAAAATGAAAAAATAAAATAATAAAATTTTTTAATTATTTTAGAGAATAATTATGCAGTATTGATCTAATTGTGTTTTGCATTGCTTAAATTTTGTGTAAAATTATTTTTATCGGAATTTCAGCATTTAAAGTCAATATTTAGAAATATTTGTTTTAAAGGTTAATTTGTTAATGAAAAATGTATAATTTATTTAGAAAATTAAAAATAAATTAATTAGTTTTTACAACTTTTTTGTTAAATATACTCATAAACTTTATAGTAAAAATGAAATAAAGTGTTTAAATCAATTTAATTATATTTATATTAATGAATAACTGAACGCTTATACACATGTAGCGTGAGTTACGAAGTACTGTAGCGTGAGTTACGAACAGCTCTCTATATTTTATTTTATTTCTGATTTTCTTAAGCATTCCCAGTAAAACTGTTTGCTATTTTAGAATAAAGGAAGTATATTCAAACACCTGACAAGCATATAGAATTATTGAAACACTATTTAAGCAGAAAAACAAATTTGAATTTTATACTCATAAATCCATGTCTTTTTCTTGTAGCGTGAGTTACGACTCTATTTTAATTAATACTTAAAAAACTAAAATTCTTAAAAGATTCGCAATACTTATTTTAAATTATTAACATAAATTTCAATATGTATGATTTTTTTAGAAAGAAAATAATAGTTATTTCTATATTTAAAAATTATTTGAAATTGCAATTTTGAAAAAAATGTAGCGTGAGTTACGGTGGAATTGCCCTGTTAGCGATTATTTTAATTCTATTAACTGTACTCTTATATTTTCCCTTTAAAATTTTTCCTAGTTTAAATATAGAGTTCTAAATACATTTATTACGATTACATGATTTTGATTTTAAAGCAAACAATCTAGTAACACTGTTTGCTGTTTTTTGATACGAGATCGCTTATTGTTATCGATCGGATAATGTTATCAGTTTAGTCTCGGACATTAAGCAGACTTGACTGTTTTTAATACTTGCATTCCGTCATTGTTACATTAGCCTTGAGGAAGTATGTCAATTTCGGCAAGTGTAACTGTGGTGCTTCTCTTCCTTCAAAAGAAGGGACCAACTTAAATATCTTAGTACAGCTTTAGAAAGAGTCCTCCAGCTCTGCCACATGTTTACTCACAGCTCAAATGATGAATGACAACCATAGATATCTAATTATATTAATGATTATTATTAGATTTAGATTATTATTTTAGGATCTATTAATTTAATAATATTAATTATTAAATCTCTGGTTTTCAGTCGTTATTGGAGCTGTGGGTAAACATGGTGACTGGAGGATTATCCTGTTCTAATCTATAATTTTCTAAAGCTGTTCCAATATCTTTTTCATACGTATACCAGAGTTCCTACAGTTTTGATGTGTAACCACGGAAACCCAACCAACAAGTTTGTGACTCCCTTATCAAATGGGGGTGCTGCCATTTTTTATCGTTAATGATGATGACATGCTGTGGGTTATTTCAGTCGTCCATCAAATTGTTGTGATACTAACATTATTACTATTGTGTTTAATAAACGGGTAATGTACTTTTCAGTACAGAACAATAAAATAATATTTTTTATAACTTCAAAATGTATCCTTTGATTTCACGTTTTAGTTACTTATTCCTTTTTTATCCTGTTAAAAAAAACAATGCAAGTTCACTGTGGCATAGCCTGGGAAAATTTCGGGGATACAGTTAGCAATCCTCTAGCTGCCATGTTTACCCATACAGTTCAAATGATAACTAAGAACTAATTGTTAATATTTTTATTAGATCCTAAAATACTTATAATTAGTAGATTATTAATTACGTTGTACTGGAGGACTCTTTCTAAAGGTGTGTTATTTTGGTATATGCCCTTCCAATGTGAAATTTTACTTTTTTGATTATGGAAGTTAATTTATCCCTTCTAAATTTTTTCTGGCTATTGCCATTGCACATGCATGTAACATTTGGAACAAGATATCTTTGTAGGCTTACCATATTTTCTCGGGTCCAACCCAGGACATAGTTTTGCAATTTCTTAATAAGTGCTATATAAAACTACCAAAGATAAAAAACTATTCAAACTAATAACCCTTAAACAGAAATATCGGATTTTATATTTTCCTTTACCATCACTTTTTCAAAAATTGTTTGATTTACTTAATTTTTATCACAAAATTAACAGAAAGTAAGTTTTCTCTGAAGTAAAACAGACGTTAGAAAATGTAAAAAAGCGCAATTTTAAACAGCTTAATTGGGACCTTTACCTAAAAATGACTGGGAAATCCTAAATTTATGAAAAGGAAAACTGGAAAATCAAGGTGGATCATTCCTTGTTAATTATTAAATAGACATTAACGTGTCAATTACCTCACCTCCCTGTTCAATCAGTGCTAGAGGAGGTTTATTTTGGAAGGGGCCTAAAAATATCAGTCATCCCCTCCCGTGCATATTTAGATGATAGATTTAAGGTAATTTGTTATACATTTTGTGGTTGAATTTTCATCCAAGAGAACTTTTTAATTCGTGTGATCTTTCATTATATTAATATAAGAACAGTTATTTTTAATAATAGGGGATAAAAGTAGCAAAGGGGGTCTGGGGTTCCCCCCCACAAAATTTTTGGAAATTTGACCCTAAAAACAGGGTTTTAAACTGCTTTTGGTTCTTGTAGACCAAAATTCGGACATACATTTATTCGAAGAATTTTGATTTAGATAAACTCATTATTAAAAAAATTGTGAATAATAAAGGTTTAAATACGAATGGGGGTATGGGGGCCCTCCCCAAGAAATTTTTTGAATATTTGACCCTAAAAAACTGGGTTTTAATTTAGCTAGAAGAAAATTACTCGTATTTTAGATTCCTGGCTACCCCATGGATGTGCTTGTGGATAGAATTTAGGAAAATTTTCTAGGGGGGGAGCAAATGAAGATGCCAGGGGGGGGCTCACCCCCCCCGTAGCTACGGGCCTGTCGTATGATGACGTCAACATACGATGATCCCAAACTCGCTTCGCGCGCTTTTAAAAAATGGATTTTTGGCAATTAAAAAATTTCTCGATCGACATCAAATTTTGGGTAGTTGCCTATTTTTGCAAGAAGAATCGATTTAAAAAATATAAAAAATCATGCAACTTCCTCATTGGGGGTCTGGGGGTTCCCCCATAAAATTTTTTAAAATTTACTTCTAAAAGCTAACATTTTTGGTTACACCCAAAGAGAAAAGCTTCTTGTAAACGTCAAAATTTTCAAATAAACAAATTGTAGATAAAATAAAAATTTGGAGGGGGCTGGGGGTCCCCCACAGAAATTTTTTTGAAATTTTCCCTTTAAACCAGAGTTGGCAAAAACACGGGTTTTTTTGAAAAACCCAAGTGGGTTGGGTTTTTTCAATAAAACCCTGAAAAAAACCAAATAAAACTGAGTTTTTTCGGAAAAAGTGTAGGTTCTTTCAAAATTTAGTGGTTTTCTCCTGTATATAGTAAGTGGGTTTTTTTTCAAATTTTAGGGAGTTCTTTCTATATTAAATGTGTTCTGTCAAAATAATGTCACTTTTTCCACAGTTAAGTTGGTTTTTTCAAAGTTTTTATACTTTGAAAAACCCCACTGAAATTTTAAAAACACCCATTATTTACTGAAACCTGGTTTAAATTTTGAAAAAAAACATTAAAATTTAAAAAATATCCTAAAGTTTGAAAAAAAACATTCAATATATTAAAAGAAATCTATTCAACTTTGAAAAAACCCACTAAAATTTTAAAAAAAATCATCTTTATTTTTATATATCTAGTTAGAACTTTAAACGTCCTAAATTTTGAAAAAAACCCATTCAATAATGAAAAAACCAGGGTTGGTCGGTTTAAACCATTGGTTTAAACCATGGTTTTTTTACCAAAAAAACCACTTGCTTTTTTTGATTATTTTAGAAAATTATAAAATATTTTCAGGATTTTTTAAAGAAAGTGTTATTAAGTATAATCTTTTGCACAAAATTAAAAGGTCAGATTTATAAAAAATTGACATTTTAAGGTGATTAAAAATCAGAAATATTTTAATTTAATGGTTTTAATTATTGAATTCTCTCTAAACTTAACCTTAAATGCTTAAGTTAAACTTATTATATTTTGCAAGAGATAGTTCATTTATTAATTTCCTTTAAAATGAAGCATTATTTCAAAGAGTAACTAAACATACACAAAAGTTATCTGTTTTTCACTGATAAAATATGGCTTGGATTTTAATTAATTAATAAAACCAATTTGTCTTATTTGTCAGTCATAAAAACCAGTTGGTTTTTTTAGTAAATTAATAAAAACCGTTGATTTCTTTAATGATAAAAACTAAAAACCAGTTGGTTTGTTTATAAACAGATAAAAACCAGTTGGGTTTTTTACTAAATTAATAAAAACCGTTAATTTCCTTAATCGGATTAATTATCTCAATCACTTACCTAATTTCAATTAACATTAGTTGCTTACATTTCCCTTTTATTTATTAAAAAAGTTAAATTTTCTCTTTCTAAAGAAATTTCTAAGTTCATAAATAATCGATATAATTAATTTGATTATTTTACCATTTAATAATTAATCAAATTAATTATCTTTATCAATTATCCAATTTCAATTAACATTAGTTGTTTACATTAAACTTTTACTTCTCATTTAAAAAATAAAATTTTCTCTTTCTAAAGAAAATAAATTAATCCATATATAATTAAGATAAATAATTTCAATTATTTCAACCATTTATCCAAGATAAATTAACACTGATTTTTATTCACTACAATAATATTAGATATTCAAATTGGAATATTTTAGAAACAAAAATTATTTTTAAACAAATTAATTTAATTTTAATTAATTAATTGAAATATACAAATCATTTATCAATTATAAACAACCCCTGAAATAAATGTCTCATTCACAACTCAATTTCAAACATCAATGCTAAAATAACTTATTCTGATAAAAAAAATTCTAAAAAAACTTGGTTTAAACCAAAAAAACCTGGTTAAAACCAAATAAACCCGGTTTTTTTGGTTTTTTTTAAAAAACCCGGTTTTTTGCCAACCCTGGAAAAAACCCACTGAATAATGGAAGAACCTATTTAAATTTTAAAAAAAACTCCCTGAAATTGAAAAAACACAATTTAATTTTTAAAACAGAGTTTAAATTTTGAAAAAAACCATTAAAATTTTTAAAATATCCTAAACGAAAAAACACATTAAATTTTGAAGGAACTGACGAAATCTTGATTTTTTCTTGAAAAAAAACCAAAAATGGGTCCAAAATGTGGGTTTTTCTCAATCCAACGCAATAAGGAAGTTGCATGTGTCAGATTTTCAAAAGCAAACAAGTGTTCCGTATGGTTTTTTGTATTGTAAAATGAAATATCTAGTCAGTTTTTCAAAAAAAATGTACAAGTTCTTAAATATTTTAATTTAAAAGTCAAGAAAAAAAAACACGTGACTGAAAACGTTTATTGTTTAAACTATAAGATGACGTCAACAATAATACCATCAACTCCATTGCTTTACAACAATGTTTAGTATAAGATGACGTCACATCCAAACTCTTGGCGTTTTAGCGCGCTTTTAAAAAGGGGATTTTTGTTAATTTTTTTGGCAATCAAAAAATTTCTCGATCGGCCTCAAATTTTGGGTAGTTGCTTATTTTTGCTTGAGGAACCGATTAAAAAAATAAAAAAAAATCATGCAACTTCCTCATTGGGTCCAATCCAGCCAACCCTGCTTTAAACTAGTGTTTTATCTCATTTTGAAACTCTGTGGGGGTAACTTGACTCATAGGTAACTTGAGTGTTTCCCAAGGTAACTCGCGAATCCCCTAAGAAGGGGCTAAAGAGGAATAAAGAAAGTTTCATTTTACGAAATTGTGTTTTTTTAATAGAAAATTACTGAGATAAAAATTCTGTAATGAATCTGGAAAATCCTGTCCAACTGTCACCTCCAACTTTGCCTAACGACCCAACCAACAACTTGGTAGGAATTTTGAAACCATTATTTAGATTATAGCCACTTTATTTCAAGACTGACTAATCTAAATCAATTAAGAGGCAAAATTTGGAGTGACTTTAGCGTATCAATGTTTTGGAACTGATAAACCTGGGAAAAGAAATGTGAAATAATTTTTTGTCATTCAAATATCAAGATGTACTTTGTCTTCTTTTTTCGTTGCTTTTTACGTTTTTTTATTTCAATATTTTTTCTTTCCGCTTTTTGGGCCCAAGGGGAGGGCACTTTTTGCATTCATTTAAGCCTACATTGAAAACAGCAAACCGAAAAATAATTTTAAGTAAGAAAACCCGGGAAAGTGCCCTCTCTTGCCTGAAAAATGTAAAAGGAGGATTTTTTTGGGCACACGGAAATGTACTTTCTTTCGCCCTTTTCCCCATTTTTAAGTTTTTTCTTTCTTTTTTCCCTTTCTTCTTTTTTTTTTGGCCCAAGGGGGGGCACCAGAGTACCCCCTTCCTGGATCCTCCACTGGGTTTGGGTTAATGAAGAGGTCAAGTATTTTAGATTTTCGTCCCATATAAACATAGCTTTTATAAATTAGTTTAAAAGTGATAATCCAGTCAAGGGCTAAGGTCTGTTACTGTTATTAACAAAAGGATAGTTAAATAATAGAAAAATTAGTTATTATTGCTGATTAAAAATTAAGTTAATTCTGATAAAATGAGAATTCAAGGATTTCCCCTGAATATTGTTTCAACAATGTTTGTCAATGGAATGAAATAATAGTAAATTAATTTCTTACAAGAACAAATTAAACTAAATATTTTAAAAAAGAACTCTTAAACAATTTTGTGTTACTCCTTAATAAATAAATGCTATTCTTAACTTATATTCTCATTTTTATTTACTAAAAAGGCTTAAACTTATTGCAAAAGTGTTAAATAGAATCTTTTCTTGCAAAGAAAAATTAGAAAAATATTCCAGGTTTATTTTAAACTAAATTTTGTTGTTGAACCTGTTTACTTATATTGTTGCAACTCGACGGGATCTACTAGTGAACTGTAAACATTTAAGGAATAACTTTTGGCAACTGTGTTGAAAATGATGTGAAAATGTGATATGATTATTTTTATTGTTTTGAATTTTAAGTAGGTTTAGTTTTAAATTTATTGAATTGATTTTAGGTTAGTTTTGAAATTATATGTATGTTTGGAAGTTTTTTGGAAAACTTAATCAAAATTAAAGCATGAATATGAAGTTTACCTCTCTGTTTGGCCTATAGTTCTTCCACTCCGGGTGGCGTATTCTGTTTCCCTCGCCGTTACAGAGCTTTTCTTAATAATCTCCAAAATCATAATTAATGTGTTCAAGGTCACTAATCCACGCTATTAATTATAATTTTGGAGATTATTAAGAAATGTTCTGTAACGGCGAGGGAAATAGAATACGCCTCCGGGTGAGAAGTAGAGTCAAGGAAAACAGACCTTTCTCTATTGCTCTTATTAGTTGCGCTATTCGCGAAAATATATTGAGTGAGTTCATACAGTGAAACTTTAATTAATTTGACGAAAATTAGTCTTTTTTTATCAATATGAATGTTTCTCTAGTGGGTCCGTCCATAAATGACGTCACGCTCAGAGGGGGGGAGGGGGTTAATCAATTTGTGACAGTTTGTGACAAGGGGGAGGGAGGGGGGTTTGAAAGTTGTGACATCACATCCTGCAGCTGAAAATCAACGAAAAAAACCTTGGTTCCGGGCACTTTCAAATTAGTGTTTTAGACATATTGTTGGTTTAAGAGCGTGACATGTAACAGAGTGGGGGAGGGGGTATGAGGAAGTGTGACAGTTTGTGACAAAGGGGGGGGAGGGGGTCAAAAATGGGCAAAAAAAGTGTGACATTTATGGATGGCCCCAGTACCCTGATACTACAAAAATTAATAATTCCTTAATTTTTCACCATATCCATTTTTTTAAACATTGCTTCCCCAAATATTATATGATAAGCCTTTTTTTAGTTTCTAAGTTAAGAAATCGCAATCTTTTAGGGGACATCCATAAACTTTTAGCAAACTGGGGGGGGCGAGGTGATTCAGTTACACATATATTTTTTAGAGGGCGCTACCATCACAGTAGATTTTTTTTCTCCATCGGTGGACCCTCCGTGACTTTTGGCTGTCTGTATCTGGCAACTCTCGAAAGTTGTTTTGTTTGCTGATGTTGAAACTTCGCTTGTTGTGAAACTATCAACAACTGATAGGAGAGACTTATTTCGCTCATTTTTTTGTCGTCTATTGCGTTTATTTTCGAAGCCATCATCATCACAATGGCAGAACAACAAAGTGTACCATCGAACGAAGAAAATCGCAACCAGAAGAAGATGTTCCCGCTTTGCTTCGAGTGGCGCGTCTACAAGTTGAAGAACTGGAGGACGTGGGCCCACGGAGACTTCCTCACGGCCTCCTCCGATCTCGACCCGAGGTTCTGCGACTTCAGGCTGTACCCCATGGGGGCTAACGGGCACGTCGAAGTGCGTTACGCTAACGTCTTCTCTCGATGCGACGTCGAACTGCAGTTTCTGGACGCCAAAGGCTCGATGGTCATCTGCCCGGCCCGAGCCGAAGGGAAGGAAGGAGAGCAGGTTTTCCGCGGCCCCGAACTCGCCGACCTCATCAAGCAGCAAATGATGGTGGGTATAAGGGATCTAATTAATTGTTCGGTGTAGCTGTAGAAAGAGTCCTCCAGCTGCCATGGTTACCCTGACTGATTACTGAGAACCATAGTGATCTAATTGGTAAATTTTATGGCGACTTTCAATCCACTTGGCGCTTTTAGAAGACACCAAGTGGCCATATATCGATACCACGTATCCAAGGGGTTATCGCCGTTGGCGACTTTCAAAAATCGCCATACCGGTAGACGAAAGCTGTTCCGGAGACTTTTGAAAGTCGCCAACGACGATAACCCCTTGCAGGGACCAATCCAGAAAAAATTCAACAGTATTTTATTTTTTGTGAAAAATTGTAAGGTCTTTTTAATTTATGTGAAATTTTTTTAACTATTTTTAATGGAAACTGCAAAATTATGAAATTCAGTATTAAATTACTTATTTCTTCAGTTTTATAGCAATTTGAATACTCAATTTACTACAAGCAATCCACATAAAATTAAAAATGATATTTGTGAAGGTGCCGTTTTTGTTCGTACATTTTTTGTGAAGGTGCCGATAAACGGTACTAAAATTGGCCTGTATTAGTCTCTGCCTTGGATAAGTAGTATCGATATATGGCCCAGGGCCATATCCAATGGGGGTTCAAACACTCCCCGAAATTTTTACGTCAGTTATTTACTTACTGTTTTCCTTAAAAATTTGCCTTAAAATGCATAAAACCCCCTACTTTTAAGGTTCGAATTCAAAATTTTTCTTGGGGAGAACCCCAACCCCCCCCCAATTTCATTAAATTCCGAAATAAATTCAGATGTGCATTAACCCCTTAACTCAGCGCCGTATCCAAGGGGAGGTTTAGTGGTTATTTGGGTACTACTCCAGAATCCCGGCGCAAGCGATAAGGTCGCCAATAATGATGCAACCAGTAGCGGATCCAGGGGGGGGGGCACGGGGGCACGTGCCCCCCCCAGAGGACTAAAAATACACTGCATAAAGAGGCATATTTGGCACTTTTTTAGGGCTTAAAATCAAAAATTTTCTGGGGGTAACCCCCAGACCCCCTTTCTAGAGAGTTCTCAACTGATAGTCCTATTCAAACCGCAGGTGATCCCTTAGAGCTCCGTAAGTGGGCTGCATAAGTCTATTGGAAAGGAGTTGAGGGACTAGCGAACTTCAGCTACATTACATATCGGGTTTACTCTACTTAAAACTACTTTTCGTATCAACTAATCGTAGATTAGTAATCGCCCTACCCTATACCCTAAATTCTATATTTTTTTTTATTGGGGAATGGCGCTGGAAAGTTTTACGCACAATAAGGGGGTGGTAGCTTTAAAAAGTTTGAGAACCACAGGTTTAGAATTTCTTCTGTCTTAAATTATTATTTAAAATTTAATGCTCACAGTTAAACTAACTCTGAAAATGAAGGCTGCCAAGTACTAAAAGACACTTGTTCATGATACGTTTACTGAAAAGTTATAAGCACTTGAAAGGCTATTTATTTTTAATTATAAGTTGTTTCATGTTAGGAATCTCATAAATTAGTCATTTTTTTCACCACTTTTAAGGTAAGTTTTCTCTACACGTAGCACAACACTTTCTCTATCTCTTGCACCATAGGTCTGTCAGTATATGGCCATTACCTTATTGTTTTATCACAGAAAAAAAATATTTTTTCTAAAAAAAATGGTTTTAGATTCAAAAATCGACACATAAGTTAAACTTTTCAGGTTTATTTCATCAAAATACTGTGTTTTTAAATGTTTTTTACCTTATTTTAAGTTATTCAAAATCCAAATTTCTTGTTTCTACCAGTGTCTTTTAAATACTGTGAAAATAATGGTTGTATATTTATTATTAGTAAATATCATTTTTCAAAGTAAAATTTAAAACATTTACTATGAAAAATAAGAATACATAACAGTTTTTGAGAGTATCAGCTTTTTAAAGGTCAGGGCCGTATCCGAAAGTTTTTAGGAGTTCAATCCCCAAGTCCGAAATTTTGTTGTTTTATTTTTTAAGAATTCTACAACTTACAAAGAGCAACCTGAAGAGTCTCAAAATGAGTTAAGACAGCACTTTTTAGAGTCAACTTTCAAAAATTTTCTTGGGAGAGAACCCCCAAACCCACTCCAAAACTTGACGTCTTTTAAAATTGTTTTTCCTTTGAAAAATCTGCCACTTTCTAGAAGCGGAGCGGTCCTCTTCGGGTGTTAGAATTTCAAATTAATAAAAAAATTCTGGGAGAAGACCCCAACCCTCCAAGCAATTTTGACGTCTATTTATAATTTAGATCCTTCAAAATTTTATGGATTAAAAGGAGCTGTTCTCTTTCGATGTAACCCAAAGGTTCTCAAAATATTGAGTTGAAACACTACTTTTAACGACAAATTTTCATAAAATTTCTGGGGTGACCCGAACCAGTGTTACTTTTAAGTGATTAAAAAAAGTTAACGCATATCTGTACTCGTTTGGGGTACCTTAGAATTAACGTTGAGTCAACCACCCCTGAAGAAAAATTCTTGTTATATGCCGTGTCCCAGGTAAGACTAAAATTTCAGTGGTGCCCCCCCCAAAAGAAAATCCTGGATCCGCCCCTGGATGCAACCAGCGCCAAACGGAATATCACTGCTTGTAACCCTTTGCTTTTAAAAATAACAACAATGCCATTCCATGAAACTTTTTATTTAAAAAGTAAACACTCAAATAAAAATATTTTAAACCACTTACCAGTTTTAAAATTTTAAATTTCGTTGAAATATATTTTAAGATTATTAATATGATTTTTAAACAGACATATATAGTTTTCTTTTAAAAAATTGGTATTTACATTATGTTTTTTTGTAACAATGGGGTAAGCAGATCTCTTTGGGCAGAAATAAAGCTTTCTTTTGTGTTTGTTTCTGTTTCGAAGGCTATGAGCTGTCGCCAAAAAATTTGCGCCGGCTTTCTAGAAAAGTACCGTTATTTGTTATAAATTTTTATACTGTTATTTTCCATGAAAATTATTTGTCACAAAGTGCGGTATCCTTCGGGTGTATCCCAAAGGGTCTCAAAATGAGTCAGAACCCTACGTTTAAGGGTAAAAATTCCAAAAATTTTCTGGGGGAGGACCCTCAAACCCCCTCGAAATTTTGGAATCTAATAAGTACGGTGTTTCCTCTAAACTTAAGGGATTTAGAAGGAGTGGTTCTCTTTGATGTAACCTAATGTGTCTCAAAATGAGTTAAAATGGCACTTTAGGGGTAAAATTCTAAAATTTTTCTGGAGTAGGAACCCTAAAACCCTCTCGAAATTTTTCCATTCATAATACTGTATTATTTTTCCCTTGAAAATTGTACTTTTTCCTTAAAAATTCTGCCGCTTACAATGAGCGGTGCTCTTTGGGTGCAATCTAAAGGTTTTCAAAATGAGCTAAATAAAACACTATTTTTAGGGGCCAATTTCCATAATTTTTCTATGGAATTTAGTCGCCAATATTAAAATCTTACATCCTACGAAGTCATCTCACCTAAAACTTTGCATTCCTAAGGAAATACCTCAGAAAAAATCTCGAGTAAAACGCCCCCTGAAACAAAAGTCTGGTTACGGCCCTGATATGGCCACTTGACGTCTTCTAAAAGCACCAAGTGGATTGAAAGTCGCCGTACCCCAGGGTTGGCTGGATTGGACCCAATGGGTTTTTTCAAAAAAAAACACATGAAAAAACCCACATTTTGGACCCATTTTTGGGTTTTTTTTTCAAGAAAAATCAAGATTTTGGCAGTTTCTTCTAAATTTAATGTGTTTTTTCAAAGTTTAGGATATTTTTAAAATTTTAATGAGTTTTTTCAAAATTTAAACTAGGTTTTAAAAGTTAAATGGTGTTTTTTTCAATTTCAGGGAGTTTTTTAAAAAGTTAAATAGGTTCTTTCATTATTCTCTGGGTTTTTTCATTATTGAATGAGGTTTTTTCAAAATTTAGGACGTTTAAAGTTCAAACTAAGTATAAAAAATAAGGAAGGTCTTTTTATATTTCAGTGGGTTTTTTCTAAGTTGAATAAATTTCTTTCAATATTGAATGGGTTTTTTCTAAATTTAAACCAGGTTTCAGTAATCAAGAGGTGTTTTTACAATTTCGGTGGGTTTTTTCAAAGTATAAAAACTTTGAAAAAACCCACTTAACTGTGGAAAACTGACATTATTTTGACAGAACACATTTAACATAGAGAGAACTCACTAAAATTTGAAAAGAGCCACTTACTTTATAGGAGAAAACCACTTAATTTTGAAAAAAAACCACACTTTTTCTGAAAAAAAACCCCGCAGTTTTATATGGGTTTTATTGAAAAAAACCAAAAAAACCCAACCCACTTGGGTTTTTTAAAAAAAAACAGGTTTTGCCAGGTTTGCCGCACCCACAGATGAAAGCTGTTCCAATTTTAAAATGCTTACGGAAAAAATTTCGAGATCAATGCAACTCTTCAGGGGTTGATCCAGACAAAAATTGGGGCCCTTTTTCACGAAAATTCCCCCTCATTAAATCTACTCCTTCACAAAAATATATTCATAAAAAGACCCTTTTAATGAAATTCAAATTAGCTTAAATGATAATATGAAAGATAACATTCCCACCCAAAACATTTGAATTTTTCATGATTTTCTTGGTTGGCGAGTCAATTTTACTTTTACTTCAATTTTTCACAAAAACAATCTCTTGTTCACAAAAAAGCATTTGAAATGTGAAATGAAAAGCGATCCAAAATATAAAACCTGAATCTACCCCTGCTCTTGCCAACGCAAACGTACGGCAAACCCACAGGAGAATCTTTTCCGTTGCAACCCTAAAACCTTTTTTGCCTTGACAAAATTGGATCGTAAGTATTTTTTGTGCTGGCGAGAGTGGCAACGGTTTCGAAATTTCTAATTCGAGACCGTTGCCACTTAACGGTCTATTTCGAGGAGTTTCTTAAGGAAACCGTTTTCTGGGTTGTTCCTTGTGGGTTGTGGGGATTCGATAGATTATCGATATCAATGATTACACCACTAATTAACGATTCTAAAATACTATATTGAGGACGAAAATATTATGCGTCTAGCATCCTAGATATTTGGCTCCCGACTCGGGGTTGCTACAATTCCCAGAGGGATTAGATCTTTGGCTGTGGTGAGGATTTTATCTCCCTTTTGGGGACTCACCACTGAGTATCCCCCCAGTGACTGAGGGATACTGAAGGAACGATACACAAAATTATTAATGAAGGATACTTATACATGAAGCATAGACAAAAGGTAAAAAAACACATAAATGCACTAAATTATTTAAAAATAAAAAATAAATGACTGTTACTATAGAACAAACACATAAATGCACTTGAAAACAATTAAGTTATTAATTAGATTTCGAGGATGTCTGACATCATTTGAGCTGTGGGTAAACATGGCAGCTGGAGGACTGTTTCTAAAGCTCTACCATTGGGGAGGGATTTAAATAATTGTTCCATTCCATTCCAGAGGTTTGATTCTTGAATTCGATTATATGCCAATATTTCCTAATACTATTTTAAATAGGTAAATTGTCAAAATATTGACTAGTAATCAAAATATCATTTAATTAGTGACCACGGTTGTTAATAACCATCAGTTTAAAACTAAAGTATGATTCTTGGATTTATAATTCATGCTGGAATTGATTCTATGGGGTATTTGATTCTTCTGTATTGATTTCAAAGCATTAGATTCTGATTTGATTCCTTCAGAAATGCTTAGGTACATGATGGTCACAACTGATTTTTAAAAAAAAATCTAAATATCTTTAATTACAAAGGGAAAGAACATGTTTATTCAAAAACATCAGTTTTTTTGTTGCCATTAGAGATGAAAAATTTCCGGAAATTTTGGGAAGGTGTAAAAAACCCAGAAAAAAAACATGTTTTTTTCTGGAAACTTGACCTATTTTGCATAGAAAAGAGCAGTTTTTGTATAAATATTTTTTTAGAAACTAAATAATCATTCATTGTATAAAAAATGCGCACAATAGAGGTGAAATCTCACAACTCTCAAGCGTCAACTCCAACCGTGGACCGGTTTCGTCCTTGTTAGGACTCATCAGTACTGTATAGGATGGTAACGCAAGAGAGCGGAGGGTAAGTACTAGTCTAGCCGACTATAACTGAAAAAGTTGTGAGATTACACCTATTGTCCGCTTAACCAGCAATAAATGGTGAAATTCTCCTTTCATTTACCTTGCCTTTCTGGAATTAAATATGTCCTAGGATGAGTAGATATAATATGAGTGGAGAACTAATCAATGGTCACCACTTTTTCAGTTAGGAGCCGTTCAAATGTTACGTAAGCACCTAAGAGGGGGAGGGGGTTTGCTCTTTGCTTATTTTTCCTGACTAGGGGGAGGGGGATATGAAAGATGCTTAAGAGCCATTATTTTGAACTTCGACCGGGTCCGAAAGTTGTATTTTTTGATTGCTCTGACTTTTTTATATGTTGAACTCAGGGCTCCCAGCAAGTCTCTTTTTTCCCTAAAAGTCTCTTTTTTCACCTGAGCTCTCTAAAAGTATCTTTTTTAGGATCAAGGTCTCTTTTTTTCCTTTTTTCCCTACTTTTAAGGGTTAGATTTACAAAATTTTTCTGGGGAAGCACCCCCAGACCCCCTCTACCTTTGAAATTTTTGTCTCTTTATATCCTGTGATTTTCCGTAGAAAATTCTTACTTATTCTATCGGTCTCTATGGATGGGTGTTAGCAATGGGTCAACAATTTAGTTGAAACAATACTTTGAAGGCTAATTTTCCCCAAACTTTTTCCAGTGAAGAACCCTCATCCCTGTATCTATACTTGGGGTTCATATTTTATACAAACTGTGAACAAAATTTTACAGGGTCTGTTGGTTTGAATCAATTCTCCCCCCTCCAACCCCCCCACAAAAGTCTGGTTATGGGTTTCAAGTGTGAAATAAAGCAATTAATATAAATTTGAAAATTATTTGTAATTGGTGTCAAATCTTAATGTATAGTACATTCCAAAACAATTTATTTTGTTATTAGCACCCCAAAATACATAGAAATTCGTTAAAGTTATTCAATAACAAACTTTTAGGTTGCAGACCTGTATAATTAAGGCATCTATTAGGGTAAAATACAAAAATTTTACGGAAGCCATGGAAAAAATTGTTTGTGAAAAATAGTCTGAAATAGTCTGTTATAGGGGTATGAAGGATAATTATGACCTTATGACATCCTTATTTAGCTGCATAGCCAGGATTTTCCTTTGGAGGTCCAAAAAATGCATTATTGTAAATCAATGAAATTTCTGTAGTTACCCAAATAAATTTGTCCTTTTAATTATACTCCTCTCTGTTAATTAAGAGGTTAACTTCTATGTGTTAATTAGGATATCTCCTCAAAAACTTTTTGCGAATTTGCCCCTTGAAAACAGTGTCGAAATCGTTTTCGGCGTCAGGCCCAAAACTAGATATTTGTTTCAGGGATTTGACTCAATACTATTTACTTATGAGAGTTTTTACATGCTTTGTTTGTTTAATAACTGTGATAGGATGTTAATCTGTGTACAATAAGTCTAAAGTTTGAGGGCGCTTCACCAGAAAAATTTTGGAAATTTGATCTTTTGAAGCAGTGTTTTAGCTCATTTTGAGACCTTTTCAGTTACATTCAAAGACTCCTTGCAAGCCACACTGAGTTTCAACGGGATGTTTGGGGTCCTCCCATAGAAAATCTTTGTTATTTGAACATTAAAAGAGCAGTGTGTAAACTCACATATTTGAGCCCTATTGGGTTACAACTACTAGTAAAGAGGATCGCTCTTTTAAAAGTGTAGAATTTTTATGAGAAGCACAGTATCAAAATTTCTCCCTTGAGTGGCAACTGGTTATTATAAAACCAAAATTATAGGGTCTAAAATATTTTAGGTCTGAACCCAAAGAACCCCCCCCAGTCCCCAGTTTTGGCTACAGCACTGTTTTTTTATTCAAGAATAATCTTAACTTTTCAGTTTTTTAATTTTAATTTGATTCAAGTTACGAAAAGTATACTTTCTGTTTTGAAGGATTATCCCAATATTTCATTTCAACATTTAAAAATTACCTTGAAAATATACTTTTTTTATTATTTTAATTTAATTTTTTTTATTGAACCAAAAATAAAAGAACACAATTACAAAGTCACATAGCCACCTGGGATCTCAATCTTTGGCAATCAATCGCCTTTTTATCTAATTTCTACATTAATTTTATAACATTAACTATTTTGTGAGGGTAAAACTCTGAAATTTTTGTTTCATTGACCTATTTTTTTCATGACACTGTTAAATTTTGCCTTAAAATTTCGGTCTCTTTTTTCTCTTTTTTAAAGACTAGGGAGCTACCGCCCCCTGCTCGCTATCGCTCGCCAACCCCCGTAAACTGCTAACGCAGGACCTTTTGGAATTGCTTCGCAATTCCCACAAATTCCAACTCGTTGAACTTAACACGCTTTATAAAACAATTAAACAATTTACAAAAAAAACGTCAACCAACTTATTAAAAATACTTCAAATCCCCTCCATGAATAAATCTCCCTTAAAAGTTTGAGTATATATTAACTCGAACTTATCAAAAATTTAAACGAAATGTTTTTAAAAATATTCATCTTAATTATTTTTAATCTATGATTATAAAAATAACTAATTCTAATTGTTTATCAATATTCGGACCAAACAAAAAATATTATTTTAAAGTAACTCGTTAGTATAATATGCCTAGTGTTTATCATTCATATTTTTTTAAACCCAGACTTGTTAAACAATACCGTTTAAGCAATTGAAAACAATAAGAGACAAAACATCACTATGTTTACTATTAATTTCGATAAAATCAGACTAAAAATTACAAATATTGGACAAAAAGTGTGAAATTTTAGTATAAAATGGCGTTCATGTAAGTTTTTAGAATATGTTTTTATCAGTCTTTGAGTGATATTTCATCAAGAAAGTACTTTTTTTTAAAAGATGAAAAATTATGTTTCATCTTAAAATATAGCGTCAATCGGACGTTGTGATTGGATGCATAATAATTTGATTGACAGTCTTGCTTTATAACTGCGACCTTATCCGTTATCTAAAAAAATGGAAATATTTTAAAATTGAGAATTTTTTTGAAAAATCGAAGGGCTTACTCGGAAATCCGGAAAGAATCCGGACATTTTGATACCATATATGTGTCATTCGGTTCAGTAATAAAAAGCCTTTCTCTGGAAACCGTTCACTAAAAACTTTTTTTTAGAATAGAGAGATATTAGGTCTCTTTTTTCCCTAAAGACAAACCAAATGTCTGCTGGGAGCCCTGTGAACTAGACCACAAGATATGAATATTGTGCAATTTACAGCCCCCCAAAAAAGTTTCCCTTCCCCCTAGAAATTCTTGAAGTTCAAGGTAATTTCATGAGAAGAAATATTTTCCTATGTTTTCGGTGCTATATCTCTTGAAAGCAACGATGTCCCGAAAATCTGTTTGCACATTTTGTTAACATACATATACCTGATTATAAAAATTCAAACGTTTCCGTGGGGGGTCGTTGCTTTCCATATTTATGCTGCGACAAAAAAAGGCAAAAAAGTCAGATTTTCCCCATTTTTAAACCTCATTATTTTCAAAAAGCAATGATATCCCCCAATTTTTTTTACTCAAAATGGTGTTTCAGTATAAGGACAACTTTAATTTCACAACAAATTACTGGGGTAGTGCTGCTGTTGGCAGCTATAACCGGTTAAAAGTGCAAAATTTTCAAAAAGTCACTTTTAACTAAGTTTTTCTCAAAAGAGCATCGCGCTAAAAAATATCTGATTGTGTCATCTTGTAGCTTAGTAGGTCTGCTAACCCATGAGAAAGAGAAATCCGTGGGGTCTGTCACCGTTTTGACGAGAATAAGTGCGCAAAAGTCATAAATAGTAGGTTGAATCGAAACATTTTTTTTATTTTGATGACACATTAGAGCGGAAAAGTTGCCCAAGGGGGCAGAGATCACCTATGATTTTTTTCAGAATTTTCAGATAATATCTTAGGGTGTCACATTGGCCCTGAATGTTAATCCTATGGAGCACGCAAGCCCAAAATGGCCGTTTTTGGATGTCAGAGGGATTTGGCATATGTATTTTATGTCCAAGTAATTTTTTACAACTTACAGCTACTACTACTGAAATACCATGTTGAGTAAAAAAAATTGGGGGATATCATTGCTTTTTGAAAATAATGAGGTTTAAAAATGGGGAAAATCTGACTTTTTTGCCTTTTTTTGTCGCAGCATAAATATGGAAAGCAACGACCCCCCACGGAAACGTTTGAATTTTTATAATCAGGTATATGTATGTTAACAAAATGTGCAAACAGATTTTCGGGACATCGTTGCTTTCAAGAGATATAGCACCGAAAACATAGGAAAATATTTCTTCTCATGAAATTACCTTGAACTTCAAGAATTTCTAGGGGGAAGGGAAACTTTTTTGGGGGGCTGTAAATTGCACAATATTCATATCTTGTGGTCTAGTTCAACATATAAAAAAATCAGAGCAATCAAAAAATACAACTTTCGGACCTGGTCGAAGTTCAAAATAATGGCTCTTAATAAGATACTGAATTTTCGATCTTGTTTCTTGCATAAATAATTTCAAAACTCAACCAAAAATAAATTTAACAAAAAATTGAAGTAGGAAACCTGACGTTTTCTGGGGACCCCAAATATTCTGAAATTTTAACCCCGAAAAGTAGTGTTTCGACTCATTTTTGAACCCTTAAAAAGGGCAGCTCCTTGAATAAGTCACCTAATTTTCAAGGAGAATAAAATCCTGTACTTACTAAAAGGGATGTCAAAATTTCGGGGGGGGGTCCGGCAGTTTCTTACGTAATTATGGTGGGGGGGGGGTGGAGGTTTGCTTATCTTTGCTGACAAGGGGGGAGGGAGGGGTTAAAAATGACCAAAAAAGTGCTTACGTAATATTTGAACAGCCCCTTATTGTCGGCTAGACTAGTACTTGCCCTCCGCTCTCTTCACTCTCAAAACGATTGTATCAAAATTGAGTAAAAAAAGTACTCAAAAAGGCTCCGATCCAAAAATACTCAAATTTGAATACATGAATATACTCATTTCTGAAAATGTGCAGATACTCAAAAATGAAACATCTTGAGCTTGAACTCAAAAATGAGCTCATAATGTTTCATTTTTGAGTATGCACGTTTTCAGAATGAGTATATTCATGTATTCAAATTTGAGTACTTATTGGATCGGAGCCTTTTGAGTACTTTTTTACTCAATTTTGATACAATCGTTTTAAGAGTGTTGCGTTACCATCCTATACCGTGCTGATGAGTCCTAACAAGGACGAAACCGGTCCACGGTTGGAGGTGACACTTGTTGAGAGTTGTGAGATTACTCCTATTGAACGGAGTATAATACTATAGAAGTTAGTCCCATTCGTAATGTATGAAATTTTACAGTCGGGGATGCACCTGTTGGTGCTCCGCTTCACCTTCCAAAACGCCAGTGATGTCGAGGGAAAGATCTACGCAACCTCTTCCACCCTGGCCACCCCTGGATCTGCACCGGCTCCAGACAGTGGCGTCTTGCTCCTCGGGGCCAGGGTTCGGATGGGCAAGTCCTCTGTGCTTCGTAGGGCCAGATACATTCCACCATCTAATCGTCTCAGAGGAAGAAGCTTCCTTACCGTCTTGGAAGCTTCCCCAATTACCCAAGGCACCATTACCACCATTACCAAGGCACCAAATTACCCAAGGCCTAAAGCCCTGGATGATGGAGCGAGCGCTACGCTTCACGCTCAAGTAGCGACAAGCGTCCGCCATTTTGGGGACAACTGCTACGTTTTCCGGTTGCCTGCTACGTTTTCCGGTTGCCCGCTACGAGAAAACGGAGTTCCGCTAGTGGAGGCATCAGAAAAAAAGGAGAAAATAAAAATTTGACTGATGGTTAGGGATCTAAAAAATCTTTCGATTCGATTCCGGAATCGATTCCTGAGGTTCGATTCTTGGATTCGATTCCTGAGGTTCGATTCCGACCTGGAATCGATTCCTTATGGTCAGTATCGAAAAAGTAGTATCGAACTTATCTATTTCAATCACAAATCAAAGATAATTTGTAATTATTACTAATTTAATTAATAACCAGGAAAACATTAATTAATAATCAAAATACTAATTAATTAGTGAACAAAATTATTAATAATTATCGATACTAATCAAAGTACGATTCCTAAGATTCGATTCCTGCTGTATGATACTAATTATTTATCAAAATACTAATTACTAATTAGAGAACAAATCGTTTATAATGAGGTATTCTCACGTTTTGAGATTAAATTTTATTAAAATAGTAGATAAAAAACATGAAGAATAACGTTTACATCAAGTATTTTCGTAGCCTAGTTTCTGAGATATAAATTTTTGAAATTTCGTTTTTTATTTGGGCGCGAAAACACTCTTGAATCACAAATCATGCGCTGTGAGGTCACATCCAATAGAAGCCCGTTTTCTGATAACGTGACTTTTCTGACGTTTTGACAAAAATAAAATTGAATTTTAAGTTATTTAAAACACATTTTTGAAGTTAAAAATCAGAAATTTGGGAGTTTTAGACCATAATGTATCGAAAAAGTATAAAATCAAGCAAATCCCTCACTCATGCAAATACCTCATCATCTGTATTAATTGGAAAATTAGGTACGATTCCTATGATTCGATTCGATTCCATCAAGGGTTCGATTCCTTGGTATCGATTCCAAGGCATTCGATTCCGGAATCGATTCTTTCAGTAATATTTAAAACCCTACTGATGGTTTTTCATGCACATCTCAGCTTTATTTACAATTTTTAAGCTCATCATAAAAAAAGCTATATTTGAGTCCTCGGGTCGGGTTAAAAAATTAACGTTTTGGGGCCAGCAAAAAAGAACGCAAGATCACCTAAAATTCCATTTTAATTTTGCCCAAACGCCAGAAAAGTCACTTTATCAGAAAATGGGCTTCTATTGGATGTGACGTCACAGCGCACGATTTGTGATTCGAAAGTGTTTTCGCGCCCAAACAAAAAACGAAATTTCAAAAATTTATATCTCAGAAACTAGGCTACGAAAATACTTGGTGTAAACGTCATTCTTCGTGTTTTTTTGTCTACTATTTTAATAAAATTTAATCTCAAAACGTGCAAATACCTCATTGAAAGGGTTCAGCATAGGGCGACCAAAATGGTCGTGGGTATATCTCCAGTTTAAGTTATGAGGACCGATTAAGTAAGTTAAATATGTTCACTCTAAAGGAAAGAAGGATTAGAGGGGATTTGATTCAACTTTTCAAAACGATAAAACAATGGGACACAGAGAGACTAAGCGATTATCAACTCAAGTGGGGAAAACGAATTCAAGAATAAAATTGACAGATACTGGGAAACGGGTGGTTTAAGTTAAATGGACTGGACCAACCTTGTTATAGTATGTGTAATTAGAATCGGCGGTTGAAAAGTCACGTGATTTCACGCAATTTCACGCCCTGCCTTAACTGATGTGCAAAAATAAAGCAGAATCGCTTACGTTTTCTCCTTCGTTACCTAGGTGACAAACTTCAACTGATGACGTCCAACGTCCAACCGCCTATTTTAATTACAAAGACTATAGCAGGGTGCCCACAGTCCTTGAAAGTCCTTGAATTTTTTAAGGCTTAATTTAGGTACTTGAAAGTCCTTGAAAAACGTTCTAGGTCCTGGAAAAATGACTTAGGTCCTTGAATTTTCACTCAGCCACTAATCGAACATAATTTTTTCTGATCTTTCTTTGTTTTTTTTCTAGAAATTTTCTTTAAAACTACTCTTATGAACATAACTTGCGGCCAGTTTTACAAACTGACAGTGAAGAGCGACTTCTCCTCTTGTTTCCATTGTATACGGGAAAAATTACTTCTCTTGAAATACGACTAATTTTTAAATGTCTGCGGAAAAGGTCCCTGAAAAATTTTGTCAAGGTCCTTGAAAAGTCCTTGATTTTCAATGTTTTCAAAAAGTGGGAACCATGTATAGACGCTTGCCTGTAGTTGGTCGACTTAATTTGTATTTGTATGAAATCCTATAGATGGGGATGCACCTGTTGGTGCTTCGCTTCACCTTCCAAAACGCCAGCGAGGTCGAAGGAAAGATCTACGCAACCTCTTCCACTCTTTGCACCCCCGGATTTGCACCGGCTCCGGACGACGACTTCTTGCTCCGCGGGGCAAAGGGTCAACCCTGGATGGACAAGTCCTCTGTGCTTCGCAGGGCCCGATACATTCCATCTAACGGTCCCAAAGGCTCCTCCTGGATCTTGGAAGCTTCCCAAATTACCAAAGGAACCAAGCCCACTCTTCACCCGCTGGGTGATAATTACGCATTGTTAGATGATATTGATGTAGATCTCGAGACAGATTTGGTGCATTTGATGGACTCGAAAACCTTTGACTTGTCATCCTTTCCAAAGTAACTCTTAAACTATACTCTGTTCATTTTGAACTGGTGCTTGAAAATATTTCCTTCCCCCACCACCGATCGGTAACCATAGCAACTATCCTCGTCAAAGTGACGAAAAAGGCTTAGGGTAACGTCTGCCTGGAATCATGGACGGGCGTATCTGGTCGAGCGCATCTTATCGGCTGTAGTTATCTACCCCACTCAATTAGTGGACAAAGGGGTCTCTCCGCAGGACCCTGAGGAGAGGTCCGCAGTAGTCCCCCTTTTGGGGGTCCCCTTTGTCCACTAATTGAGTGGGGTAGATAACTACAGCCGATAAGATGCGCTCGACCAGATAAGCCCGTCCATGATTCCAGGCTGACCCTGGCCTTACTATTGGCTGCTCGAAGAGCGTAACTATGGTTACGCTTCTAGCGTGGGGGAAAGCACTATTTCTCAAGAGCCAATTCTAAATTCAATGTAAATGAATGGAGTATAACCAGGGTAGGCTTATCATATGTCCGGGATTACCCCGGACAGTTCGGGGGTTTTAGAGCTGTCCGGGGTTGCATAAATGTCCGGGGTTTCTTACATTTTAAGGATTTCCCAGACATTTTTAAGAAAAAATCCTGACCAATCTGTTTAAAATTGTTGTTTTTTTACATTTTCTAAACTCTGTACTACTTAAAAAAACTTACTTTCAGTGAATTTTATAATACAAATTAAATCAATCAAACAATTTTTTAAAAGTTAATGTGAAGTGAAAATATAAAATGTGATATTTCTGATTAACGTTTATTATTTTGAATAGTGATTTCTTAGTTTGTAATCTGTGGTATTTTTATAGAGCACTTATTAAAAAATCTCAAAAATATGTCATGGGTTGCACCCGTGAAAATATGGTAAGCCTAAACCCCAGGGATGCAGAAAATGTTTTTAATTCCAAGATTTCCCCAAATCAATACAAAAATTTCCCCAAAAATTTTTTAAAAGTGATTAATGATAGGTCACAATATAGGTCTATTGATTAATATAGGTCATTCAATACAGACATAGCTATAATGGGAACTGATTCTTCATTACTGTCAGCGTATTTCCTCATTGTTATTTAACGTTAAGTCTGTTGTACTCAATTTTTGTAAATGTTTTTCCTTGTTAAGTAACATCATCTCTATAAAGCAACTCCTTCAAAACTATGACCATTAGCTGAAGTACTGATTATTTTATTACCTGAACAATGCTTTTTTAAATCGTTAGTGACCTCAAAAGCATTATTGCATGTAACAACCTCCAATTTTAATCAGAATTCATAGAAATTGATTAATTAGAAAATTTTTGGGGGAGAATTTACGATACGATCACTTCGAATGTTTGCAATGTTGTACCTAGCAAGAACATGTTATTTTAATACTAATAGTACGTATCCATATTTTATTTCATTGTTCTGATTTTTTTTCAAGTATATTGTGTTGTTTATGTAGTAATATGACCTATGTAGTAATGACCGTATGCTTTTGGTCCTTTTTAAGGGGTTGCTGTATCATACAACCAGAGTTCCTATATTTTGGTGCGTTGCCATTAAAATGCCAAAATCACTTCAGTGGTTCCTTATCAGTGGTGTTGCCAGAAGATAAATTGGTTATACATCCCACCGAAAGTCTGAACATTTTTGTGCCATAGAAAAGGAATTCGTCCCCCTCTATTATTTATTCTGATGGCTAACCCACTGTTTCTTTTGGAACAAATAGGTGTTCACATCTTACTATACACTGTTCATTTAGAATTGGCGCCTGAGAAATAGTGCTTTCCCCCACGCTAGAAGCGTAACCATAGTTACGCTCTTCGAGCAGCCAATAGTAAACCTTCTTCGTCACTTTGACGAGGATAGTTGCTATGGTTACCGATCAGTGGTGGGGGAAGGAAATATTTTCAGGCGCCAGAGTTCAAAATGAACAGAGTATAGGAAAGCTTCCCAGGCTAAATAATTTACAGAAATGCATGGGGCAATTTTACAGAGTTTAATACAGGGATGGCCAACCCGCGGGCCGCATGATGCTGCCAGCTTGAAATAATTTTGCGGCTCGCGAGATTTTTTTCAAGTCGATCGTTAAAGTGTTAAATTATAACATAAGACCCCTGAAATTTGGACAAAGTGAACCAAAACGAGTTAAAAACCTGTTAATTAGAATCGAATTTCTAAAAATTTTCTGGGGGAGAACCTCAGACCCTCCTTTAGTGCTTGGGACTATATTGTTCTCAACTTTTTTGGGCAATTAAGTGCATCCAGGTGCGAATCCTTCTTTAAACTTCACATTTCAAAATATTTCTATATGCGCCACAAGCGGTAACCTAACTTAGTTTCGAGTAATTCATTATGTTTTTAACCTGTTTAAGTTCCGATAGAGAACGCATTCTTAGGGTTGCTCCTAAAGGTCAATTTAAATTTATATGAATATTGTATTTAGGAAATTGTAAAAATAAGCAAAGAATCTAAGAAACTCCCTAACTTATATACCTACACTCTTAAAACGATTGTATCAAAACTGAGTATAAAATTACTCAAAAAGGCTCCGATCCAATAAGTACTCAAATTTGAATACATGATATACTCATTCTGAAATGTGCATACTCAAAAATGAAACTTCGTGAGCTCATTTTTGAGTTCAAGCTCAAGATGTTTCATTTTTGAGTATATTCATGTATTCAAATTTGAGTATTTATTGGATCGGAGCCTTTTTGAGTACTTTTATACTCAGTTTTGATACAATCGTTTTAAGAGTGTAGTTTATTCAATTTACTTCACTGTCATTCTGAGCAGCTAATATCCTAAAATTGTATATGCGGCCCGCTAGAGTATTGTGGTTTTCCAAAGTGGCCCTCAACATCATTTGGGTTGGCCACCCCTGGTTTTGTAGATGACTCACACATAACACTTATTGTGAAAGAATTAGCTGTGGAATTACGGTAGAAAAGCTGTAAAAAAATCTTTAAAAAACGCTATATTTAACCCCGAGTGCAACTCTACTTGGCGAGGATTGCAGAAAACCGCCCAATTCTCAAATTAACTGGCCGCGTTTTCTTTGAAGCAATTTAAATCGGCCAATCAAAAAAGGTTAATCAAATGCTCGCCATTCGTGTTTAGCAATATAGAACCCAATTTTCCATATCAAATTCCAGGGATGCAGAAAATGTTTTTACTTCCAAGATTTCCCCCGATCCATACAAAAATCTCCCCAAAATTTTATAATTGTTTACAAAATTCCTACAAAAGTGTCCTACAAAAATTCTGAATTATTTTGAATAAATTTTATTACTGGTAGTGAAATTCAATTCAATATTATACTTTTCCTCAAAATTTCCCCAGATGGCTTAAATTTCCCCCGATCCTAGATCGCCGGATCGGACATATTCTGCATCCCTGCAAATTCAAATTTTTCCGCAGCTAATTTTTTACTAAGTTTTTTGAACCATCTTCTTATGCCTGTAAAATTTTCTTCAGTTTTATTTATAGTTTAGCCCGAGGTAACGTTTCACTGTCAGCATGTTCATCATTTTGAAGAAAAAAGTTATATTAATAATGCTATTTTTTACTCATTATGATGCATTTGATACAAATCATCAATGTTCAAGTAATAATACGGGTAATTTACACATTTATTATAGTATACTGAACAATAAAATATTTTTTACAGTGTGTGTGGGAATGTATCCATGATTTTTCAGGTTTTATGCAGTGATTGCTGTCTCAAGTGGAATTTTTTTCGCATCGGTAGTTCTTTAAGGTTTAAGGCAGCGTTTCCCAACCTTTTTCGGTCCATGCCCCACCAAATCATTTCTAAATTTTCCATGCCCCCCCGGTCTCAGTGGCATATATAGAAATATATTTTGAGAGGGATCCAGAATTATTTCTTAGCCCCTCTCTCCTATGTATATTTAATAAGTCTAATGAAGCTTTTCAGAACATTTTTAGGTAGAATTTGAATGCTACAGCATGTTTAGGATTTGCATATTTAACTCATAAATCAAGTTATGAGTAATTAAGTGCTAAGTACTAAGGGGGGTTTGGGGGTCCTCCCCCAGCAAATTTTCGGATATTTGACTCTAGGAAGCAGGTTTTTAACTAGTTTGGTATCCCTAGTTGGGAAATTTTGGATATAAATTTTTAGGTAAGATTTGCATTTTGATGAACCTAATGTAAAAATAGTTTCAAATATAAGTGTACTAAAAACAAAGAGATCTTGGGTCATCCCCCAGAAAAGGTTTGCAATTTAGACTCTAAAAGCAGGGTTTCTTGGTTTTGATACATACTGATCCAGATTTCAGACATACATTCTCAGATAGGATAATAGGATCAGATTTTGATAAAGTTCTTTTAAAAAAGTTTTTTTAATTTTCCCCCTGGATTGGCCCCACCTGGGGGGGGGCAATTTGGTTGAAAATTTTCAAATTGCCCCCCTAGAAAATGATATTGCCCCCCGGTGGGGCGTGCGCCCCACGTTGGGAAGGTTTGGGTTTACGTTTGGGAAGGTACGTTTGGTTTAAGGTATCCGCTTACCCTAAAATGACGATTTTCGACTTTTTTGTCGAAAATTTGGTTCGTACATTTTCAAGTAGTTTAGACTTATCTTTCCAAAACTGTTTTCATTTTACTTGTAGGTGTATTAGAAAAGAAATTACAGCATTTTTTTAAAACAGATAGTTGTGTGCGATCGTATGCAAACATTAACTTTAAAGCTTATTTTCTCAGAACTATATTTTGCATAAAAACCCTCTACTATTTACATGATTACTCAAAAACTATCCAAGATATTCACTCCAAATTTTTAACAGTATATTAATCATTTTGTTATTAACCAGATGTACTACAAATTTTTATGCAATGTTATATATTTTTATTTTTATTGACGTTTTTTCGTTAAATGGTTGTAGACATTTTGAAAATTTTCACTTACCTTTACATTTTATGCTGTAAAAAAATTACTTCTCAAAATATGTAGAAAATCGTCCATTCTGAAAATAAGTGTTATACGATACTTGTGTCCAAAGGAAATTTATTTAGGGGTAATAGTTTTGGGGCAAGAGGGAGAGGGGTTTATAAAAATTCACTTAAATTTTACTCTAATTACCCCATATTTTAGAAAATAATATAATTAAGTTTGTTTTTTTAGCATTGATCAATGTTTTGATGTACATTTAAACTAAAAGTTAAAAAAATTTTGTGAATCAAGTATTTCAAAAAAATGGTCTCAAAGGTAGGCGGATACCTTAAAACAGGATTGCAGAAAATGTTTCCCTTCACCATTTCAGAAAACAATTAGTTATGTTCAAATTTTCACACTAACATCCTGTATTGATCTACCTTTTTGCTTCACTTCTAGTTTATTCACTCTACAAAAAATATTAATATTTTAAAAAAAACTCTTCATTTATTTGGAGCTTGGTTCCAATTAATTTATTTTAATAACATATTCAGTAATAATGCGCAAATGGTATACATTAATTAGTGAAATTCTTTCGTATCCCGACTGTGACAACTTGGAAAAAAATCGAATGTGTCTTTCGTCAAACGATTCTAATTAAATCCCTAATTAATTAGAGTTTCTAATCAGCTTGGACTCTTTCCCCTGCGAATTTGTTTGCGACAAAGTCAAAAATATGAGAGCTTATATTTCTTGGTGAGTAGTAAAATAATTTAAGGAGTAGTGGGAAATGATTGTTTTAATAAGGAAGTTGCATGTGTCAGATTTTCAAAAACAATCAAGTGTTCCGTATGGTTTTTTGTATGATGGTAAAATGAAATATCTAGTCAATTTTTCAATGTACAGGTAATTAAATATTTTAATTTAGAAATCGAGAAAAAAGGCTGAAAACGTTTATTGTTTAAAGATGTCAACAATCATACCATCAACTCCATTGCTTTCCAACAATGCGTCGCTTAAGGCGCAAAATGACATAACTGCATTTTCCCTATTTTGCAGGAGATGAAAAAAACAGTTTGGCTATTAATTAAAGAAAATAATATTATTATAGTTTTAAACCTTCATTTTAGGCCTTTTTGACCGGGGATTGAGATGAAACGCTTCTCTGTGGCGGCGTCCCCAATGAAAGGCGTGCAATTATGTCATTTTGCCTTACGAATGCAGTTATGCTAAAATGACAAAATTGACGATTGCAGCGATTTGAGTCATTTTTTCGCAAAATCGTTGGTGCCAGGTGATCCGGGGCCGGGATTTGCATAAAGATTGATGCATAACTCAAAATGTCAGTTATGTCATTTTGCGCCTTAAGCGACGAATGTTTATCGTAGGATGACGTCAACATACGATGATCCAAAACTCTTGGCGTTTTCGAGAGCTTTTAAAAAGTGGATTTTTGTTTATTTTTTTGGGCAATCAAAAAATTTCTCGATCGGCCTCAAATTTTGGGTAGTTGCTTATTTTTTTCGAAAAGAATCGATTAAAAAAATTAAAAAGTCATGCAACTTCCTCATTCTACTAGAAATTTTAGTTATCCTGTTCTATCGTTCCCTTTTCAAAGTGTCCTCAGGGGCGTATTACTTATACAGGGTGTTTCAAAAGTCAGTTTCGCGGCTTACATTTGGATCCAACGTGTCCTAGGGTCACGGAAGTTAGGTCTACCCCGCAGTGCTATCCAGCACCTAAGCAATTGGTCTAGAGTAAGTGATGATACTTCTGTGACGATTCTTAAAAATCTTCAGGCACTCTCACAGCAGCACAGTATTTTTCTCCAATGGATTCCCTCCCATATTGGTATCCGCGGTAATGAGATAGCCGATATTCTGGCCAAAGAGGGTGCCGCTGAACCATTACTATCTCTCGGGGCCCTTACTTCCTCTGAGATCTATTCAAAAATAAAGATATCCTACCGGAAAATGTTTGCAAATACTCCGCTTCACTCGTGGTATCCTGAAAAGTCGCCAGGCAGTGCCCTTAGAGGGGTTAGGCCCACCCAGGTCAAACTCAGCCGACTTAGGAGTGGACATATTGGGAGCCTTAAATTTTTAAACGGTAAAAAGACTTTTGAGATCTGCACTAAATGTGCATCAGCTCAGGCCTCCCCGGCACATCTTTTAGAGTGCATGGGACTAACTGTGAGGGACCTTCTGACTACTCCTCTTTTGGTGTAGGATTTTTTAGGGATTTACAAACTCTTGGACTTCGTCTAGCTTCGACTAGACCAAGGGGAATTAGTAACAACAGCAACAACAGGTCTACCCCCTAAGTAAGTGACCCTGGAAAATCCATTGAGATTACTTACAGCATTCAGCATTTAACGAAGAACGTCAATTTTAATACGATTATTTCGGTAAACCCATGTATAAATAGTCTTTTTTATCACGATTAGCGTATCGAAATTCCTCTTATCAACCCAACAGGCTTTGTGTTTACTCACTTTCTTCTTCCGCGTAGTGACGTACTGGGTTCAGGAAACGTTGCTTTGAAAGTATAAATGAATTTCTCTTTATAAATCAATACCAATATACCAAAAGTATTTTAACATAAATTTACTAAAAAAATGGCCTTAGATAGGGACGAGTATAAGAAAATGGACACTTTCAATCGTAAGCTCAAGCTGGCCAAAAATTCCCTTGTTTTAAATTTAAGTTAAATATTTCTAACCATTTCAACCGGTCCGAGATTTTTCTTTGAATCCAAAGCGGCTAGGTCTGAACGGGTAAAAAGTACTTTTTTTCTTAAGTTCCCCCGTTTAAACATTTTCAAAGAAAAAAAATCATCTACGGCTTTTAATCTTTTGAATGAAAAAAAAAGGTACTTAAAGGTAATCGAATTAAGTATTCAATCTTTACCTCAGAAAGGCCCATGGATTTTTCCACAATAAGTCCATAAAACATGTTAAAAACAGCCAACCACTATCTTGTCTTGAGTCCGATAATAGCTTGAGCCATTTTTCTTAACTACACATAAAAAGAAATATCGATTTTGTTTAATTCACCATGAAACTGAAAGACTTTACCTGCTCCTTGCCCATCTCTGCGTTTCATCGGTCTTGAATTTAAAAAAAATGCTTCGAGGTTAATGAAGACTTCTGCATCGATATATGGAGCGTATTTAAGATGGTAGCTACAACATTGAGGCATTAAGGTAACTGCCTGCGTTGGGAGGCCTTTTTTTAAAAATATTAACTAAATAATTATTTAATTGCTATTTTCTGAGAGCTAATGTTCTAAAACAATAGAAATCATTCAAAAAAGAATTCTAAAAAAATTATTTTTTAAAATATTGAGAAATTTCAATGAAAATAAGGCTAAAATTTCAACTTGCGCCAACAACTCCTGAGAATGTTATTTTATAGGTACAATTAAAATTTTTGCAGGATTTTGATCCTAAGACACTAATCTGTGTTACTATCTACAAAAAATTTGAGATTTTTAAAATAGAAAAGAAATACAGGCACTTGAAATCTAAAAAAGTAAAAATTCATGAAAAAAAAACATTTAAATCGAGTTTACACACTTTAAAAAATGTCTTAATTCAAATATATTATTGAAGATAACATGCGTTATAATATAAAGAGTGAAATAGAAAAAAAAGCATTAGAATATTTTAAGTAGTTTAAGAGAAATCACTGTTACCGTGATCCAAAATATACAAAAATGTCATTCTTCAGAAAAAGGCTTTAAAGTTTAAAATTGTTTGTAAATCCTGGTTCTACTCGGTACTAAAACAGCTGTAACTTGTGTTCTAGATTACTCAAGAGTTTAAAGTAAGGTAGTTTTGGAAAGCTTATTAAACAGGCTATAAAAGAAAACAATAAAACAAAATTCGATATTTTTGGTGATTTCAACGCAGGCTAACATTCGTAGGGGGATATAGATTACTTCGGGGGAGGGTATGGGGTATAATCTGTTGTATTTTATTTACTCTATTGCCCAATCCTCCCTATTGCTGTTTTTTTAACGAATCGGACCTGCGCCAATTTTCCTCTAGACCGATTTTTAAAAAAACCAACAAAGCCCGCTGTTCTTTTTTTTTCACCCGAAGCACTTGAATTAATTATCAACGTTTCGAGGAAAGCTCTACCCCCCTCACTTCGATTTTGGAGTTGCAGCGTCTTTTCGATTTGAATAATGCTCCTGGGGGGAGGGCATGTTAAAAAGGAATCCATTTGAATAATTTATTTGTACAAACTGCTTAGGGCAATCAAACTCTTGGATAGGACATCCCTTGGATAGGACATCCAAGGGATGTCAACGGGTTCATTATGCCCTTTTCGAAAAAATCATGCCTTTGACTTTTGATATACTTTATACCATTTCCCCCCCTGGAGAATTTCAAAGAGTTTAAAGGTCATGTCATCAATGGTTAAGGCATCGGATTCAAGATCGAAGGGTTTGGGTTCGATCCCGACACCACTAAAGACCCACCGAAAAAATGTGGGTCCGAAAGTCCTGTGGTCGGTCACCTAGATATTGGTTGGAGATATTTTCCTCTCCTTCAGAGACATGGTAAAATGGTGTTGGAGGCAATAAATAGATGGGTGGTGCCATTTAATGGCCATTTAATGGCAACTCTTGCCATTTAATGGGCATCTGGATCCCTTTGTCTTTAATTTTAAATTTATGGTAGGAATTCTGAATACAAAAACATTCCCGCGCGAGCCATCCAGCCGGAAATCCGGTTTAAGCTGTCGACCAATGGGAGCCCTCCCTCCATTCAGGTTAAAACCAATCACACAACAGAATGATGAGAAGGGCCTGAAAAGTGATCAAAAATGAAGAATTGCAGCATCTCTTAAAATTCTAAATATTCAACTTTAATTTTTTTAAATTCTCTCCTGATTCCAAAAATACGCTTGTCTTTTCCCACTAACTTTTTTTAAGGTAATTAGGACATATATTAATTCAGAAAGCTCGTAACAGTGTGACGTCACATGTGTCTCTTGGAAATGTGGGAAACACTGTTTTCATCGAAAAACTAGGCTGTAAAAAAACTAGAGCTTCAAAGCTGGATGATAACAACAAGCGGGAGCAAGGCACATTTAACGTCACAAGCTGTTTCAGCTCAGACAGAAAATATACTACTATTTTTAATTGAAAATAACTTAAAATTTAGGGCTTTGAAAGGTAAGTTAAAATGTTTTTTTTGGATGTTTGAAGCCATTCTAAACACATTAAGATTTAAAAAAAATTTGACTGCAATTATCCATTCCTAATATAAAAGTGTTTTTTACTACTATAGGGAAGCTTACTTCGGTTCAAATACTCGAATTAATATTTTTATAATTAGCATTTTTCTTAGCGTATGTTGAAAGCAAATGTGACGTTGCTTACGGGGTGGAAGACGGGAACGCCATCTACCCACAATCTGTCCTGTGGACGTTAGAGATGAGTTTGTAGAAAATTCGTCCCCATAATATTCAAATTTCAATAAAAAAAACTGTACCCAATAGAATAATAACTAAATAATAGACTAAAAGCTCTCCCTCCGCTCTCTTGTGTTGCCTTCCTATGCCGTGCCGATGAGTCTTAACAAGGACGAAACCGGTCCATGGCTGGAGGCAACGCTTGAGAGCTGGAGTTTTCTCACACAATCCTCTAACCAGAGGTACTGGGGAAGAACTCTTCTTTTTATAACATAGTTATTCGGAAACCCAACACACAATCGCCGAAACCCATGAAAAGAACCCACTTTCGTTTTCCCTCAGAAATCCGAGAGAAAAAAATGGGGGGGTTGCTTGTCGAACACGTGTCGCGGGCAAAAAGATGTCCGCTCTCGATTGTTTGCGCAGACGACTTCAACTCCCATAAGTCAAATATTTGAGTTTTTCCACAAACCCCCCTCTCAGAGGCAGAACGGGCCAAGTCCCAAAACGCATGTCTGTCTCATCGATCCCCAGAACATATAGGTTCTCCATACCACCCTCTTTTGAAAAAGAAAGTTTTCCACCGCTAATTTTTTATTCTAATTTGCTTATATTTTATAGAATTTTAATCGAACATCTTGTACTAATAAAAAGTTGTTAATTTACAACCAAGTAAAATAAAAAGTTAGTAATGGACAATATTAAAAAAATATTATTGTGCGTATTTTCCTCTCTTGGGAACTTCTATAGAGTAAAATATATATAAAAAAATACTAGAACTGTCCATTAAAAAGGTTTTGAGTGCATGATAAAAATGCTGCCCATTGTCAAACACAGTTTCGTATCCTAACATCACATCTTAGGAGAAAAACATACGCGGGAGCGGACTTACACCGCTTTACATCCAAAAGGGGGGTTCTGCGGCCACGAGGGGTGTTTGCAGGAGGGGGGAGGGGGATAGTTCCGGAAAATTAAACCCCGGACAGGCGTGTTTGAGTTTGAATTTGGGAGAGGCCTCTCTTGTTGATAGAAAATGGACGAATGTATATTAACTGCAGCAGTTTTTATCTGAAATATGAACACCTCAATCGAATTTAAGGGGACCAGGGTGGATCCAGGATTTGTTTTTTTATTAAAACCGAATAAAATTTAATTAACGAATAAAAGTTCATGCATAATCGCGTGACCTGAAGGTGGTCTGGGGGTATTCCTCCAGATAATACTAGCAGGTTTTCAACTGGTTTTGGTACACCTTGGTTCCAAATAAAAGCAGTTGAATACACTTTTAAAGCACCCTGTTTACGCCACCGACTCTAATTCTCTAATAACCCTATTGGAAAATTTTTTTCCGGTATTCCATAAACCAGTATGAATTATATTGGATCCAGTATAATCTATACTGGATCTAGTATCATTTATACTGGTTCCAGTATCATTTATACTGGATCCAGTATAATTCATACTGGTTTATGGAATACCAGAAAAATATTTTCCAATAGGGAACGCATTCAAAAATCTCGAAACAGCATGATTATCAATGCGCATTTTAAAACACTTGAAAAACATATGATCTTCGTTAGGGAGATGTTCTCAATTAGTCCTAATTGGTCCCGGATCGCATCCCTTTAGAAAGCGGAATAGTAATAAATAACGAACGGGCAAAAAAACCGGGAGAAAGGCTGATTTGATCCTTGTTTTGAATAATCGAGCTCGTTAGCAAATAAGCATATGGATAATGGGATCGTGCATTCATTGCAACATACAAGGGGTATCTTAAGGGGGCATTGCCAAACTTATGGTGGTAGTCAGGGCCGTAACTGACTTTTTTTTCGGGGGGGTTTTGGCAAAAAATTTACTTGAAACTTTGGTTACAGTTTGTGGGTGACAAAGATAAGTAGACAGCGGCGGATCCAGGAATTGGTTTTGGGGGGCTAAGAATTTTCAATATCAAAATCGTCTCCATGTCCTAAAGAGAGGGGGACTGAGGGTACACTCCCAGAAAATTTTTGGAAATTTAAGTCCAAAAAGCAGATTTTCAACTATTTACTTGAAAAATAACCTCCTTATTAGCACACCTTATGTTTTGGCACACCTTATCCGTATTTCGGTCTATACAATTTTCAAGAATTTAATTTTCATTTTATTTGTTGTTTTTTTTGCATTTTGACGAACTTTTTACAAAAAAGTTGTAAACAATAGAGTTTCAAGTTCCAAAGGGGGGTCAGGGGGTTCCTCCCCCAGAAAATTTCTAGAAATTTGGCCCTAAAAACAAGATTTTAACTCGTTTTTGTAGTCACTTTTCCCTTTTTTACTCCCCCGGGTTCCCACTTCCCCTCTTTGTCACTCTGTTCTTTTTGAACTGGCGCTTGAAAATATTTCCTTCCCCCACCACCGATCGGTAACCATAGCAACTATCCTCGTCAAAGTGACGAAGAAGGCTTACTAATGGCTGCGCGAAGAGCGTAACTATGGTTACTCTTCTAGCGTGGGGAAAGCACTATTTCTAAAGCACCAATTCTAAATTAAAATAGTTTTTTGCTCATGGAACATGCACGGAACAGATAGGGGGTTAAAGCAACCTGAAGAGGACCACTCCTTGTAAGTTCAAAAAATTTTCAAGGATGACTGTAATAATATATTTCAAAATTTCAAGGGAGGTTGGGGGTTCTCCCAAGAAAATTTTGAAAATTAAAAGTAAGGGTTTTATGCACATTTTAAGACGAATATTTAAGGAAAAAGTGTAAGTAAAAAATTGACGTTGAAATTTCGGGGGGGGGTTGAACCCCCAAACCCCCCCCCTTGGATGGGTGTAGATGTGGAGCAGGCGGTAAGAAACTTCAAGAAGCGTCACGTAATTTGTAAACGATCGATCGAAATCCCACTTAAATAAAACTAGTGATGGGCAGGTATCGATACCAAATACTTAAGTACTCGATACCTTATTCGATACCCACAAAAGTATCGATACTTTATTGACATATTTCGTTTTAAATTTTTCAATGAAGTAATCTTTATAATACCTACTGTAGATCAAACGCAGCCTGTTTCCGTTTTCATTTTGCAACGCTCAAACCCAAGTCGTTATCATCCGCGAGAGAAACTTGACGCGGCTAGGTTTTTCCCCCGCCAAATCCTTCGCCTCTCCAGGCCCGTAGCTACGGGGCTTTTTGATGGATCGCTTTCAGTTTTTTGAATATTAGTCTGATTATGGATAGGCCCTAAAAAAATTGTCCCTTCAGGTTCATTTCCCGACATTGAAAAAAAGTATTCGATACCAAAGTATTCGATACCTATAAGTATTCGATACCAAAGTATTCGATACCTATAAGTATTCGATACCAAAGTATTCGATACCTATAAGTATTCGATACCAAAGTATTCGATACCTATAAGTATTCGATACCAAAGTATTCGATACCTAAAATTATCGATTTTGCCCATCACTAAATTAAACCCTTAAAGCAACTCTGGGGTGATTTGCATGTATAAGAATATCCGACAAGACCCACTTTCTGTCGGTCTTTTCTTTTATGTTTTCCTTCGATTAACTTCGAATTTTTTGTAGAGAACAAGAAAAAAAAAGTTTAATTGAAGTTCTAGTCTCCCGGGGGTTCCTCCTCCCCGATGCTGTTTCGAAACGCCAATTACGAATGCGGTAGGTTCTTTCGAATCTGCATTTTGCAATGCCCTTAACAACCGTTCTTTGATTGAGGGATTTAGCAAACGATATGGTTTATTCATCATAAGCGCTGAAAAGCACATCCCCATATATATTATGCATTAATCAACAAGTGATGAATATGGGCTACAACTTTAATAAAGCTCTTTTTTTAAAGATAGTTGAAGTTGTAATAAATTCCTATTAATAGTATGTCTTTTCTAGAATTAAAATTAGTTAATTATAGTTCCCAATGAAAAATAAATTTTGTAAATAATCTCTTAACAAATTTTACATAGAAAATACACGTAGACTGACCTAAAAACTACATCTATTTTTTATAATGCTGGATTATTTTAATATTATTTGAATTCCAGCAACAATTTTATATTAATTTAAGCTGTCGTATATTGTCATATTGTAATGTATATATTTAAAATAAATTAATCCTTTAATCCTCAACTGGCCATTGTAGTAAATATGCTACCCTAATTTAAGCTTCAATTTTCAGCATGAAGTATCCGACATGTTTTTGCTGCAATAATAAGGAAGTTGCATGTGTCAGATTTTCATAAACATTCAAGTGTTCCGTATGGTTTTTTTTGCATGGTAAAATGAAATATCAAGTCAATTTTTCAATGTACAGGTAATTAAATATTTTAATTTAAAAGTCGAGAAAAAAAACACGTGACTGAAAACGCTTATTGTGTTTAAATCGTACGATGACATCAACAATCATACCATCAACTCCATTGCTTTCCAACAATGGTCATCGTACGATGACGTCACATCCCAAACTTTTAGTGTTTTCGCGGGCTTTAAAAAAGGGGATTTTTGTTAATTTTTTTCTCAAATTTTAATTAATTTAATTTCTCAAATTTTGAGTAGTTGCTTATTTTTGCATGAAGAATCGATTAAAAAAATTAAAAAAAAAAACATGCAACTTCCTCATTGCTCTTTCAAGTGCTATAATTCGTGAAGTTTATGTTTAGGTTCCAGTTTCAAATTTTAAAAATTGAATTGATATTTCAAAATAAAAAATCCCATTTTTATTTTATTTTGCCCCAAACTACATGAATACCAAAAAATACTTTTTTACGAAGTTAATTTCTGGTAAGGGAGTATTAGATTAGAGGGTTAACGAAGTTTTGAAGGTTTCAATTTTGGAGAAATTGATTGAAGTAATTAAAAAGGATAGTTTAACGTTGAAGTTTTTATATACATACTGCTCTTAAAAGGTTCTTAACAAGTGACTTAGTTCCTTTCTTCAGAACGTCGACTATTGAATCTGCACTGAAATTTGCACAGGGAATATATCTTTTAAGATTCATTTTAAAACTTCAGACCATGTTTTAAATGTTATAAGCATTTTTAGGGAGGCAAATCCTTCAAACGCATAACTCTAAAATGATTCTTTTTCTAATTCTCCCACCTTTCGGAGCAATCATCGAAATATCGTCAGACGGATAAATTAACTGCCGAACATTTTCTTGGGACCGCTTATAAGGGAATGGAACATTCGGTTAATTAGTCAACCCCCCGATTTCTCAATACTCGGAACGAAGGTTTCTCATCAGATAAAAGGAAATCGGTTTCATCTTCTTTATAGTAGGGAATCTGGAAAGTTTACGGATGGCGTTTAGCTTAAGTATATTTATTCGTATCGGGTTTGATGGAGAACCGCGACTTAAATTACTTTATTATTAAAGATATTGGAATAAACATCTGGTATCGAAAAATTATTAATTATAAGTGTCACGTGTTATTTTGCGTGTTTTCATAACGAACATATCATATATTTGCACTAGAGTATTTGCACAGGGCCGTAACTAGACTTTTTTTTCGGGGGGGGGGAATTTTTCAACTTTAGTTGGACTTTACATTGTTGGTGACCAAGGTAAATAGACAGTGGCCGATCCATTATTTGGTTTGGGGGGGAATTTAGAATATAAACTAAGAATTTTCAATATCAAAATAGTCTTCTAATGTCCTAAAGGGGGGTCTGGGGGTCCTCCTCCAAAAAATTTCTGGACATTTGACCCTAAAAACAGGATTTTAACTTTTTTGGAGTCGCTTATTTTCTCTTTTTTTTCCAACCTCGAGTTCCCACTTCCCCTCTTTCTTATTGTTAGTGTTTTTTCCTATCAAGGGGGGAATTTAGAATATAAGCTAAGAATTTTCAATATCAAAATAGTCTTCTAATGTCCTAAAGGGGGGTCTGGGGGTCCTCCTCCAAAAAATTTCTGGACATTTGACCCTAAAAACAGGATTTTAACTTTTTTGGAGTCGCTTATTTTCCCTTTTTTCCAACCTCGAGTTCCCACTTCCCCTCTTTCTTATTGTTAGTGTTTTTTCCTATCAAGGGGGGAATTTAGAATATAAACTAAGAATTTTCAATATCAAAATAGTCTTCTAATGTCCTAAAGGGGGGTCTGGGGGTCCTCCTCCAAAAAATTTCTGGACATTTGACCCTAAAAACAGGATTTTAACTTTTTTGGAGTCGCTTATTTTCTCTTTTTTTTCCAACCTCGTGTTCCCACTTCCCCTCTTTCTTATTGTTAGTGTTTTTTCCTATCAAGGGGGAATTTAGAATATAAACTAAGAATTTTCAATATCAAAATAGTCTTCTAATGTCCTAAAGGGGGGTCTGGGGGTCCTCCTCCAAAAAATTTCTGGACATTTGACCCTAAAAACAGGATTTTAACTTTTTTGAAGTCACTTATTTTCTCTTTTTTTCCAACCTCGAGTTCCCACTTCCCCTCTTTCTTATTGTTAGTGTTTTTTCCTATCAAGGGGGGAATTTAGAATATAAACTAAGAATTTTCAATATCAAAATAGTCTTCTAATGTCCTAAAGGGGGGTCTGGGGGTCCTCCTCCAAAAAATTTCTGGACATTTGACCCTAAAAACAGGATTTTAACTTTTTTGGAGTCGCTTATTTTCTCTTTTTTTCCAACCTCGAGTTCCCACTTCCCCTCTTTCTTATTGTTAGTGTTTTTTCCTATCAAGGGGGGAATTTAGAATATAAACTAAGAATTTTCAATATCAAAATAGTCTTCTAATGTCCTAAAGGGGGGTCTGGGGGTCCTCCTCCAAAAAATTTCTGGACATTTGACCCTAAAAACAGGATTTTAACTTTTTTGGAGTCGCTTATTTTCTCTTTTTTTCCAACCTCGAGTTCCCACTTCCCCTCTTTCTTATTGTTAGTGTTTTTTCCTGTCAAGGGGGTTAGAGCAACCTTAAGAGGACCACTCATCCTCGTAAGTCCCAAGAAGGACTTACAAGGAGTGGTCCCCGTAGGAACGACTATAATAATAGATTTCAAAATTTCAAGGGGGTTGGGGTTCTCCCCAAGAAAAGTTTTGAATTTTGAACCTTAAAAGTAGGAGTTTTATGCACAAACACACATTTTAAGACGAATTTTTAAGGATAAACAGTAAGTAAAAAATTGACGTTGATATTTCTGGGAGGGGGGTTGAACCCCCAACCCCCCCTGGATACGGCCCGGATGTTGTTGTATGTTAAATCTAAAAAATTTGGATCGGCTCCAAAAGCGTTCTTTTTACGAACCTCGTCCATATCGCTCCCTACAAATTAGCTCACGTGATTTAATTAAACCGCAGTAGCTTCAATTCAGCGAGAAATATTTTTCTTCTGGTAGATAAGACTGGGCAAGCCTTTGCGATGAGAAAGAAAACCTCATTATCATCAGAAAAGAGGAATTCGCGGGAAGTTGGTAGTTAATATAAGTATTACGAAAAGTACCAGTGAATTAGTGCAACAGGGAAATTTAAATAAACACTGTTGGTAGAAAACGGCATTATAAAGTGAGAAAAGTCCGGAATTTAGTTTTAAGATGAATACGATGAAGGACTGATTCTTCTTCAATTTCTCTTGTTTAATTCTGGGGAAGTTAATAATGATTTTTTTTTTAATTTTTTTAATCGATTCTTCTTGCAAAAATAACCAACCACCCAAACTTTGTGGCCGATCGAGAAATTTTTCGATTGCATAAAAAAATTAACAAAAATCCACTTTTTAAAAGCGCGCGAAAATGCCAAGAGTTTGGGATCATCGAATGGTGATGTCATCATACGATAAACATTGTTGGAAAGCAATGGAGTTGATGGTATGATTGTTGACATCTTTAAACAATGAGCGTTTTCAGTCACGTTTTTTTTCTCGACTTTTAAATTAAAATATTTAATTACCTGTACATTGAAAAATTGACTAGATATTTCATTTTACCATACAAAAAACCATACGGAACACTTGTTTGTTTTTGAAAATCTGACACATGCAACTTCCTTATTCTCTCTTAAATTGTAATTTGGAGACCATCCCCCCAAAATTTATTTTTTTCCATGTTTATTTTTTCCATGGACCTAAGGAAACCGTGTTACAAGTTATCACTTTTTTGAATACTGGGCCTTGCAATGCATCACATATTCAGCATAACATTCACAAGTTGTTTCTAATGCCACTTGGAAATCCAAGCTTCATCTGTGATTTAAGCAACCCCCCTCCCCTTCAAAATTTTGACATAAATATTAATACTGTTTTTACCATAAATTATGCGACTTACTACAAGGCACATTTTATTCTTGTGAAACCCAAAAGGTGTTAAAAATGAGTCCAAACCTTTTATGGGTAAATATTAAAAAAAATTTCTTTAGGCGGACCCCCACCCTCTTTAAAATTTCGAACTCTATTAATATGTACGGTTTTCCTTGAAATATTTTGCTACTTTATGCAAACTAAAGTTTCTCACCCCCTTAACTTGAAGTCGTTAATTTACTACCTACTGTTTTCCTTGAATTCTGCTTCAGGATGAAAACCAAAACTTCCTGCAATCAACAAGTAGTTTATCCAATTTTATCTCGTGCAGCCTGTTTGCTATATACTTTATCTAATCTCCTCCGATTTCCATTTCATCCAGGGGTATTTGACCCACTGCACGTGATCTATTATTACGAACCACTTGATTTTCAAGTGCGTTATTTGCAAAGATACGATGCGATATTTTAGGAATGAACTTGTTATCGAGTAAAGATTTCATGTTATCAGTAATCGCAATATACATACGCTGTTTGAATGAAGAGATAAACAATAAGAAACCATCTATATATACAGGGTGATTCAGAAATAATCATCAATAATTTGGGGGGAGGTAGAGGGGCCCTAGACAAGCATATTTCGAATAGGGATGGTGGGGCGCAGCCTTACAGTTAAAGAGCTAGGACCTACTGTAGTGCGAGCGCTTTCCAAAAGGCCGTTTTTAGAAGGCTCGTGTGACGAAACAAAACATAATAAAATGAAAAACATTATTGCATGAGGTACAAGAGTATCCGTAATACTTAAATCCTCAATGTGATAGAAATTGGACCACTTGCTGAACCGTAGGGTGAGTTTTAAAACGTGCAATATTAATCTCTTAGTCAAACAATGGAGTTCCCTTAATGGTATTGAGAAAAATGATGATAGGGGAAGGAATTTTCATTGATCAAACAGTTTCAATGATCAATGTTACGATCATTGAAAATTCCTTCCCCGATCATCATTTTTCTAAATACCATTCATGGAACTCCATTTTTTGACAAAAAGATTAATATTGCACTTTTGAAACTCACTCCACGGTTTAGAAAGTGGTTCAAATTCTATCGAATTCATGGTGTAAGTAGTAGGGATACTTCCTTACCTCATGCAATAGATTTTTTCATTTTATTATGTTTTGTTTCGTCACACGGGCCTTCTAAAAACGAACTTTTGAAACGCTCTCGCACTACATTAGGTCCTAGCTCTTTAACTGTAAGGCTGCGCCCCACCATCCCTATTCGAAATATGCTTGTCTAGGGCCCCTCTACCTCCCACCCAATTATTGATGATTATTTCTGAATCACCCTGTATATGGTTTGTGTAGCAGCAAAAACTTTTTGTCACTACTACACTGTCAAGGAGCGTGTAGCCATAGCGTCAGCGCAAACTTTTATGATATAACAAAACAAAAGGGTCTCGATCATTGTCTCAAGATCCTATCGGAAAAACAATCAATGGCACCTACTGGGGGAAGTTCCACGGGGGTTAAAAGCGCGCTTTGACCGAAAAAAAGAGAATGCTCGCCGGCGCTTGCGGCGGGAGCTGGATGAAGGCTTCATATAGGGTTTTACTTCCCAAAACTGAGATACAAGGCTATCAGATGATACCAGCTGAAGTGAAATAGGATAAATATTCAATAAAACCCCCATACGTGAGGCCTTCATCCAGCTCCCGCCGCAAGTGCCGGCGAGCATTCTCTTTTTTCGGTCAAAGCATGCTTTTAACCCTCAAGGAACTTCCCCCAGTAGGTGCCATTGATTGTTTTTCCGATAGGATCTTGAGACATTGATATTCCAAAGATGATGTATAGGTTTTAATTCGATACTGACTGCGTTCAGGCTCATAGAATTGAAAATGACGATATTTTTTTCCCAAATTTTCCCATATACTTAAACATGGGAAACCTACTTTTGTTGAAGGGCGTGGGGGTCAAAAATTGTCCCAGAGACCTGAAAATTTGCAGGTAATAATGTTTTAGTATTTGTAACAACTTGAGAGGGGGGCATCTGGGAAATTCGATGAAAGAAATTTGAAACGCCCTAGTCTATATCAGTGGTCTCCAACCCCCGGTCCGCGGACCGGTGCCGGTCCGTGGATCAAATGGAGCCGGGCCGTGGGCCGACCATTTCATTGAGAATGAATTTAAATTCGTAGGTTTATACTCTCCAAATTAATGAATGAAATGAATTTTAAATCACTTTATATTTGTTTTTTGGTGTAACTGTATTTTATTTTTAAAGCATGTTTAAATACAATTAAAATTAATAAATCAAAATAAAATAGAATGTAAACAATCAACGCCCCCCCAAGCGGGCCGCGGTAAAATTATCAAACGTTGACCGGTCCGTGGTGGTAAAAAGGTTGGGGACCACTGGTCTATATCATTGATTTTGGATACGCAGGGTGACCGCTCATGCGACTTCTGTTCATCTTCTACCTCTATTGTCCGTGACCTTCGTCTCCACAATTTCTCTTGTTTACATTAGTTACCACAGAATAATAGTTACCACGCGATGTCTGTGACGTCACTTCCCTTTCCTCCTGTTGCTTCGCAGTTGTAGTCGGAAGCAAAAAGGAAAGGTTAATAATTGTCAGCCGAGTTTCGTGCGCGTTTCGAAAGATCAATATTGCGACAGAAACATCGGGCTTTTAGCAAGTTATTGAAGGGCGGATTCACTCAATCAGTGGTTGTTTCTCCGGCAGTTGTAGTGCGTTTCGCTCGCTTTGTGAAAGAAATGGCTCAATACATAGAAACTGGTGATGTTATTGAATGGCGGATCGAGAACTTGCGCCACTGGAATGAGGCAGTGCACGGTCGCTGCATCGAGAGTCCCAAGTGTTATTACCACTGTCTTCACATGCAACTGTATCCGAAGGGTATCAGCGGGCAAGGAAAACATCTAGTGGTGCACTTGTGTGGTATAAAACATTCCTTTCCTGCGGAACTCTCTTTCTATTCTTCTGACGGATCCCTGCTGTGCATGCAACAGGTGAATGCAGAAAGGAACACAGATGTTCTAGAACTTCCTCCCGGACCCAAGATCGAAGACGTCCTCTCCCGGGAGGACTTCATCATAGTGACATTGCGGGAAGAGGAAGATCCGTACTATGGTTACAAACAAACCATGCGTACTACCGTAAATTTTTTAGAAATATCGGTGAAAATAAATCCGTGGAGGATTGGATGGTATGAAGAAAAAAATTTTTGCAGCGTTTTTTTTTCACCAGATGACTTGGGTGATGTAATGAAGTTAAGCACGTGCCGTGATGAGAACGATAGAGTTCGTTTTATGATCAAACCACCTCCCACGACCGCGTTCGAATACCCTTTCGCTGTCGAGATGAGTGTGAGTTATGGCGGCGGCGCCTTTGTCGGCGGCTGTGTGGAGAATAAAGAACACGTCTTTCGCGGCAACAGTAATTGGCTTTTTCCCGATCCACTGGAAAAGGGAAAATTATTGGGGAAAAGAATTTCCCTGTTTTTGTGCTTGAAGACTAAACACTTGATTCAGACTCCCTCTTACTTCAATTGCGATTACAGTTGTGTCAGCATTGAGTTGAATAACACCCTCTGCTTTTCTACAAAAGAACCATCCGCGGAACCTTCTAAGAAGGTGGCAATGCTCGATTCCGGAAGCCGAAATTCCCTCACTTCCGACATGCCAGACGATTCGGTACTAGTGTTATCCAAAGACCTGATGTGCCTCTACCAGGACCAGGAGTTATCCGACATCACCCTCAAGTGCGACAATGTCACTTTCCCTGTCCACAGGAACATCCTGAGTGCCCGGTCACCCGTCTTCAAGACCATGCTCTCCACTGACATGGCAGAGACAGTGTCCGGAACGGTGGACATTGGGGACCTTGATCCCTCCACCCTTTCCCGATTCCTCACTTACCTCTACACCGGGACTGTAGAAGAGCAGCTGCAGTGTGATAGAGCCCTCAAGCTCTATTACGCGGCCGACAAGTACCAGGTCCTCTCCCTCAAGAGGGACTGTTCCAAGTTCTTGTGTTCCAACGTGTCCATTTCGAACGTGTGCGACATTCTGTCTCTCGCGGACAGACACCAAGATGAAGAGCTAACTGCCGCGTCGCACGACTTCATCCTGGATAACTTCAACACCGTTTTGAAATCTAGAGAATGGGACACTCTCAGAAAAAAGGAACCTGTACTGGTGGCAGAAACTCTGACGCTTTTTGCCACAGAAGATCGTGTAGATAGAAAACACTAGCCTTACTAATATTTTGGGTTCGTTTTAAAATTATTACATCATATCGTCGCCTTAGAATCAAAAACTACTACTATCTCCGTTCGGCAAACTTCGGGACCCCGATCCTTGGCGACTTATAATCAGACGCCAATTCAAACCACTCCCCATAAAAAATCCACCAATTAAATACCACTAAATCAAAAAATAATAATTATTACTTCAGATCGTTGCAGGCGCTCATTTGATTGGTTTGGCACTTTGCCAGCTCGATGATGTCACGCTTACGAACCAATGAAATGAGCTTTCTCGCTTGCAATTCCGAATATTTCCGAATCAGACCAGAAGGCAGTATTATTTGATTTTAAGATGAAGAAAATATTGCCCCTGATATGGCAACCTGCTTACGATATCAGACCGCCAAGATTAACATTGAATCTAGCTCGTTTCGCAGCAGCCAATGAAATAATTGGAACACTTTTTTCGTTATAAAAGAAAAACTAATCATGGTAGAAGTACAATATTTTAAACACATATACAATTATTTTTTACAAAAATATTGTCGTTTCGTTTTTTAAAAAATTCGAATTAGTTTTAGAATTAAGATTCAAAGTTTCAATATTTTCCCTTTCTAGGACTGAAGTGAATTAACAATGGATAGCAGCAACCCTTTAACAACGCCAAAACCGCCAACAAAGCGAGTAGAATGAACAACTACTGTGAATGAAGCTGCGTGAATTTTCAGAGATAGTAGTTTTTGATTCTAAGGCGACGATATCATTGATTTTGGATACGCAGGGTCACCGAATTGTGGAATTTCACTCTTCCCTTGTCAACGTAAAAACAGCAAATCTTCTCCTTCTGTATGAATTACATTAATGGCAAATGTTTTTTTACGCAACTTTCAATAATGGTGACCTAATTTCATAAATTCAAAAAAAAAATTTATTTTTAATAAATATAATTTGGCTTAAAACTAAAAATGTTTGCAATTCACAAACGTAAAATGAATTTTTACTTATAAATGGTCGAGTTGTTTTAAATTTAAGATAATTTTGAAAGGACAAGGGTTTTTAACGTCTTACATAAGGAATATCCCCCTTCCAGTAGCGAATGCAGGGGGGGTGGCAGGCACGCGGGCACGTGCCCCTCTAGAATGAAAAAAAAATATTGTAAAAATATAACCTCTTAAAATAATTTCCAAATAAATTAATTTCAAAGCTTTGAAAATGTCAAATGTGTATTTTTGTGACCAAAAATATACAGGGTGTTTCAAAAGTCTGTTTCGCGGCCTGGTTTTTTTTTTGGAGCCAACGTGTCCCAGTGTCACGGAAGTAAGATCTAATGCGTAAATGCCCCTGGAGAAACCATTGAGGTGATTTACAGCGCCCCTAGCGGCGAAATAAAAAAGTAGAAAAATTAATTTAAAAACTGAGGTGGATTGAGCAAAAACCTCAGTAAGAGTATCGCCAACGTTATGGAAAAAAAACTCTGAAAAAGTTCCTTGAAAATATCTTGAATATTCGGGAAGATATTAGCATGTAAAAATTAACCTTTTTCAGGTCTCAAAAAAGAAAAAGTTCTTAAATATGAAAAATTTCAGTGTTGTGTAGTTTTTTTGTTTTTTAGTTAAATAAAGACAAAATGTAATATACATAAATTGAAAAAAAATTTCAAATTTGTGAACTTTTCCTTTTTTGAGGCCTGAAAAAGTGCTATTTTCACATGCTAATATGTCCACGAATATTCACGATATTTTCATGAAACTTTTTTCATCGAGTTCTTCATAACGTTGGCAACAATAGTCCAATTGAGGTTTTTGCTCTATCTTCTACAGTTTTTAAATTATTTTTCTAACTTCTTTATTTCGCCGCTAGGGGCGCTGTAAGTCACTGTAAGTAATCGCTGTAAGTAAGTTTTTGAAACTGCCCATTCTTTAATGCTATTGGATTTTCTAACGAGGTGCCAATTTTCTTGTTCTGAGAAAAAGCTTTCCATAGCCTCAGGCACATCAGTCATTTTTAGGGGGATTTGGCCCATTTATTGCTATTATCAGCTCATGAATTCTGCAGAAAAATTTGAAAAACAAAAATTTTTTTGTACTAGTTTTTCTGCCGAAAATGTTCTGCAGATGGCAAAATTTTCTGCGAACCCCGTTTGCGCGTTCGTGTATTGTATATTATTCTGACTGACCAGTCAGTAGATAAAGGTTAAAGACTCGCAATTTTGAAACCCGTGTTTGGCAACAAGCAAATAAGATCTGCGTTTTAGTGGAAACTGGTGTTTTGAAACGTAGATAGCTCAGTTGGCAGATTGGTGGACTATATAGTAACTGGTGATTGGAAGGTATATCGCTAATTTAGAGAATCTTGCTGTGAATAAACTAGTAGGTGAAGAAGCTTGGTTCTTTCCCCAACGTCTTCAATTGGAACGCAAAGGTATGAAACGTTTGTAGATAAGAAATAATAAACTGAAGCATATATTTGATACGATAATCCTTGGTTTATTAAAATAATCCGCGACAACGGTTAATTGCAGTCAAACAATTTTTTGATCTTGAAGTATTCAGAATGGTCTACTAAAACCTACAAAAAACATTTTTATTTACCTTTCAAAGCGCTAAAGTTTAAGTTATTTTCAATGAAAAATAGCTTCTTTTCTGTCTAAGTAAGCTGAAACAACTTGTGTCGTCAAATATTGAGCTCTAATTTTTTTACAGACTAGTGTTTCGATGAAAACACTAGTCCCACATTTTCAAGAGGCACGCGTGACGTCACCCGGTTAGGGAAGAGGAAAACTGAAAGAGTGTTCCTGCGAAGTATCGTGTCAATATATTGGTTAGGATGGTTATTCTATGGGACTTTAAAGGTGGTGGGTCTTGTAAGTACTATCAGTAAATAAAGGGTTGAACTCCTAGCTTTTGGTTCCTTTTAAAAGAAGAGGAGGTGAAAATAATTGATAAGAGTAGGGGAGTAATTAAGTTTATAAAAAAATGGGACAATAAGGAAGTTGGTCGTGTCAGATTTTCAAAAACAAATAAGTGTTCCGTATGGTTTTTGTATGGTTAAAGGAAATATCTAGTCAATTTTTCAAAAAAAATGTACAGGTAATTAAATATTTTAATTTAAAAGTCGAGAAAAAACACGTGACAAAACGTTTATTGTTTAAATCGTAGGATGACATCAACAATCATACCATCAACTCTATTGCTTTCCAACAATGTTTATCATACGATGACGTCACATCCCAAACTCTTGGTGTTTTCGCACGCTTTGAAAAAGGGGATTTTTGTTAATTTTTTTGGCAATCAAAAAATTTCTCGATCGACCTCAAATTTTGGGTATAGTTGCTTATTTTTGCAAGAAGAATCGATTAAAAAATTTAAAAAAATCATGCAACTTCCTCATTAACACAGTTTTGTTGGTAGTTAACTATCGGTAATTTATTTGGAGTTGAAAGCATCGAACACACAGAGATGATTCGCAAACCAAAATTTTAAGAATCGGGTAAAACGCCCCCTTTCCAATCCCTTTTTCGGAAATCGAAGCACGTTCTACCCTGTGAAATTTTAATCCCCATCACCACTGATGAATTATTAACCACCAGCGATAAATTTCACGTGCGCATTTTTCATTACTTTTGTAACCGATAAGAAAAGCAGAATTTTGAAAAAACTTTCTTCCGAACAAATTTGAATGCATTTTTAATAATACCCTATATGCATCATTCTTTGAATATAATCCAACTAGAAGTTTTGCTGTGGAGCATCAACGTACTGGTTTGGGATACTAGTGGATTTTCTCCAAAGCATTCTTATTGAAATCAAGGCCCTCTAGTCAGGGGTTGGCAAGTAATTTTATCCGGGGTTCAAATGATTTTCAAAATCTCTGTCAATATCCAGAAGGGAAAAAACCTTACAATGAAGGTTAAAAAACGTTTTTTATTTTGCACATAAATAAAAATAATATAATGCGTAGTTAAAGTCCAAGTCCTTATATGGTAGAATTTAAGATGTCGAAAACTTTCTTTGCAAATTTGCCATTTCTCACTCTTCTGATTTTAATAATAAAATAAATATGATAAATGTTTATCTAAGTACAAAAAGGGGGGCCTGGGTGTTCTCCCCCACAAAAATTTTGGAAATTTGACAGTAAAAACATGGTTTTAATTCATTTTAGGACTTTTTTTTCGTACATTGAAAGGTAACCGCTGGCCTGATGAATGGGTCTCGCGGGACGTAGCTAGAAGACCCTTAAAATAGAATACAATTTTTTTTCCGAAAAAGAGGTTCCCGAACGCCGCGCCGTTGCGGCTGAAATCGAGCCCTGCATATTTTTACATAGATGTAATTTAGTACAGTGCGCTGTTTTCGTAATTAAATTGAAATAAACAAAACTGTTGTTAACTGCTGCTGTTACATCCATTCTACATCACATTCTGAGGTATACACAGTACCTTCCCCTTTATATATTGCGATTTAGAACTGACAATCCGGTTACTAAAACAAATTTATTCGTGAAAACAGATTGAAAAACAGAACCCAAAGTGGTTGCTTTTCCCCTTATACAATAGTATACTCTGTTCATTTAGTATTGGCGCCTGAGACGTAATGTATTAGAAGCAGTTATTATTGTAATTATCATCGAAAAAAATTTTCATGTGTAATGACAAGGCAGCCTAAAGGGGACATCCTTAAATTACGTGAGGTCAAAAAGGGGGGGAGGGGTTTGGAAAAATCTCAACAAATCTCACCAAGGGGGAGGGGGTGGATTAAAATCTCACGTCAACTTTTTAAGTTAGAAATTAAACGATTTTTTTAAGTATGATAAAGGAATAATACCCACAGAGATAATGTCCTTTTCCCCCACATCGTTAATAATGGAAAAATATTAGATGCTGTGAAGCACAAAATGCAAACGAATAGGTTTTTAAATGTTGTAGGTAAATCTCACGTGGGGGAGGGGGGGATCCAGATTTTGGAAAAAACACCTCACGTAATTTATGGATGTCCCCAAACAGAAATAGTTAAAATACTGTAAAAAAATCGGTCACTGAAATTGAATCGTCAGTTTGAAGAAGGGAATAAGTCCAAAAAATGACAAATTGACTTTTTGTGCTCAAAACAATCTCCAAGCTTTGCCCTACACATGGGTGAAAAGAGGGGCAAAATAACTAATCCCTATAGGGAGATATCGCCCCTTGAAGTTGTGAAATCGATATCCATACAATGAAAATTCCATTTCTTTTTTTCGATTTTCTCAAAACTTGATTTTTGGACTTATTCCCTTCTTCAAGCTGACGATTCAATTGTGTGATGAGCGTTTTTGATACTGTTTCAGCCGCCTATTCTAAATGAACAGAAGAGTATAGTAAGACTGCATTTATAATTTCGCTCCATAAACTGCCCCAAGAAGTGGCGTAGCAAGAATAAAATTTCGTTGGGGGATATTGGAATTTTTTGGGGGGGATATGAGATAAATTTAGTTTTTCTATGGTCAAAAATTTTTATTTCCTGGGGGTATAATCCCAAATCCCCTCCTCAGGCTACACCCCTGGCCCCGAGTACTTTCCCACTGCCCCGGCATTTAGCCTTCGCCCCTCCTCCAACATTAGAGATCCCCGTGCATCATGTTGGCTGCGACCTTAAAGGAAGAGTTCAAATCCAAAGAGGCCGTATTTCACTTTTATACCTCTCGTTTCCATATTGATCTCTGTCTTATTACCCTGCTTCATTAGAGGGGTGCTCCTCCAAACGCCATGGGCCTTAACCAGACTTGTTTCGAAGCAGGCACGGATTATAGCGATTTTTACGGGGGTGGTATAGGTTCCACAAAATTTCGTAGATTTAATTTCATATATAATTTACCCCCCCCCACTTCCTAGTCCCCTTTTAAATGAATTTAATTAGCATAATAAGTACAAGAAAACTATTTCAACTGATCAGTGGCGAATCCAAGATTTCATTTTATGCGGGAATCTTCATAATCAATCCTTTTGAATCTTCTTGATTATCTTAATATGTAACAGGTTGTGAATCATCATGCTGGAAGTACTAAAAGGGGGGTTAGGGGTCCTCCCCCCGAAAATTATTGTAAATTTAAGTCTGTGATTGAAGCATGTTTTTAATCAGTTTTGGTACACCTAATCAAAATTTTGGACATATATCTTCAACAATTTAGCATATATTTTTGGAAGCCTATATATTTCAACTTATCCTAGTGATAAAATTGTTTCTCTAATTAAATAAATGTTTGTTACTGCTAATTTTAATACTTTATATTAATTATTTATGGCATATTCTTTTGAAAACACTTCTAACCATGGGCGGATTTAGGTAGTGGACTCTGGGGGAGCACACTGGAAACTTTGGGAGGCAAGATGTCCCCGATGGCTTTGAAAACATGATATTCTATTTTAAAAACGTAATTTCCTGAAAATATAAGGGGGGCATTGCCCCCCCCGTGAGCCCCCTTAAATCCGCCCATGCTTCTTACTGGAGAAGCCTTATTGATGCAAATAGTGAAAAACACCAAAAAAAAAATTTCGAAAAAACCTATTTAATTGAATAATTAGAGGATTTTACGGGTTTGCTGAAAAGCTAACTTTACAAGGAGTTCTTCAACCTTACCTGACAAAAATGTTGATATTTCGCTCTAGAAATTTTAATAAAAAAGTTTAGGGGATCTAACTTCAAGCCAAAAAAATGTACTATGGAATGAGCCACGAACCATAATTTTAGGACGAATAGTTTCGATTTAATGGGTGAAAAACTACGTTTTTTCACGTTTTTTTCTGACCGTTGACCTCAATGTGGCGGGTCTTAATATTATCCGATTGAGCTCAAACTTGTGACAATGGGCTAGAAAATAAGATTGGCAATTTTAGGGGGTTCTCACCGAAGAAATTCAGAAGTTAATAATTTTGTAACCACCCTACTGTCCAGTCCAGTCCAGTCCCTGTATGAAAAAAAGTATCTACCCAAGGGTGTATCGAAAAAAAAACCTTTTTTTTTCGATTTTGATGACGCATTAGTGCGGAAAAGTTGTCTAAGGTGGCAGAGAGTAAATGTGAATTTACTCTCTGCCACGAAATTTGTATAGGGAATTTGTATAACGCTCTCTGAATAACGAAATTTGAGCCCACAAAAAAACTTAATATAACGCTTTAGGCTATAATTCAAGTTTTTTCGAGTAGCATACATCCTATAGAGTCCATAACTTGAGGGAAGACATTTGTCGTATGATAAGGGTAGAAATGAGGGGCGAAAAACTAATTTTTGACCTTTTTGGCTGCTTGCTCAATAGGAATAACATGGGAACCTTCAGGATCAATGTGGCACCTTAAGATATTATCCGAAAATTCGGAAAAAAATCACATTTACTCTCTGCTACCTTAGACAACTTTTCCGCACTAATGCGTCATCAAAATCGAAAAAAGTTTTTTTTCGATACACCCTAATCTACCCCTTCCGAATCTACCCGGGCACTGTGTAGAGCACCCCTCCACGAGATTATTACCCCCCCCTCATCGAAGACGACTGCGAAGCAAAATTAAGATCCCCCCTCCAACATTAGGCTTAGCGTAATGTCGCTCATTACAGAGATTTCCAAAACACGCTCGCACCAACTTCATCGAAAGGAATTAACGAGCTATCGTCTGCGTAAAAATTTTATTCGAGTCGTAACTATTAACTATAGGTTGTTTGCCGACTTAAGGGGTGTATATCGTCGTTTGCTGATGGGATGGGGATAGTAGAATGAATTTGCGTTTTATCTCTTTCGGAGAGCTCTTGAGTTTTGGGCGTTTTTAAGGGAGAACTTAGATGTTAAAATGCTACTTGTTTGACTTTCCGCGTGTAAGGGCTTATTTTATGGAGTTGATTTAGTTTAACCGGATCTCTGTTCATTTTGTGAGTACTATACAATTAAAAACTAACAATTTGGAAAGTACAATGGAGTACTTTCCAAATAAAAGTATTCTAAAAACTTACGGATATGATATTTCATCCTAATATTTGAGGCGTTTGCTATCAAAACCAGCTCATTCCATTTTTGGAAATTTTACAGTAGAGACAAAAAAACTTCTCACGTCCACAGTTCTAAAGCTAAATTTCTTTTTAAAATTTTTAATTGTAGGTATGATACCCCGTTCGCACTGGCAGAAAAAAGACCCTCTATTTTCATTTCGCACTTAGTTGCCATAGAAACACACTTTAGGAATAACAAAATCGCCCCATATTTTAAGGGTGTTTGAAAATCACCCTTAATCAACAAAGATGGCGGCGCACAATGTTTCCCAGGATGGGTAAAGCTTATTTTCGGTGATTTTTCTTCAAATAAAGACCAAGGACACTTTTAAAACAGTTTAAACTGGACACAATTACGAATATATTTATAGGTTATTAAGTTCTTTGAATTAGTACAATAATTTAACACAATAAAGCCCATCAAAAATTGAACCGTGAGCTAAACAATGCTGTACTTCAATATCTCCGCTCATTGCTTTTAATTACTTAATAGTATAAATGTAATTAAAAACAGCTGCTGATAAAAAGAAATCAAAATATTAAACACAAATTCAATCAAGAAATCTTTTCAGAACATTCTTGTTATGAATATGATAAAATTCATTTCGTGTTCTGCTATGCCAAACTAATATATCCATAGTATCCAAATATTTTAGATTTTTAAGGCAAAAAGACCCAGTTAGTAAAATAAAAGTACATCAAAATATGGAAAACAATGGACCAAAAACTGATTAAATTTAGTTTAATAAAAAAATTTAGTTTATTTACCTTGATATGATCCAATTTATCCCACTACAATCCAGTCAGCTTGTCTTGTTTTTGTTTTTATTTGAAATTCAGAAATAGTTTTCTTAAATCGTCTATCAATTAATAATTATTTATGTATTTTTACATTTTTACTTGCATTTTTTTTAAAAGTTGGTGATTATATTTATTAGTTTTAAGTTATATAAATATTCAATTCAATTCAATTCAAATTCTTTATTTGTTACGTACACAACATGAACATTTTACAGTTGGAACAAACACATACACGAAAAAAAAAACAGGAAGACATATGAGTTGCCCAGGGGTCAGAAACCCATAAGGGCAACCTAAAGGAGTTGTATTTAAAAAAAAAATAGATTGAACATACAAATATACAATACATACAGACATTACACATATAGATATTACACATAGAAAATGGATAATAGTGGCATCGCAAGGCAAGCTTCAGAATGACTAGATTGGAAATTAGAGAGCGTTTGTTCTTTTTTTTAAAAAAGTTCTTCAATATTTTCTATTGTAAAAATAAAAAGCTTTAGTAATTTTTTAAACTTATTAGGGGATTTTTCTGTTTTTATGTCATTGGGTAAAATATTGTAAAACTTAGGTGATAAATAAACATAATTTTTATGAAGAATTTCTTTTTTTGCTTTAGGTACAAAATATAAGTTTCTTGAACGTAAATTATAAGTTAAATTTCGTAGGTCAGATTCGTTTGCTTGCTTAGTGAAATAAACTATTGTTTTAAAGAAAAAAAGGTGACGAACTGGTAAAACGTTAAGTTTTTTGTAAAGATCAATTAAAGGGAACTGATTGCTACTGCTTAGAAATTTAATGATTTTATTTTGAATTTTAATTACTGGATTTATATTTTGTAAGTAATCCCCACCCCAGGCCAGAATACCATAGCTTATTATTGAATTAACCCAAGAGTGGTAAAGTTGAAGCAAGAAGATCTTATTTATTATCTTTTTTATGAAGTAAAGTTTGTGTAAAATATAGCGTAGTTTATTTGTTAGGCAATTAACGTGGGATTTCCATTTTAGGTTTGAGTCTACATTTAAACCAAGGTATTTTATTGAAGATACTTGTTCAAGATGGGGGCAATTACAATTAAGACCTATACAGTCATTTACATGATAATAAAGACGAAGATGCTCAGGAGGCCCGTAGATACTGAAATTGATAAATTTTGTTTTATTTACATTTATTGCTAATTTATTAGATATAAACCAGTGTTTAATGGTCAGAAGATCCTTATTTATGTTATTTTGTAGTATACTATAGTTAGAACATGAGTATAGAATTACAGTATCATCTGCATAGGTTATGATTTTACCATTTAATTTTAGTTTACAGAAGTCATTTATATAGATTATAAAAAGCAAAGGTCCAAGGATTGAACCTTGTGGTACACCAGACTTTATGTTTAATAGACTACTTTTAGAATTTCCCAATTTTACGAACTGTTTTCGGTTTGCTAGGTAGGAAATGAACCAATCTAGTTCACCGCCTCGAACCCCGATTGAAGATAGTTTTTTAATTAAAATTTCATGATTCACACTGTCGAATGCTTTTGAGATGTCTAGGAAAATTGCAGCTGTTTTGTTGTTTTTATCTATACTGTTATATGTATATTTAGTAAATTCTATTAGCGCGTTTTCAGTACTGAGACCCGGCAAGAACCCAAATTGATTATCAGATATTATATTGAAAGTCTTTAAATAATCATAAAGTCTGGCGTGTACAATTTTTTCAAGAACTTTGGAGAAAATCGGCAAAATAGAGATTGGTCGGTAATTAGCAAAATCATTTGTGTCACCAGATTTATGGATAGGTACCACTAACGCTGTTTTTAGGGAAGCAGGGAAAGTACCACTTGAAAGGGATAGGTTTATGATTTTTGTGATGATAGAGATATGGTGGTTTGCAGCAATTTTAAGGGCTTGAGATGTTATGCTATCATAACCAGGGGATTTTCTGTCGTCCAATGATCTGATAATTTTTTCAGTTTCTAGATCATTTGTTTCGGCGAGAAAAAAAGAATTTGATTGACTTGTTAGATATTTTCCATGGTTACTATCATTAGTGTATACAGTATTTGATCCCATATTTATAAAAAATTGGTTGATATTCTCCACTAGCAAATCATTATTTTCAGATAAAGGTATTTTGTCTTTTGCATTAGAGTTTGTGATTTTATTCACAAATTCCCATTGCCTTTTTACATTTTTACACTTTAAGAATTCAGACAAGAAATAATTATGTTTTGCGTTTTTTATTTTTATTTTCAGCTCTTTTTGTAAAGATTTATAATTATGTTCGTGAATTATATCAAAGGGATATTTTTTATGTTTTTTATATAGTTTTTCTTTAGTTTTGATCAATTTTAAGATTTCCTCGTCTATCCAGTTTTTTTTTATTTTACGATTTGGTAGCTCAAAGCAGTGGGTAAAATTGATTATAACATTTTTTAAAACATCTGCAAATCCGTCATATAAATAATTCACATTCTCAGAATTTTGATTTAAAGGAAAGGTATAATTTAATAGAAAATTGTTAATCTTATCATATTTTACTCTTGAAATCTTTACCTTTGAAATCTCATCCATGCTAGGATTTACACTGCATGTATACTTTAATTTACAGGCGATCGGATTATGGTCCGTTAAGTTATTGTTGAAAATTACAGATTCAGCACTGATATCAGAACTCCGTAGTATCAAATGATCAATACAGGAATTAGAGAGAGATCGAGTAACACCATCAATTAGGAAAGTAAAGCCTTCTGAACTAAGAAGGTTTTTATACTCTTCTATAGGATTTGAACATGTTAATATATCTATGTTTAGATCGCCGATTAAGAGCACGTTTTTAGATTTTAGATTTTTTAGCTTACTCGATAATTCAAAATTAAAACTATCAATGCTGAAGCTTAAGGAACGATATAAACAAATAATAGTCAAATCAAGAAAATTATTATACAGCAATATTGACTCAGCAGTATTCATAGAAAACAAACAATCACTAAGAATATCTAAATGTTTTTTTACATAAACACCTATACCTCCAGATTTGTTAGAATCTCTACAATAGAAATACGAATCATAATTATTTAAATTATAGAGAGAGGTTTCATAATTAAAAATCCAAATCTCAGACAAAACAAGTATATCAATAAAATCAAAAGAGGAACTTAATAATGCTTGAAGTTCATCGAAGTTTGAGCGAATGCTTCTAATATTAAAGTGAACAATTTTTAAGTAGCAAGAATTATAAGTGTTTGGTTGGGAAAGGAAATTATTAAAATCGTTTAGGTTATCAACATAAATAAAGTTACATTCTTTATCAGCAAGAAAACCAAGAACAGATACTTCATTATCTGGATGCATTTAGATTTATAAGTTCGTCTGTACTTACGATACGGATAACCTTAGAGTTTTCGTTTTCCCTAATAAAAATCTTGCCATCTTTAACCCAAGCAAACTTAAAGTTGTTAGCCTCTTTAAATTTACGACAGTGGAAGAATAATTCTTTTAGCCTCGGAGTAAGATGTTCGTTGAAATAGATTGGATCGTTCTTATGTCTTACATTCACTTGCGATGCATTGATTCTTTTCGCCCTCGCAGCCTTTAAACACGTGTCTCGGTACTGTTTGTTAGTAAATTGAACTATGACTGGCTTTGGTTTGTCTTTTTTCGAAGTAGGGACTCTGTGGGCAATAGACACTTGATCCATCAGGTTAACCTCCAGGCAGGAGAAAACACTCGTTAAGACATCGTTAATGTTTTCACTTTCGGATTCCGGGAGATTAGTTATTTCTAGGTTTGCACGCCGAGAGTATTGTTGCAGATCGGCAATTTCGATTAGAGCCTGTTTTAGTTCGTCTTATATATAGTAAATATAGTAAATATAGTATATATAGTAAATATTTCTTAGATTTCCACAATTAAGTGCTAAATCACCCTTTGCCAGTGCGAACGCCATTTTAAGAAAACACACTTTAAGTTTAAGTGCGATATGTTTTAAGGGTACTTTAGCGGCAGTGCGAACGGGGTATAACCGCCTAGAATTTGATAAGTTTTTCATTTTCATTCCAGATGCATTACCTTGGGCGTAATTACACTATTTAGGTTGGAATGGGCTGATTTTGATGCAAAAACACGTTTTTTCATGCTTTTTTCAGTGGTTTCTATTCAATTAAGTGGTGTAAAATTGGTTTTTTCCAGTTTACCAGTTAATATTTCGCTCACTCCTTTCAAGAACGTCATATCTCAAAAAACCTAAATTTTCAGGAGAGGCATTTGAAAGTTTAGAATTGCATAGAAATGCATTGAAAATAAATAATAAGAATCTGGTTAATTTCTTTACTATTCAGTTTAAAAATATGAGGGTTTCGCAGGGTTGTAGTACTCCTTCAGAGCTTTCCGAAAACAGTCATAACTAAATATCGTTGATTTTTGAGATATGACGTTCTTGAAAGGAGTGAGCGATTTGTGTCTTTACGATTTTTAAATAAATGACACCCACTTAACTTTTTCAAATGATCTGAAATTTCACAGTTGAGATCACAGTTTTCACCTTTTCATCTATTTTACAACGCTTTTATTAGGTCGCTTTCAATCTTGTGTGTCTATCTGTCTGTTCGGGGGGAATTTAGTAATCAATTTTAAGCATACTTCCCCATGAGCTAGAAGCTTTAAATTTTAGATCTGGATGACAATACGATATTATCTCGTTAGTTCGGTTCAATTTGATGTCCCTGAACCCCCAGGGAGACTTAAAGTTTAGAAGTTCAACATTAGGACCTTATTGTTAAAAAATCATTGTTGTGCAGTTTGCCTCTCGTTAACAAGATGGCTTTAGAAGTGTTGTATAAAATATTAGTAAAATGAAAATTTGTAAGAATAAAAGTAATAATACACAGTACATGCAGTACTTCATGCAAGTTTTGTATTTGTAATACATCTAAGGGACTGAATTTATTAATTAGTTACTGACAAGTTTGTCACCAATATATTTTTTAAAATACTTTTTTTATATTACTAGTGTTATGAAAATTTCCAACGTCATCTGAATAATAGCTAGAGGCAAAAACTGTGCAATGATTTTAACAAAACAGAGTAAAGCCATGTGTTATAGTTAAAGTTCAGAAAAAAAAACACTTTTTAGTTTTATTAAAGAGAGAAAGGAATCAAATTCTTGGAAGGCGTTCAGGGGTTCAGGTCGCGAATTCTAAACTTTACACAACAAAACTAAAAACCAGAAAATAATTAATGAAAAAAAAACCTTTTAAAGAACAACGTTTTTAAAATGCACTAAAAAGTATAAAATAATTTTTTGTAACTCCTTGTAAAACGAAAAACGTGGGGATCATGCATTAGGTATTTAATCCAACTTAATTTCATCATTCATTTAAATATTTTTTAACTGTGGATATTATGGTAAATCGAGTGACAAGAGTAATTAAAATAATAATGTAAATATTATTATTGCATGAACCCCACGTTTTTCGTTTTACAAGGAGTTACAAAAAATTATTTTATACTTTTTAGTGCATTTTAAAAGCTTTGTTCTTTAAAAAGGTTTTTTTCATTAATTATTTTTGGGTTTGAATGAGCTGGATTTGAGCTATATCCCTTTTGCAAGTTATGGAGGACCCTCTAAACCAGTGGTTCGCAACCTGGGGATGATCGCCCCCAGGTGGTCAATTTGTGTTATCAAGGGGGTGATAACTAAACTGGGGGCGATTGGGGGGCGATGAGTATTCGATGGGGGAAAATAAAATAGTACTGTAGAGACAGACTGTATTCACACTAAATGTATCAAACCAAGCTAAAACCCTGTTTCTTAGGGTGAAATTTAAAAAACTTTCTGGGGGAGGACCCCCAAACCCCCCTTTTGTACTTAGAACTTAATTTTTCAAACCTTTTTTATAATTAGTTCACCAAATCAAATCTTCCTAAAAAATAAATGTCCAAAATTCAGAATAGTTGTACCATATAACTGGTTAAAACCTGCTTTTTGGAGTCTTATTTCCAAAACTTTTCTGGGGGTCAAACCCCGGACATAAAATTGCTTTATTATTTACACTTTACTTCAAATTAAAATTTGACATACAATGAGAATGAAAAGGAGGCGATAGGTGTTAGTCAACCTCTAGAAAGGGGGCGATGGGCCACAAAAGGTTAGGAACCACTGCTCTAAACTTTCGAAATATGCAAAAAAGTGGATTTCAGAAAAATATGGAATGAGCTGGTTTTGATAGCAAACGCCTCATTTCACACATCTTGTCTGAAATTCACAATTTTTAGTCTGAGAATCGAATTAAAGTGTAAATTACATTGCTATTCGATAGAGAGATGACTGGACTAAAACCTGACACTTGATACGAGCCGATTCTTATTATAGCTGATGAGCGCGAGATTCCCACCTCTCGAGCTGCGACCTTTGCAGGAGAGTCTCGCCGTCAGCTGATTTGTGACGTCCTATGGTGACGTCAGGAGGGAATTTTCCCTTCCTCGCGGCACGACCATCACGACGATCGTCGGGAGGTTTCAGTCTGAATTTTTCGAGGTTCAAATCGAAGCGATGGAAGCAGTGATTCAAAGCACTGTTCAAAGACTGCTCGATACGTCGGATGTTTTTTTTGATTGGAGGGTGCAAAGAGCTCTCGAAAGGAGGTGTGTTGAATGGAGGATCGAGAACTTGAGCCACTGGTGTCCCGAAGTGCACGGTCACTGCATCCTGAGTCCCGAGTTCTATATTAGTCGCCATTGTTCCACCCTGGAACTGTATCGGAAGGGTATCAGCGGGCAAGGAGAACGTCTAGTGGTGCGATTCTGGGATATCAATAAATATTCCATTTCTGAGCTCTCTTTCTACTCTTCTGACGGATCCTTGCTATGCTCAAAGCAACAGGTGAAGGCAGAGAAGAACCAAACAGATCTAGAGCTTATTCCCGGACCCAAGTTCGAAGACGTCCTCTCCAGAATCCGGGAGAGTGAGGACTTCATCACTGTGAAATTACGGATAAAGGATACATATTATGAGGAACAACACATGTGTACAACATTAAACGTTTTAAAAATATCGCTGGAAATAAATCCAAAGTGGATTGAAGAGATGAAATCAGATGAAACAAGAGACTTTTTCTACATTCAACTGTCCCCAAATGACAACCTTGAGATAATGTGGTTAAAAATCTGCTCTAAGAACAGCAAAGTTCATTTTACAATCGCTCCACCAACCGCGTCCATGCACAATCACCCTTTGACTGTTGAGATGAGTGTGATTTTGACAAGAAGCGATGGCACCGTTGACAGCTGTGTGAAGAAGGGACACTTCTTTCGCACCGACAACAGTCCTTGGACATTCCCTGATTCACTGGAGAAGGGAGATTTAGATGGGAAAGGAATTTCACTCTTTTTGTGTTTGAAAACCAGCAACATGATTCAGAGTCCCTTTTACGTCAGTTGTGCTTACAGTTGTGTCAGCATTGAGTCAAAGAACAAAATCTGCTTTCCTGAGAAAGCTCCGTCCACAGATCCTGTCACTTCAAGCAAGACTCTAGATTCCGTGGAAGTGCTGACAAAAGATTTCATGTGCCTCTACCAGGACCAGAACTTTTCCGACATCACCCTCAAGTGCGACAATGTCACTTTCCCTGTCCACAGGGCTATCCTGAGTGCCCGGTCCCCAGTCTTCAAGACCATGCTCTCAACTGACATGAAAGAGACAGCGTCTGGTGAGGTGGACATTGGGGACCTTGACCCCTCTACCCTGTCCCGATTCCTGACCTACCTCTACACCGGAGCTGTAGAAGATCTGCAAGATGATAGCGCCCTGAAGCTCTATTACGCGGCAGAGAAGTACCAGGTACCCTCACTCAAGAGGGACTGTTCCAAATTCTTGTGTGACAACGTGTCCATTTCAAACGTGTGCGACATTCTGTCCCTCGCGGAGAGACACGGCGATGACCAACTTACGTCGGTAGCCCAAGAATTCATTCTAAACAATTTCAACGATGTCTTGAAGTCGAAAGAATGGGCGAGTTTCATGTGCAGAGAACCCTTGCTGGCCGTGAAAACAGTGACTCACTTTGCCGCGAAAGACAGTGTCTGTCAGAAAGCATGATTCCAAAATAGGGTTTCCTTAAAGGTTTTTAAAGGTTTCTTTTTTAGTATTCTTAAGAGTGTTTCTAAGATTTGCTGTTTTTGTTTCTTATATAGAGATTTTCCCAGATTTGTGATTGGTATCACCGTAAAATCTACATGTGTCTGTTTAGACTTTTCGGAAAATCAACTCATAAAGCTGCGAGTTTGAAGTTATAGCGTTTTATTTTCTTTTAAGCCCGTTTTTTCGATTTGGTGAAAATATCGTCCCATGATATTTACAGTATGTAATTGTGTAAAAAAGTACACTGCTCACAACAATTAAAGGATATTGGTGGTTTTGGTTCACATTGGCAAGGAAATAAAAAATTTGCAGTGGTTCAAGCATTTTTCATAAACTTGGGGCCATTTCAAAGCTAAATCCATGCAGTTATCAAAATAAAAATTTTATTTTTACTTTTTTTTTATCAAAATTGGAAAATGGACATTTTGCAATGTTAATGCACGTTAAGCAAAAAAACTGAAAAATCTATCAATACTTAATTGAAACCCCATTTCGCTTGGGGTATGCTTTCTCGAAACAACGTTGTGGGACTGTTTGCCACCAGGTTTGTTTGTTTATTTTTGAGGGGCTGGGGTGTTTTCTCCATTTTTCCCTTTTAGAGCATTTTTCAGCACCTGAGCTGTTTGGGAGATATTGGATGGTCAGAAATTGGTTTCTCAAGCATGTCCTAGCCTTGTTCTATTGGATTCATGCCGAGAGAACGAGCTGGTCAATCCCTTTCTAGCGATTTTTTCATCCTGAAGAAAATCATTAACTAAGGTAGCACAATGTTTTCTCCAATTACCATCCCTGAAAGTTAAATTATCACCGATTTCTCCTGCATGAGGGGCAACCAGATGTGTAAGGATATTGACCTTATTATCCTGAACTACCAGAAACGGCCCTTTTACCGGTGGGGGGTCTTTATTCCATAGATAGAGATGGTGCTCTATTTCATCACTCCACATCTTCAAATCTGACCCTCAGTTCATCCTGATAACTTCTCATTTTTGTCTGATGGGTACAAGGAACACAAAATAACCCCTTTTTTGTACATGAAGAAGTCAGATTTGAAGATGAGGAATGATGAAATAGAGCACCATCTCTATCTATGGAATAAAGACCCCCCACCGGTAAAGGGGCCGTTTCTGGTGGTTCAGGATAATAAAGTCAATATCCTTACACATCTGGTTGCCCTTCATGCAGGAGAAATTGGTGATAATTTAACTTTCAGGGATGGTAATTGGAGAAAACATTGTGCTACCTTAGTTAATGATTTTCTTCAGGATAAAGAAATCGCTAGAAAGGGATCGACCAGCACGTTCTCTCGACATGAATCCAATAGAACAAGTCTTGGACATGCTTGAGAAACCAATTTCTGACCATCCAATATCTCCCAAACAGCTCAGGTGCTGAAAAATGCTCTAAAAGGGGAAAATGGAGAAAACACCCCAGCCCCTCAAAAATAAACAAACAAACCTGGTGGCAAACAGTCCCACAACGTTGTTTCGAGAAAGCATACCCCAAACGAAATGGGTTTTCAATTAAGTATTGATGGATTTTTCAGTTTTTTTGCTTAACGTGTATAAACATTGCAAAATGTCAATTTTCCAATTTTGATAAAAAAAAAGTAAAAATAAAATTTTTATTTTGATAACTGCATGGATCTAGCTTTGAAATGGCCCAAAGTTTATGAAAAATGCTTGAACCACTGCAAATTTTTTATTTGCTTGTCAATATGAACCAAAACCACCAATATCCTTTAATTGTTGTGAGCAGTGTAGTTAAAAGGTTGTAATATTTTGTGAAGGGTTTGTTTCATAATGAAATATACTTCTACAACGACTTATTTGATTTTAATACACTTGGAAATAAATATTTAATTGATGGCGCTATTTTTTACAAACAATAGGGTGCCACTCTTGACAGTATAACCTGGTTTACTCTCCTGGTTTTCTGCAATTGGCCAGCTCAGTTCTCAGTTGTGGAATGAAAACCCAATTGAATGGCCCGTTTAAAAAAGGGACAAATTGACTTTTTGTGCTCAAAAAAAATCCCAAAGCTTTGATCTACAAGTGAGGGGAAAGAGGTTAAAAGTAACTTTCCCTATAGGGAGATATAGCCCCTTAATCTTACAAATTGGTGTCCATTCATTGTATTTTTCAACTTAATTTAGAATTAAAGGTATTTTGTATTTCTTTTCTTATTATTTGTGCTGTAAACTGAGCCAAAATAAAATTTGCTTTCAATTTAAAAGTATTTTTAACTTTTTTTATACATGGAATGTTTGACTCCATTCATAATCACTTACTCTATTGATACTGCCTTAATAACTCAGTTTAATGCTGTTTTTAATTTTTTTGGTTTTAATCTTTTTATATTTCTCTTTAGTGCTCTTCACCATGCAAAAATAAAATGTAAATTTAAGTGATTTTTAAGGTTTTTCTTCAGTTAAAATTTTATAAGATTGGAAAAGGAATGTCCATCAACTTTTTTTCAACTGTAAAATATTTTTGAATCAACTTTTCCAATTATTGCTCTGTTTTCTACATAGGGTCCAGAATTTTCAGTAAAAATTTGGTGGTTATAGAACGAAAATTCCATTTCTTATACAATTTTGTTTTCGATTTTCTCAAAAATTGGTTTTTGGACTTATTTCCTTTACTTGAACTGACGATTCAGTTTTAATTTTTTAAATGTGTATGATTTAATTAAATTATTATAATGCTTAAACGATAGAGGGGTAAAAAAAACCTTAATATGTTTTTAAAAACCTAAATATTTTATTTTTAAAACATTTTTTCTTAATTATGATTTTAAAGTAGTGAAGTATTTTTAAAATCTGATCGGTGTAAAAACTAAATTTTCAAATTCAGTTGTTACTTTTAGTAATGCTAACTTTTCACAGATATTTTCTTAAAGTATGGATGTAGTCAGTGATAATTTTAACGCATCTGAGAGCGTATTTCACGCATTGAAAATAGGAAATACGCTTTTAAAAACTAGCTAGGCGTATTTTGACGCTTTGAATTTTTAACATGCTGCTTAAAAAATGCATGGTACCCCACCGAAATCAAAAAAATTGTTCTATTCAAATTTGTAATACTAAATAAATGTTTCATTTAGAATGTTTTGTAAAATAAATTATTTTATTTATAATGTTTAATATTTTTTACTTATATTAACAGATGCTATTATTTTTAAAAACCAAAATAGCATTCTCATTTTTTTTATTTCAGTTTGTCCATTAAAAAACATTTTTATAAAAAAAAATGTCTCTGTATAATATACAATAGTTCATTCTATTTCAGTATTTCACTCCTCCATAAATGAATTTCACGCCTCCTAAAAAAGTCGAGGAGTATTTTTACTCTTCCAAAAAAAATCCTAAGAATAACACTGGTTGTAGTATTTGTTGATCGTTTTCATAATCTAGTTGGTATTATTTTATGGGTAGGTATCATGATAAAACTGTTCTTGATAAAATGCTGATTTTTTAAGACTATTTTGATAAAATTTTATTTAGAAAAATATTTTTAATTCATTTAAGTTTATGCATCAAGAAAATAAACAATATAAGCTCTTTGAGAAGTTTTGAGTTTTCCTTGCACTCTTTTTCTTACTTTCTTCTCAGTTTCTTTTTTTTCTCTTTCTTCTCTTTGACCCAGAATAAATCAGCATATAAAAATATACTAAATACGGGGTGTTTTAGACGAGTGTTTCATATCTTGTTGGAGGGGGTAGTACACACCTAGACCACTTAGAATCACTAAGAAATGGGGGGTTGGAAATGCACCCCTAAAGAATTAGGGGTTTTTTATAAGCGTGCATGGGAAGGTGTAGAATTCCCTGTGGAAAATGACACTTAAACCTTTTAAGATCGAAATAAAACTATAGATTCAGGTACTTATTCTATTAACTAACTAAAATTTCAGCTCCTAAATTGTTTTTTAAATAATGAATACCGGAGTGGAGCTATTTTTCTGGTTTAATCCAATTTTAAATGGTTACGTATCAATTTCCACAGGGAATTATAAAACTTTCCATGCCCACTTATAAAAACCCCTAATTCGTTAAAAGCCCCGCTTATAAAAACCCCTAATTATATACCTATACCCCCCATAAGGAACTTGCATGATTTTTTTTATTTCTTTATTCTATTCTTCACGCAAAAATAAGCTACTTCACAAAATTTGAGGCTGATTGAGAAATTTTTCGATTGCAAAAAAAGTTATCAAAAATCGTCTTTTTCGAAGCGCCTTAATTGCATGCACAGTGACACAATACATTGACTTCGCCTAAAATGTTTGCCTTGGATTTCTGACCGTCATCAGAAGTGTCTAGAAGGTAAATATTTATTAAAACACTCATATCGGACACTTCAGAAAAAAGAAATCATCAACTGAAACCTAGAAATTAAATTTTGATTGTTATTAGCCCAATGGATTTCTCAATTCTACGTCACTGTGCATGCGAACACACTTGGCGTTTTAAGTCACGTGTTTTTTTCTCGACTTTTAAATCAAAATATTTAATTACTTGTACATTAGGGTGGAGCGAAAAACTTTTTTTTGGAAATTTAAAACGCCTGAGGTGGGAATAGGTGCCATTTACGATAAAACTTAAGAATTCAAAACTTGAGTTCAATCAATTAATATCTTCAGGTTCCACATTCACGGTAAAGTTTCGAAGTTTCATCAAATTTTACGTAAAAATGGTTAAAAATGATTCCCACACAATTTTAGCTCCTTTTTCAAATCATAACTGGTTGAGTTTATATTCTTAGGATGTCAAACAACATTTTAAGACCTTCTATGGACCTGAAATGGGGGGAATTTCCGATTTTTCAATCCCAAAATAAGGGCGCATGCCATTAAAATAGTCTAGCGACCGAAAAACAAATTTTTGAATATCGGTACCGAATAGAGCTCTAAAGTTGCGTTTTACCCTCCTTATTCATGGAAAAATAATAAAAAAAAATTGTAAAAAGTAATTTAGGTGTGTTTTGGCCCTAGAACATGAAAAAATGGATCTTTTGCATAGCATTTAATGGGAAAAGTCTTAATTAATCAAATTAAAGTTTAAAATGTAATAGAAACTTATAGTTGCCTTAATTCGGTGTTTTAATCGTCAAAAAAGTATTTACAAGGGTATTGCATTGTAATTTGAGCTAAGTAGATGAGGCATACAGCTTAAAATCGCCAAATGAGAGAAAAATTCATTTTTATACTTATTTATATTCATTTTTTCAGATCAGAGCATTAAAATTACTTAAACTATATCCTAAATTTTCCCTTTTTATATATAACACAAATAATAACCTTTTATTTGATATTTCGTCACTTTAAATTTGAAGACTTGTTACAAAAAGTGGTAGGTTAGGTTAAAGTTTGGAATAAAATGCCTGTGGTGCAATATAACGCTTTTTTCGTCTGTTTTCTGTAAAAATATCAACCTTAATGTTTTAAAAGCATTTTATGTAAACAAGATTGTGTATTACAGACTACATAAAACATTTGAACTTAAAGTTTATGAATTTTGGGATTTTTAAGTTTTTTCATCCACATTTCCAATTTTAGGCTGTTAACTTGATTTTAAAAAATTTAATAATGAACTCAAAAGTATTATTGACTATTAATACACTAAACTAAGGTAACTATAAGCTTTTACAACATTTAAAACTTTAGTTTGATTAATTAAGACTTTTCCCATTATACGCTATGCAAAAGATCCATTTTTTCAAATTCTATGGCCGAAACACACCTTAATTATTTTTTACGAATTTTTTTATTATTTTTCCATGAATAAGGAGCGTAAAACGCAACTTTTGAGCTCTATTTGGTACCGATATTCAAAAATTTTTTTTTCGGTCGCTAGACTATTTTCATGGCATGCGCCCTTATTTCGGGCTTGAAAAATCGGAAATTCCCCCCATTTCAGGTCCATAGAAGGTCTTAAAATGTTGTTTGACATCCTAAGAATATAAACTCAACCAGTTATAGTTTGAAAAAGGAGCTAAAGTTGCGTGGGAATCATTTATAACCATTTTTACGTAAAATTTGATGAAACTTCGAAACTTTAACGGGAATGTGGAACCTGAAGATTTTAATTGATCGAACTCAAGTTTTGAATTTTTAAGTTTTATCGTAAATGGCATCTATTCCCACCTAAGGAGTTTTTAATTTCCAAAGTTGGTCATTTTTGGCCAGTTTCACTCCACCCTATTGTACATTGAAAAATTGACTAGATATTTCATTTTACCATACGGAACACTTGAATGTTTTTGAAAATCTGACACATGCAACTTCCTTATTACTAGGTGATTCTGAGTCGTCTAGATGTGTCCTCTCTTAGAAGTTATGAAACACTCATCTAAAACACCCTGTATCAGTGGCGAATCCAGTAGGGGGGGGCTGTGGGGTTGCAGTCCCCCCCCAGGAATAAGACATTCACGTTTTGGTAATAGCAATAAAGCCAAAAATGAAATTTCAACACGTTGCGGACATTCGGTGGTGTCACCCAAAGGGTCTCAAAATGAATCGGAACCCTACTTTTAAGGGTAAAAATTCCAAAAATTTTCTGGGGGAAGACCCCCAAACTCCCTCGAAATTTTGGAATCTAATAAGTACGGTTTTTTCTTGAAACTTAAGGGATTTACAAGGAGTGATGCTCTTTGATGTAACCTAAAGTGTCTCAACATGAGTTAAAATGCCACTTTTAGGGGGGAAAATTCAAAAATATTTCTGGAATAGGAACCCCTAAACCCCCTAGAAATTTTCCAATTCATAATACTATAAACTTTTTTCCTTGAAAATTCTGCAGGCTTACAATGAGTTGTGCTCTTTGGGTGGAATCTAAAAGGCTTCAAAATGAGCTAAAACACTATTTTGAGGGCCAAATCCTCAAAATTTTTCTGGGGGAGGACCCCCAGACCCCCCCCCTTTACTTGGAGTTGACATTTTTACGCAATTTTGAAATTTAGTGCACCATAATTAAAACCTTAGGGAGTCATATCACCTAAAACTTATTATTCCTAAGATTAGACCTCAGAAAAGATGTTGAGTAACCCCCCTAAAAAAAATCTGGCTACGGCACTGGCAACCCCCCTCCCCCTTTCGGTTGTTTACATTAATATTTGAACAGCCCATAGTAGCAATTAAGTTATTTGTGAAACTCAGCCCCCCCCAGACAAAAATCCTGGATTCGCCACTGCCCTGTATAGAAACAATTAAAAAAACTGAATTACACTATGCCGATCGAAATATCGAATTGTGACACTCGATGATGAAGAAAAAGAAGGAGACGAAGAAAAAAAGAATTGACCCGAAATAATAAGAAGGGACTATCGGGGACGATTCAAAAGTGTTCCCGCCTCTCCGAACTCAATCGAATCAACCCTCTAATTCGATTCTCTCTGCCTTTTTCTTATTTCTTGGTCCTCGTAGAGTGACTATATAAAGGCAGATCATATATGAATGATTGAGAAGCAGGGAGGAAATCTTGGAAACTATAGTCTGCGCTCTGTTTCCGTCTTCAGTTCGATTCTGACCTCCCCCTGATGGGTGTAATTTCCTTCCTTCTTGTGTCAGTAAAAATTCCGTTGCGTCTGTCTTAAGCCGCGTTTACACCTAAGTTGACAACTAAAAGTCGTCAACTTTTGTTGAAAACATTGTTTGTAGAAAACTGAAAGTTGTCAACTAAAATTTGCTCTTCTCAAATTAGAGCAACAAGTGGAAGATTTTTTTTGTAGAAAACTAAAGTTGCTCTTCTCAAATTTATAGCAACAAGTGGAAAACTTGTTGCCAAAGAATTGGTGCGAAAGGCGTTAGTGTGGAGGAAGAACAGTTTTCCATTAGTTTCCAACAAGTTGCTAGTGCAAAGCGCGCAGCAACAAATCTTCTACTTTTAGTTGTCAACTTTCTTTGATCTTACCGACACTCAGCGGGAAACTAAAATTTAGTGAAAGATTTCTCTCTCTATCCCCAACAGTTTTTAAATTAATTTTTCAAACTTTTTACCCCTAAAATTTCGCTTTTCTTGAAAACTCCTTAAAAGCTTCTTGATTTTTATTTGAATATTCCATGTAAACCCCCCGTATAAATATAACATGGAATGAAATCCCGATTGATTTTGTTTTTGAAGATACCACGTTGGGTTACCAAACGAAGGTCCCTCTATACCTAACATAACTATATTATTAGGGTTCTGTCATTTTTTCTCATCTCTGTAGTTAATATCATTATTGTTGTTGTTATCGTCGTAATCGTCTTTCCTTCGTTTCTGATTACGGGGGGTGTGTGGGGCAATTTCGAATGCTTTCTCTCCTCCCCGATGGAATGGTGGGAGTGTTTTTTTTTTCGTAAGAGCAAAAATTATATTTCATTATGTTCCATTTTTCCGGTTCAGGAGCTTTTAGCATAATCACAAGTGTGTGTGTGGGCGGGTATGCTTTTCCATTACTTGTTGAAAATCGTTTGGGAATTGAAAGGGGTCCTTCATAAAATTCGTCCCTATCTTTACATTAAGTTAAGTGAATTGTGTACTTCAGTGTAAACTCACAACTCTCAAGCGTCACCTCCAACCGTGGACCGGTTTCTTCCTTGTTAGGACTCATCAACACGGTATAGGAAGGTAACGCAAGAGAGCGGAGGGCAAGTACTAGTCTAGCTGACTATAACTGAAAAAGTGGTGACCATTGGTTAGTCCTCCACTCATCTGCTGGAATGACAATGGCATTCCTAGAACATATTTAGTTCCAGAAAGGCAAGGTAAATGAAAGGAGTATTTCACCAATTATTGCTGGTTAAGTGGACAATAAGTGTAAACTCACAACTCTACACTGATGTGAGTTTACACTGATTGTCCGCTTAACCAGCAATAATTGGTGAAATACTCCTTTCAATAGTGTACTTGTTTGTGTCATCATACAGAGGGTGTTTCAAAAGTCCCGTCCACTGCTTTTATTTGGAGCCTACGTGCTCCAGTAAGGTGGTCTACCCCTAGGTAAGTGACCCGAGAATTCTTTGAGATGACATACAGCGCCCCTAGTGTCGAAATAAGTAAGTGTTAAAAAATAATTATTCTAAAGGATGAAGAGCAAAAAACATTAGCAAGAATTATGAAAAACTAGCTGAAAAAATATCATGAAAATATCGTAAATATTTCCGAAGATATTAGCATGCAAAAGTAGCACTTTTTATTAGGCTTCAAAAAAGAAGTTTGCAAATGTACAAGTTTTGCGTTATCATGTAGTTTTTGTATTTTTTACCTAAATAAAGACAAATTTTAACTAAAAATTCAAGTATTGAATTTTTACTTGATTTTTTCGTAAATATTTTAATGAAGAGCAACTCGAGAACAGGAACTAAAAAATCGAAGAAAATTGGAAATTAACAAAATTTTTATTTTTTGAGGCCTTTCAAAAGCATCAAAAAATTTCGAAATATCGAAAAATTTCGCCTTTGGGATAGTATTCAGAAGAATACTAACACAAAACTCAAAAAGTTGTTAATTCTCTTCATATTGAAATAAAATATCTGATAATAAGGAAGTTGCATGTGTCAGATTTTCATAAACATTCAAGTGTTTCGTATGGTTTTTTTGTATGGTAAAATGAAATATCTAGTCAATTTTTCAAAAAAAAATGTACAAGTAATTAAATATTTTAATTTAAAAGTCGAGAAAAGAACACGTGACTGAAAACGCTTATTGTTTAAAAAATAACGATGACGTCAACAATCATACCATCAACTCCGTTGCTTTCCAACAATGTTCACCGTACGATGACGTCACATCCCAAACTCTTAGCTTTTTCGCGCGCTCTTAAAAAGGGGATTTTTGTTAATTTTTCTTGCAATCAAAAAATGTCTCGATCGGCCTCAAATTTTGGGTAGTTGCTTATTTTTGCATGAAGAATCGATTAAATTTTTTTTTAAAAACATGCAACTTCCTCATTATTAAATTATTTATGCTAATACAGTAAAGCACCGTTTATACGTCTCTCATTTATACGTCTTTTACATTTATACGTCGTTTTCGCCAAGTCCCAATAAATTCAAATAATCAAAATTGTTTTCAATTATACGTCTTTTCATTTATACGCCGTTTTACGTCGGTCCCTTGAAAGACGTATAAACGGTGCTTTACTGTAGTACCTTTCACAAAGAACTGCAACCGTGCAATTCCTTACCAAACCATACAATGTATAAGCTGGAATCTGTTGTGCGTTACATTGAAAGCTGTTCGTTACTTGCTATCTCGTCTGCCCCGATCGAACAATAGTGCGACAAACATGCTAATGGAGAAGCGGTGTCAATTCCTCCACCCCCTTACCTAGGGTTCTAAATATTTTGTAAAGAATCGATTCCGTAATCGAATTGGAATCGAATGCCTTGGAATCGATACCAGGGAATCGAACCCTTGAATGAATAGATTCCAGCAAGAATCGAATCATAGGAATCGTACTTAATTTTCCAATTAATACAGATAATTATAAAAAATTTTGTTCACTAATTAGTAATTATTGTTTTGATAATTAATTAGTATTATACAACCGGAATCGAATCCTAGGAATCATACTTAATTTTCCAATTAATACAGATAATTATAAAAAATTTTGTTCACTAATTAGTAATTATTGTTTTGATAATTAATTAGTATTATACAACCGGAATCGAATCCTAGGAATCATACTTAATTTTCAAATTCATACAGATAATTATTAACAATTTGTTCACTAATTATTAATTATTGTTTTGATAATTAATTAGTATTATACAACCGGAATCGAATCCTAGGAATCATACTTAATTTTCCAATTAATACAGATAATTATAAAAAATTTTGTTCACTAATTAGTAATTATTGTTTTGATAATTAATTAGTATTATACAACCGGAATCGAATCCTAGGAATCATACTTAATTTTCAAATTCATACAGATAATTATTAACAATTTGTTCACTAATTAATTAGTATTTTGATTATTAAATAATATTTTGCTGGTTATTAGTTATATTAATAATAATTACTAATTATCTTTGATTAGTGATAGAAATAGATAAGTTCGATTCTACTTTTTCGATTCTGACCATAAGGAATCGATTCCAGGTCAGAATCGAACCTCAGGAATCGAATCCAAGAATCGAACATCAGGAATCGATTCCGGAATCGAATCGAAAGATTTTTTAGATCCCTACCCTTACCTGTTGATAGGTCGTTCCCATCCCGAGGGCTGTATTTAGAGGGGGGGGTAGTGGACAATTTGTGACAAACTTCATTGCTTAACAATAATCGATGGGTATAATGATAGACAGGCCCGTGCTGGCCAGGGGGGACAGGGGGACGTGTCCCCCGGCGCCCTTTGCTCAGGCGCCCTTTTAAAGAGACTTTTCTACAATTTGTAATTTACTCGGTTTTACAATTCATTCTTGGTTCATCAAGTCTGATGTGCGAAGGCATCTAAAAGTCTTTTTAACCTCCCCATTTTTACCTTACCATCAAATTTCGCTATGAGTTTTTATTTTTAGGGCGCCTTTATTTAAAGATTAACTATGAATTATGAAATAACAAGGTAAGGTGGTTAATATTCAAGGCACGTTGAAATTGATAGGGCGCTCTCATTTAAACTGTCAAATGGAGACCATCTTACTTCAATAAGCATTAGTTTTCCCCTTGGGCACATTAATGAAAAAATTAGGGGAAGACGAGGTGTTTGCAGGGTGCCCTTTTTCATGCAAGCCAGCTATTTTAAAATTTTCGCTCAAATTTTGACGACTGGCCACACACCAAGGGCTTCTTGACTAAGGGCTGCCCTTAGTCAAAATAATAATTACCTTCGAAAATAAAAATTCAGGGAGATTTTATAGCAATTCCTGAAATTCTGACATATTTTTTATGCAGTATTTTCTTTCCAATTTTTGTCCTCCTGGTGTAACTCAAAGGGTCTCAAAATTACTTTTCACTACTTTTAAGAGTAAAAATTCTAAAATTTTTCTGGGGGAGGACCCCGAGACCCCCTTTTAAATTTCTTATTATTCATGCACTGTTTCTCTTGAATATTTTGACTTACAAGGAGTGATCCTTTTTTGGTGTAATCATCCACACAGAAGGGGCTCAAAATGAGCTAAAATACCATTTTTTAAACAAAAATCAAATGTTGAAATAAAAACAATAAAAAAACACGAGTAGCAGTATTGCTTTGTAATTTTTAAAATCCCGCCTATCTTTAAAAAAGTTTTTAGGTTTAATAATCATTGTATGGTTGCGCCCTTACACCCTTTGTCCACCGCCCTCTGATGGTACCCAGCACGGGCCTGATGATAGAAGGGCTGAAACTCACCGAAACATATATTTTCATTTTGTTTTAAATTCAATACTATAATTTTGTACGTAATACAGGAACGTATGCAAATTGACGAAGAGAGCACCCCCCCAAATTTCAGACTTTGTTTGTTAAAACGAGGTTAACCCCAGTTTCTTAGGGAATAAATTTTCTAGGGGATGACCCCCTAGACCATCTTTTGTATTTGGAACTTAATTCTACACATTTTTTTCCATTAAGTTCATCTAGATGCAAATCCTACCTTAAAGGGCATTGGAAAGCTACATTAAACCAAATAAATATACATAGGAGAAAGGCGCGGATTAAGTTTTTTCTGGGGGAGGACCCCGCATACCCCCCTTGCCCCTAACTTGAGAACATATATGTATTGTAAGCAAAAATTTATATTTGCTTTAAATATATTACTTAGAAAAGAACTAGAAAAACTAGAAAAATTTAGGAAATAACTCCTCCTGAAACAAAACTCTTGTAAGATTAAAATTTCACGTCAACTTTTTAAGTTAGAAATTTTACGATTTTCTGCAAAAAATGCAACGAATAGGAAAGAAAATTATTTTTAAAGGTTGTAGGTAAATCTCACGTTGGGGGGAGGGGGGGTCCAGCAAAATCTCACTAAATCTGACCAAGGGGGGTCCAGATTTTGGAAAAAACACCTCACGTAATTTATGGATGTCCCCTAACATCTCCCTAGCTCTGAGGGTCTTACGGGTTTTGTCCCCTAGTCAAACAGTTGAACCTACCCCTATGATACCTCCTGAAACCCCCCTGAAAAAGTGGGCACCCAATCAAAAGGCAAATTCCTGGCTACGGGCCTGGATTACGGCCTTTATAACTATAGCATATCTTGGTAAGCATGCACTGATAGAAATTTCAGCTCTTAATTTGGTTTTTATGTGATAAATTCCGGTTTCGAACGATTTTATATTTCTACCATCGCAAAAAAAAGTGGAGCATTTCCAATTCTCTGATCCGTATTCCCTATCATGGCGCCATCTATAATATGAACCGGGACAGTTTTCAAATTTGTAGTATTTATGTAGTGTTATAAAAATCTCTAGCATGGTGCAGAATATTAGGAGTCGAAAATGTACTTTAAAAACATATAGAAAATTTAAAATAAATTTGTTTTTAGTCTACTTCTACTTAAATGAATAAAGAGCTCAAGATATTCTATGTATAACGATGAATAATGTAATAACAGAGGGCTTTTATTCGAATTTCAAACATTTTAAAGGAGGAAAACGTTCTCAATTTTTCTTATACTAGTATTTTTTTTAATTCAGCATCATTAATTTAGTTGCAAGTAGCTGGCAAAGATTAGTTACATAATGTATTTCTAGATGGCAGCATCACAATTCAAGGGGGGCATCATGGAAGGAAGATATAGATAAGGAGGCACTTTTTAACTGATTATTTTAATTTCTCCAACACGCAGTGGGGTAGCCAGAAATTATTTTTGGGGGGTGCATCGATATCGAAATGAAAGAATAAATTAAGGTTTTGAATTACACTAATTTTTTTCTCACTGAATGAATAACTTAATATTTAAATAAATTAACGATATATTTTAACCATGAAACAAAGAAATTCATTGTTAACAACAAACTAGAATGAAGTATTTCATTTCATCAACACTCATAAAGGAAATGTGTCAATAAGAATATTATATTTACTTTTAAAACCATAAATATATAAGCTGGGGCAGCCCCAGAATTTGTTTATTTTCTGGGGGGCTAAGAATTTTCATAATCCAATTGAATCTTCTTAATGATATTAATATGGAAAAGGTATTGAATTATCTTGCTCCAACTATTAAAAGGGGGGTCTGCGGGTTCCCCCAGAAAATTTTTGGAAATTTAAGTAAAAAATAAAAAATTTTTCATCTCGTTTTGGTACACCTCATCCTAATTTCGGATACAGGTTTTATGGTAGAATTTTTGCGTTTTGACGAACTTAATATAAAATAGAGTTGTAATAATAGTTACAAGGGTACCAAGGGGGTCCTTCCCCGTAACATTTTTGAAAATTTGAACCTTGAACACTGATTTTAACTTGCTTTGGTGTATCTAATCCGAATTTCGGGATTAGGGGAATAAAATAGAAATTCTGAAATATTTAATTTCACAAAGAAAAAAGTTTGGGGCTTGGGGGTGCAAAAGACCCGTTGTACCTCCTCTGACTACGCCACTGCCCACACATGTTTTAAAAAACCAATATCATCTCTGGATAGAGTTGAATTAAATCGGATTATTGGATACACGCCCCAACTTCGAATTACGTCTTAACTTATCCGTTAAAACTTTCGAAAACAAAAATTTAGTTGTCATCAAATTGGGTCATTACGACCGCAAAAGCCAATTGGCATTTATAATATCTTTTTTTCATCCAATTGATCTATGAATGGCTCAAACCTGTACTTGTGGGGGGAAAAGTTGTTTTGATTATCAAGGTTGAAAATGAAGTCAAGGCAGGCAGCTGGTTAAACGAGAAGTGATAGGAATTTGTGAGGCAGGTATAGGGAAAATTAAAAACCTAACCTCCCCCCTTCACTATCTTCATGTGAAAAAATTAGGAGCAATTTTTCTGCCTAAGTTATACCTTTTCAATCATTGTCACCCTTGTACTCTTTGGCATCTCATTTGAAGTAGTTAAAATAATCACGCTCAGAGTTGTCAATAAAAAATAAGTATTCAAAGTAAAAATATTAAATTTGCTATTCGCGGGTGTTCTTGTTCATGAGGGATAGAAAAAAACCTGGGACTTTTTTTTTCGAACAGTGGGAATTCCGAGTGAGGTCAAGTTCCGAAACCAACAAGAATTCTAATTAGCTCTTGGGTGCTCTGAAAAGATAAAAACCTGTTTCATTTCCATTCTAAACACTTTCGCTTATGTATAGAATTAGAAAAACACCCCTTTCACGTTCGGTCCTGTCCTTGAATAACCTAAGGTCTTTTTATGCAGATTTTTTTTATTAATTCCCATCCATGCTTTCTCATTTTTTTTCATAAATATGTATATTAGGCTTTCATTCGTCTTGTCAGCCCTGAAACCACTTGGCGTAAGTGCAGAAATTTTCAGTTCAATTTTCAACAACATATAGTGCTGTCCTTTAAAAAAAACCCACTTTTTCATATTTCTTTCATTAATAGCTTAAAAAATATGATAATTAAATCGAACCAAATTGTGTTGTAACGACTCACCCTCCACTACATTTTAGTGCTTAGTATTTTTAATTCCAGCGCTCCGTTACAAATTGGCAAACAATTAAGTAAGAATCCAAAAAAAACCCAATTTTCCTAAAAACCCATGTACCCTAAAAAAACCCACGCTTGAAAATACTCAACAAATTAAGAAAAATATGATTGAAAGGTTTATTTTGATAGAAAAGATAATAATTAAGATAATTAAAACCAAATTTATTTCAATTTATTTCTAAAATTAAATTTGTGATAAGTTTTTCTACTCAAGAATTTTTCCTTCAAAACACAACGACAATAGCGTTTTTATTGTTGGATTTTAATAAAAACGACCTATTAAATACAAATAAATAATAAAATTTCGATAAAAAAAGCTTAAAAACAGTAACTGGCACTAATATTTTGTTTTAGACCCCCAACTATAAACTTTCAAAACCAATTTTCGAGTAAAACTCGGAAAAATGCTATATTTTCATGGAAAATGGCTGTTTTTGGTATCATTGGGTTTTTATCAAAAATACTAAAAAAACATCAAGAATTACTGAAACAACTATTCTATTTGAGTAATAAGTTGTATATCATGAATAATATTAAAAATTTTGCATAATTTTTTATTTATTTTATCATTTATTACAAAAGGAAAAGTGGGTTTTTTTTAGGCACCCTATGGGTTTTTTTCACCCCTCATTTCAAAGACTGCCGTAAGGTCCCTAATTGTCGGAGAGAGCTGAAATTTTAGCATTTTATTCTCATAATAACGGGATAACACAAAATCACGTGAAAAATGCTTTAAAGTCTTTATAACATATATTTTTACAGCATCAAAATCTGCATAACAAAATCATATTTTTAGCCCAAAATCGACATTTTCTATTTATTCAAAAAAACTAAGTAAATAAACGGTTCTTTGACTTGCTTTTACGTTCCTGCCACTCTTAATGGCATACAATGACAGGGCACTTGAGAATTTAAAATTATTTCAATTATTTATTTAAAATATCTCGATGGGTTTTTTTTAGGGTACAATTTGGAGTGGTTTTTTTTAAAGGACAGCACTATATTTAAAGAAATGTTAGCAAACCTTCCTTGATTGATTTCGTTTTAAAATTTACCTAAATGTATAAGTAACGTTTAATGAAATAATAACATCAGGGATATCTCTCTCTTTCTTTCTTTTTCTCTCTTTCTCTCTTCTTTAAATACTTCTCCCTTTGCTTTATTAGAAGATTATTGGACGTTTTCTTTGATGTTTTTCTGTGTTTCTTTATGAAAAACATTTATTAACAGAAAAGAAATTGAATAACGTATACCCTACTAAACATTCTTTAAACTGAACTATAAGTTATAGGGAAAATCCTGCGTGAGAATTTCAGGGGGTCCAGTAAAATATTACCAAGAAGGAGGAGTGGTTCAAAATTGGAATAAAAAACCTCTCGCGTAATTTATGAAGGTTCCCTAAAAGTAACATTTTGAATTCGTGTACTATGGATTTTCGAAGACCCGATAGAGATCGATGTTTGACACTTTCTACATGAATTGGATACAGGTGCAGAGTAAAATGTCGATTTTTAAAGACGATTGCAGAAGAACTTTAGTGAACAAGAGTGTGATTTTAAAATAATAATAATACGTATAACAATTAGTTTTGAACCATTGTGTATTAGCAACAAGTTTTTTATAGCTGTGCTAACTAAAAATATCAGTTGATAAATTTAGATAAATGATTATGAAAATATCAATCTAATAAGCAAAATGTCTTGAAAAAAATTCAGCATCACATTCTGGAAGCTATGAAATATGTAACGTCAATAATTTGAAAATGAATGAAATAAAGGGAGTAAACAAAAACAAGCCATTGAAAGCTTTTTCGACCCCAATAACACCCAGTCGTACAGTGTAAGTTAAATAGCTACAAACGGAATCGGAATTTATCTATACAAACAAAGCTTCATTTTTTTCTTCTAAAAAACCAGAGTTTGTAGAATCTAAAAGTCATGATCTTTTCATCAAATACCGATTTATTGGAGTCCTTTTGTAGAATTTGTATTATTTATTATTTTCTTGCGTATATTGACTATTCGCTATTTAAAAGGGACTTCAATGACTTATTCAATAGACAGACTATTAAGATATTACTTACGTAGGCCGAGTAGGTTCTCCGAAGTGGGCTTCCCTCGATGACAGGCCAATCGGTAGTCGGGGCAACAGTCCGCACTGTCCCTCCGATCGCAAAAGACATCGCAGTAGCACAGGGTGTCCAGAATGGGGACAGAGCAAGAGTCGTTCCTCTCGGGGCAGCACAACCCCCCACAGTACTCCCCCCTCAAGTCCTCACCCTCCGAGTCTCTTAAAACCATGACCATGGCCGAGTTTTCAAAGTCCTCCTCAGAGTCGTTCATTGCACTAAAATCCATGGTGGAGTTTTCCACGGGGGGAGATATCGCCTCTTCCGTGCAAGACTCACACAATTGCAAAAGTTGAAATGTCTACTTTACGGGAGCTTGGCGTGGAAGGACTTCTTTATTGGTCGCCAAGTCGAAAAAATAGAGTCAAAAGTGTGATCTTTGGGGATTATTTCCATTGGCGCTAAAAAAAATCGCCAAAAACGGCTTTATGTGATTGAATCTAAAATCGTGGTTTAGCTGGCATATCGAACATCGAAATTTCTTCACTGAATTTAAGCACCTTCGTGTGCAGTCAGTATTTGGGTGGGTGACCACTGACCAAATCAAGCATAGCTGCGTTTCTCTCTTTCCTTGCGCACATTTGCTTTTATTTTTCAAGAAAGGATCTACCTGTTATCAGAATATTGTTCCCTAAGTAATAAATTATCATAGAAATATATTTACATTTTTAATTAAATTACGTTTCTCTTATAGCCGATTTCATAGGTAGACTTTATTTCCTGAGCAAATTATCATGAAAAACCTTTTTTTAATCAACTATCTGTACATTCCTCGTGAGAATTATGCTACATGATCATGAAATACCTTTTGGTTGCACTGAAACAATAACCAGTCTTTGAAATTAAACCCTGGCGATCAGAGAAAATTTTTAATTCATTAAAAAAGGTGATTACAAAATTACGTGTATTTTACTTTACACGGGGCATGGTGGTAATGCTGAGAATGTTAGGAGGCATGGGTCACACAATCCATCAAAATAAGATTTACTCGTTATCAACTACTAACTGGATCGAAAATAATTACTTTTAATTTAGCCAGAAGTAGTCATGATTACTTTTAATACAGATTGAAATGGATCTGGTTTTAATTAAGACTGCATTTTTCATCTTTAATTTTGATTGCAGTAGCTAAAATTACGTGATTACTTTTGACTGAGGGACCTCTGTATCTAGGACACAAGACAACGATCTAAGTTCCACATCATCACTGGGTTCACCAAAGTCTGCCCAAAATATATGGATTTAAACAAAAAACCTCGGAAGGTGGTGGTCGGTCACCCTCCCGATAGAACTGCCCTCGCCAAAGGTGCTTAACTGAAGACGAATGTTAGACTAAGTATTTAAAATCCTGCAGAGCCATTTTCAGCGACTTATTTTGGACCCGATTTAAATAATCACTGTTGACTGGTTATAGCGCATACTCTTCAAATGTAACATTACGTTGTTGCACCGTCAATAGCTATTTACTTGATCAGTTGTTTAAAGATCTCACGTACTAAGAGAAATGTTTCTAATTTCTTAAAAATAATAATAAAGTTACATATTTTATAAAATACAGAAAGTCAACCAACTTATCTAAAATTTATAGATTATTTTTAAGTTGGAAATAGTTTTAGCTTTAAATGATGTTTAATAATTGAAAAAAAAAAGAAATATAACACTTTTCCTATTTTGTTTTAGAATCTCAAGAAAAATTAAATATTTCTGATAAAATCCAAGTATTTTAAAAATTAAATTGTGCATTTTATTATACACATTCGTTATTACGGGCAGAATAATTTCAATGACAAGTATAGGTAATTTCCAGAAACGTAGGCAAATATGAGATCGAGAAAGGGGAAAAGAACGTGCCAATACTTGGTGGTCACCCTCCAAAGTACTGACTGTGGCTGAAGGTGCTTAACTTGAGTTAAGAAGAATGAGCGATTCACGCGTTAAAACATAAAAAGCCTTGTTTGGCGATTTATCTTAGCGCCTATTGAAATAATCATCAAAGATTAAACTCTAGCTTCGACTTTATCGACTTGGCAACCTATCTAGAAGTCCTTCCGCGCCAAGCTCCCGTAGAGTAAATATTTCAACTTTTGCAATTGTGTGAGTCTTGCACGGGAGAGGCGATATGTTGTCCCCTGTGAAGTCCATGGGAGGGACAGAAGAGAGGTTGTACCCTCCTAAGTCCATGGGGGGACCATAGGGGTTTGATATATCTTTTGCACTTAAATCCTGTAGTGAACCATGGGGAGCATAAATTGCGTGATCCCTTATGAACTTCATGGCGGGATCATGATGGGAGTTTACCAAATCGTTTTCGCTGAGATCCATGACATGGGGAGCCTTTAGGTGGTCTACGATGTCCATGGGAGGAAAATAGGGATAGTTGTCCCCTTCTAAGCCTATGAGGGGATTTGGCGTGATGTCCAGTCCTTCCACGACGTATAGAAACGTCAGTGCAAAAATAAGAGGTCTATAACTCATTTTTGTTGAAAATATAATTAATTGAACACATTCACCACTATACTTGGTCGCAATGTTTCTTGACCCTATGCCGTCACTATACGGAAAGAAACGCTGACTGAGTCAACAGATAAACTTGTAGGGTTGCTAGGAAGAGTTTCGGTAAGCAAATCGTGATAAAAAGAGGCTACGTGGGTTTCACAAACTAATCATATTTCTAAATTGAGAAGTTTCACTCAAAATTCAGACACAGCGCTGGGAATACTACAGCTGGTTTCTCTAGGACCAAGTAATGATGTAGTCATTATAAGATAGTTCGGGCTAAAATCCACTTGGTTACTATTAAGAACACTTTTCACTTTGGATGATTTCTTTCAAAATGAACATAAAATGAATTGAAAGAGGCAGAACTAGTATATAAATGTTGAGTTCATATTTGAATTGTAAACTCACCACTAAAAGAGTCAGCAATAATAAAGTCTGGTAGTGTTTAATAATCCAATGGTTTCCCACAATAAAACAAATGCAGCTCAGCTGAATCACCAAATCGGTCAGATCTTTCGTCACCTTTTAGTGACAAATTACCGAAGCACCATACAAATGTATGACGACGAGGAACACAGTATGGTGAACTGTCGATGTAAGCCAACAAAACCAAAGTTTAAAGAACTGTAAGAGATCATTGCACTTTTAGAATAGTCCTATAAGGACTCGAAACTACATTGTAGTGTAACAAAGTTGTAAAAGTCGTTTTAAAGCGAAGAAAATAAAAAAAAAAGTTCCAACGAAGGGGTTTAGTTCCCGACAAGAAAGAAATCGTTCCACGAGGTATAGGTATAGACGACTCGTTGAATTTGTCCGCGACTCGATGAATTTGTTCGCGACTCGATTCCGAGCTGAGGAGAAAAGGGGGGAGGGGACTCGGGGCGGTTTTTGATAAGTTCGTTGGTGGAATACGAAATTCGCGTGTACCTGTTTTTTGGATTAAGAGTTGAAAGCGCCACCTTTAGCTTTCGAAGACTATTACGTAGGTTATTAAACAGTTAAATCAAATTTAATCATAAGTTAATTAGTGGCCGTTGAAATATTACGTAAGCACCTAAGGGGGGGAGGGGGTTTGCTGTTTGCTTATTTTTCCTGACAAGGAGGGAGGGGGAGTGATGCTTATGTAAGATACTGCATTTTTGAAAATCTCTTGTTTCTTGCATAACTAATTTCAAAACTCAACCTAAAATAAATTTAACAAAAATTGAATTAGGAAATCTGACGTAAGCACTTTTTACTGGGGATGGACCCCCCAAACATTTTGAAATTTTAACCCCGAAAAGTAGTGTTTCGACTCATTTTTGACCCCTTATGGTTACACCCAAAAAGGACAGATCCTTGCGTATAAGTCACCTAATTTTCAAGGAGAAAAAAAACAGTACTTACTAAAAGGGATGTCGAAATTTCGGGGGGGGGGTCGACAGTTTCTTACGTAATTATGGTGGGGGGGTTGGATGTTTGCTTATGTTTGCTGACAAGGGGGTTAAAAATGACTAAAAAAGTGCTTACGTAATATTTGAACGGTCCCTTAGGTAAATAACTCAAGCTGTTATGGACGAACCAAGGGGACTGGCATCCCAGAGGGAGGTTATAGTAAACAGAATAATTTTAATAAACTTTACTCGAATGCAACTTAAGTTGAGCCTTTGACGTCATGGCCACGCGGAAGAAAATCTGAGTAAACAGAAAGCCTGCTGGGTTGCTAGAAGCTCTTATCGGCTGGCGATAGTTTGAGAGCGAGTTGTACTACTATGCGTTACGCCACTTCAAAAAATAATAATACTGAACATTTTATGCATATCGGGATGAAAATATGCTTACTATACGTGGATTTAAAAAACTAATCATTATTCAAAATTGAAGCTCTAAATTTCACTCAAAATTCAGACACCTCGCTGGGAACTACTTTCTTTGGTTGCTCTCTGCATATTTCTACAGGCTCAAGTTAAGTTGCAACTGAGTATAGTCGACAAAAAGTAGGGTCAAAATGTATCCGATACATTCCATCAAATTCTTTATATGTAAAATGACTCCCTAAATCCGAACAACACCTCAAACGACACTTTTAGTAAAAATTATTGCTGCATATTTTCATCGAATTTGGGTCCTTGGGGGAAGGGTTAGGACCCTTAAAAGAGGAATTGCGTAAAAAATAACCTCTGTAACTGTATACGATATTTTTGCACTTTTGGGGGTTTTAACTCACACCCTTTAAACTTTATCCAATTCACTTTTCGTATTTTAGAAAATTCAACCTTTCTTGTCCCCTCGGGAGTAATTTAAAGACTAAAGTTATGCTTTTTGACAACAAAAATCGAATGATATGATATTTTGTACTAAAATTTCACACATTTTGTCTAATAGTCCGATATTTGTAATTTTCAGTCTAATGATAACGAAATTAATTGTAAACATTGAATCTCATGAGGTCTTTTGTCTGTGTTATTACTTTCAATGGCTTAAAATGTATTGTCTAAGTCTGGGTTGAAAAAAAAATACGAATAATAAAACACTAGGTGTACTGGCGGGAGTTCGTACAATATAAGTATTAAATTTAAAGATTCATTGGTATACGGTTTTTTTTCATAATGCTGATTAAATATTTATATTATTAGCGATACGTAGTTAATTAATATATAATAATAGGTTAAAATTAGTTATGCTGGACTGGATATTAAAAAAAGACATTTTGATAACATAGTTACCGTTAATAAATATTCAAACTTTTATGGGAGATATATTCATAGAGATGACCTGTGACTTATTTTTTAGAAATTTGGTTGACATTATTTATCCTAGTGGTTACGCACCTAGGATAAAAGTTTGTTCTACTAATGTGACGGGCAAATACGTAAGTACCGATATATTTACTGGCTTTGTAGTGGTGAGCTATAGCCAAGATAGATGGCAGCACCACAAATGAAACGGACTGGATCTCAGTTTTTTATAGTGATGGGCAAAATCGATAATTTTAGGTATCGAATACTAAAAGGTATCGAATACTTTGGTATCGAATACTTATAGGTATCGAGTACTTTTAGGTATCGAGTACTTTTTTTCAATGTCGGGAAATGAACCTGAAGGGCCAATTTTTTTAGGGCCTATCCATAATCAGACTAATATTCAAAAAACTGAAAGCGATCCATCAAAAAGCCCCGTAGCTACGGGCCTGGAGGTGGATAGAGGCGAAGGATTTGGCGGGGGAAAAACCTAGCCGCGTCAAATTTCTTTCGCGGATGATAACGACTTGGGTTTGAGCGTTGCAAAATGAAAACGGAAACAGGCTGCGTTTGATCTACAGTAGGTATTATAAAGATTACTTCATTGAAAAATTTAAAACGAAATATGTGAATAAAGTATCGATACTTTTGTGGGTATCGAATACACTCGATACCTATAGGTATCGAGTACTTAAGTATTTGGTATCGATACCTGCCCATCACTAGTTTTTTACTATCTAATGCAGTGGCGCGGGCATGGGCTTAGCCAGGGGGGGGGCAAGCAGGGTCGACTTTTTTTTATGTTTGTGGAGAACATTTCAAAATTTTTCCACCGTGGGACAGCATATGTCCCAGCCGGTGCGAAAGGGTTAAAGCCCTGTGAGAGAGGGCCGTAACCACAGTATTGTTTCAAGAGGATTTTTTTCCCTTTAATGAAATTAATGTAAAAGTTTTGTGGGTATTAGCGTAAAAACAATGGGGTCTCTTTCATCCATATTCATAGGTTTAATGTGGTTTTTCAACACACTTTTAGGTAGAATTTGCATCCAAGAAAAATTTATTTAAAAAGGTTTTTAGTAATAAAGGTTTAAGTTTCAAGGGGGGTTCTGTGGGCCATCCCCCAGAAAAATTTTGGAAATTTGACCCTAAGAACAGGGTTTTAAACTGTTTTTTAGTACACGTAAACATAAATTTGGACATACATTTTTAGGTAGAATTTTGATTTTAATGAACTTATTATAAAAAAAGTAAGAATAATAAAGGTTTTGATACTAAAGTGGGGCGGTGGAAACCTTTTTTAATGTAGATTAAAAGTTGCCTTTTAGCCCTAATCAAAACCTATTATTTGAAATTATCGGATGACCCTTTGTTCTGTTCTATGTCTTATCTCTCCTGTATCACGTTATTCACCCAGCTGTTTTCAGCGATACGATTAAGGCCCGAAACGCAGTCAGCTAAAATCGTCGCTTGACCCATTAAGATCTTTATCAAGCTGAGCTGAGAAAGAAGGGGACTCGAGGGACAATGTAGTAGACTACTTTTTGTGAGTAGCCAGGCTTGTCATTGAGGAGTACTTCGACCGCTCTGCTACAGGAGTAGTTTTTTCAAATTCTAGTGAGTTCTTTCTATGATTCAAATTTGAGTTTTTTACTATGAGTTTTTTTCAAAGTTTTTATACTTCGATAAAACCCACTAAAATTTAAAAAATATCCTTAACTGTGAAAAAACCCATTCAATATTGAAAGAAATCTATTCAACTTTGAAAAAACCCAATGGAATTTAAAAAAATCTTCTTTACTTTTTACATCTAGTTTGAACTTTAAACGTCCTAAATTTTGAAAAAAAACCCCATTCGATAATGAAAAAACCCACTGAATAATGAAAGAACCTATTTAACTTTTTGAAAAAACTTCCTGAAATTGAAAAAACACCATTTAATTTTTAAAACCTAGTTTAAATTTTGAAAAAACCATTAAAATTTTAAAAATATCCTAAGCTTTGGAAAAAAAGCACATTAAATTTTGAAGAAACTGCCAAAATCTTGATTTTTCTTGAAAAAAACTAAAAATGGGTCCAAGTGTGGGTTTTTTCACATGGGTTTTTATGAAAAAACCCATTGGGTCCAATCCAGCCAACCCTGTTGGAGGCCCCTTCTTTCTACCCTCCTTAGGGATCTTTATATGGGTCGCTCGATTATTTTAGCCGACTGTGTCCGAACACTTATGTGACAAGCATTGCACCGCGAGATATCGATGACAATTGATACGATAACTTTATCTATGACAAAACAGTAAGTCGTCGAGCAAACTGCTCATTTTGAAACAGTCCGCATTTGCGCAGTTGCTTTCTGCTTTGAGAAGGGAGTGTTCTGGCATTGGAAAGTTTGTTCTGCTATTCGAAATGGAACAAGAAGAGGACGACGGATTGTTCCTAGCTGCGGAATGGACCATCGAGAATTTCAGCTGCTGGAACCAAGAAGTCCATGGTTATGAGATAACCCCTCCGTATATTCCCGCATTAGGTTCATTACAACTCTATCCAAGAGGTTGCGGAGGCTCTGGGGAACTTTTAGTAACTCTTGATCTTGATCGTGGCACCACATATTCTGGGAAACTGTCTCTTATAGGTCCTGATGGATCTGTTTTGTGTACCAAAGAAATATATGCTCAAGATGAGACGGATGAGTTTAACAGAGAAGGGCCATTTGTTGAAATCTCTAGTGGTATAGCGTTCGAAACTATTGTGGCCCTATTCCATAAGAACGAGGTCTTATACAAGGACGTTCTTACTTTGCGAATTCGGATGACGGATTGTTTTGAGTACGGCGGATCCTGCTTGGGAACAGTAATATGTGTTGATGATTTCTATTTGCAATTTCCAGGTAGAATATTAGACCCATTAATTTCCTCTGACAAAACTGAACTATGGATTTCAGGTGTTGTTCTGCAGTATCTCTATTGTACATGGCCAGGACTAGATTTATACGCTTTCATTAATGATTGTGATCATTCAAAAATAGATTTCAAATGGAAATACACATCAAGTGGAAAGATATCTTTCCGTACACAAATGTTTCTGTTCAAAGAAGATGACACAGTAAAGAGATGGAAAGAAAATGAGCACGTGTTTAACGACTATAATGAACAATGGACAGTCCCCAATTCCCTAACGAGAGACGAGTTAAGGGAAGAGGGAGTTTCTGTACTAATACGTTTTAAAAGGATTTCTGAAAAAATAATGGACACATTTCATTACGGCGTTGACTCTCGAAATCATGTCTGCATAAGTCAAACCATCAGTTTGAGGCCTCAGACTTTCAATAAAATCGTTCAAAAAACTTCAGTGAACCCTCTTGCTTCCCCGCCTCCCAATCAGTTCGGAAACTTGGAAAATGTCCCTAAGTTTGTCTTTCGCTATCCGCCAGAAAATGCGGTGAATGCTCTTTCAGAAGACCTGATGTGTATCTACCAGGACCAGGATTTCTCAGACTTCCAACTCAAGTGTCACGATGTCACATTCCCAGTCCACAAGGTCATCCTGAGTGCCCGTTCCCCCGTATTCAAGACCATGCTATCATGTGACATGAAAGAGGCAGCGTCCGGTGAGGTGGTCATTGAGGATTTGGACCCCTCCACCCTATCCCTCTTCTTGACCTATCTGTACACCGGGAGGGCTGTAGAAGAAGAGCTGCAGTCTGAAAGTGCCCTCAAACTCTATTACGCGGCAGACAAGTACCAGGTCCCCTCACTCAAGAGGGACTGTTCCAAGTTCTTGTGTTTCAATGTGTCCATTTCGAACGTGTGTGACATTCTGTCCCTTGGCAACAAACACTCGTGTGACAAACTCATTTCTGCAGCCCACGACTTCATTCTGAATAACTACAACGAAGTCTTGAAGTCGAAAGAATGGAATAGTTTTATGGAAAGAGAACCCTTGCTGGCTGTGAAAACTGTGACGCACTTCGCTGCGAAAGATAACGTTGGAAAATTGAATAACTCCTAAAGATTTTGGAGTGTTAATGTTTTAATACTTGTCAATCAATACCGTTTAAGCAATTGAAATAATAAGAGACAAAGCCGACATATCATTCAATGTTTACTATTGATTTAATCAAACTAAAAACTATATTAGGAAAAAAGTGTGAAATTTTAGTATTAAATGGCGTATATGTAAGTTTTTAGAATACTTTTATCAGTCTTTGAATAATATTTTATTTAGAAAGTACTTTTGAAAAGGTGAAAAAAACATGTTTCATCTTAAAATATGGCGTCAATCAAACGTTGTGATTGGTTGCATAATAATTTGTTTGAAAATACTTGCTTTGTAACTGTGACCTTATCCGTTTTCTAAAAATATAGAAATATTTTAAAATTGAGAATTTTTTTTTTGAAAAATCGAAGGGCCTACTCGGGAATCCGGAAAGAATCCGGACATTTTGATACCAAAAAATGTGTTACACGGATCAGTATAATTAAAAAGCCTTTCTCAGAAAACCGTTCACCAAAAACTTTTCTTTCGAATAGAGAGATTAATTAATGTTTGTTTTTTTCCAATTGTTGATTAGCAGTAGTTATTCGTAGACTTGCTGAATGAATATTTAAAAAGCATTTTGATGAATTTATTAAAATTAGAAGGACCTCGAGAACTTTTTTCCTGAAACGTGCCAAAACTATTTTAAAAATCAATAAAATTTTTCTCTCAGACACAATAAAATAGTTTAAGCTTTTTATACGTCAAGTTTCCAAATATTTTCCGGGTAAACCCTCCCACCCCCTTTTAAATGTATTAATAATTTACAAGTTTTTAAGACAAGAAAATTGGATATATTTGGTGGAGTGCTGAAATTTTAAGAGTTTATTTCTTTGTAGTAGTAGTCATAATAAATCAATGTTTTGCAAATCCATACGGGAAGAAATCCTAAATTCAAAAGTCTATGAGCAGATACATACGGTCAGCGAAAAAAAAACGCTTTTCTAAAATATCCCTATATTGCCAATGAGCTGCTTAAGTAGCCAAACTAGCTAACCCTGATTTCCCGCACCTTGATTTTGCCGTTCGCGAAGAAAGGTAGACGGACAACAACAGGTTGTTTTTTTGCCTCCTTTCGAATATCATCAACAACAGGTGGTGGTCACTCAAGGATCGCTCGCTCGCTGTTGCGGTCATGTGCCGGCCGAGAGAAGAAACCACTCTCCGCTACTTCCCACCACCCCCTGCAGCCATATTGGAGGTAACTAGAGCGTTATTTTGTTACAGGGGGGGGGGAGATTTTGGATTAAGTGTATCAAAACGAGTCAAAACCCTGTTTTTTAGGGTCGAATTTTCAAATATTTTTCTGGGGAAAAGACCCCCTTTAGTACTTCGTACCATATGTTCCGTTTGCCTGTTCAAATCAGAAGTTTCTAAAACACTTCGCTTTAAGGAGACATCACTATTTATTTATGAGGAGCTATATGTACATGATTTTAACTTTTGATGTCTCAAAAGACTTAATAATTATGATTTAAAAGGAGCTTAAAAAAATCAGACGACTATTTCTAAAGAAGGCAGAACATCAATTTATTTGAATTAAAATAAACCACTTATCCTACGATTGCCACTCACGTTTACAATAAATTTTCCTAACACTAGTAACAAACTAATAATTATGTTTTCCTAACACGAGTAACAAACCAATAATTATGTGGAAGTCTGACACCATGGGCGGTTTTTCATAAGGGCAAAGAGCTAGGCTTACCATATTTTCTCGGGTCCAACCCAGGACATATTTTTTAAATTTCTTAATAAGTGCTCTATGAAACTACCAAAGATTACAAACTAAGAAAACACTGTTCAAACTAATAAACGTTAATCAGAAATATGACATTTTATATTTTCATTTCACATTACTTTTTCAAAAATTGTTAAAAAATTATTTTGTTACAGGGGTGTCGCCAGGGGGGCAGGGAGGGCCAGCTGCCCCCCCCCCCCAAGTCCTGAGCAATTTATTTTTACTTTATAGTTAAGTTAAAACCCAGGTTTTTAGGGTCAAATTTTGAAAATTTTTATGGGGGAGAGCCCCCAGGCCCCCCTTTCAGATTTTTTTTTATAATGAGTTCATTAAAATCAAAATTCTATCTAAAAAGGTATGCCCAAATTTGGGTTTACGTGTACCAAAAATCAGTTTAAAGCCCTGTTCTTAGGGTTAAGTTTACAAAAATTTTCTAGGGGAGGGCCCCCAGGCCCTCCCCATTGTTTTTACGCTACCCACAAGACTTTTACATTAATTTCAATAAAGGTCAAAAACCCCTCTCGAAACAATACTGGGTACGGCCCCCTCTCACGGGGCTTAAAAATTGTTCTCCACAAACATAAAAAAAGTCATCTCTGCTTGCCCCCCCCCTAAGTTGAACCCTGGCTACGCCCATGGGGGGTACCGGGGGGAAATTTGGATTAAGTGTATCAAAACGAGTCAAAACCCTGTTTTTTAGGGTCAAATTTTCAAATATTTTCTGGGAAAAAGACCCCCTTTAGTACTTGGTATCATATGGGAGGTTTTACATAAGTGCAAAGAGGGGCCCGAGCCCCCTCTAGCACCGGTGAAGTTACGTAAAATCTTCCTTTGATCATAATAAATATTGGGTTGTCCCAAAAGTTCTGTTACTTTTTACAAATTTCCGTGTTTGAAAATTTTTATGAAAAACTGGTAATAGGTGGAGATTTCAAACAAAAGGAATTTTGATTTAGGTACATTTATAAACATAATGTATATGATTTTGGCAGTTCTGGTGATATTATTTCTTTTAAAAATGGCGGTTTGAAAAAAAGACCGCAAACGACGATTTTCGCATAATTTTTTTCTTTTGTTTAAAAAACTAGGAAGAACGCATAATTTATGGCTAAAAAAAAGTTTTACTGTATATTTGAAATGTTTAGATTAAGATGTAATGTAATAGTTTCAAGATGATTCAATAAGTTTAAGGTTTTTTTTCAAACAGCCCTTTTGAAAAAAAAATAACATCACCAAAACTGCCAAAATCATACTTTATGTTAATAAATGTACCTAAATCAAGATCACTTTTGTTAGAAATATCCACTTATTACCAGTTTTTCATAAAAAATTTTCAAACACGAAACTTTGTAAAAAGTAACAGAACTTATGGGAGAACCCAATAATTTTTAATTTTAATTTAATTTAATTTAATTAATTTAATTTAATTTTTTCAATATTTTTACTAAACTCGTTTTCTTCATTTTAAAATTTGAACTGTATTAATAATTTTATTGTGACTTTAAGCTAATTAATTGAAAAGCAAAATGTAAATAGATTCTAATAATTTTTACCACTATTTATATGCTAACTTCTTGCTGGTTGCAATTTTTCGGAGCTATCCTATTTTAATAGAGAATCGTCCAGATAAGTTAAAACACTTCTTTATTAAGAATAAAATTTCAAAACTTTTTCTGCGGAGGATCCTTACACATACACATCCCCTTTTTACTTGGAACTCCAGTGTTTTATACACAGTTTTTGCATGAATTATTAGAAATTATTATGAACCAATTATCTACTTTATAGAAAAAACTTAAGTCTTGTTTTTGCTGGGTTGACTGGATAACTTGCAAAACTTTTTTTGGGCCCCTTCCATATGTACTAGCACAATTTAAGTGTTATTTTGTTAGAAACTCTTTTGGAAATCAGTAATTTTTCTGAAATTAGTACTAACAGATATCATAACTCTAAGACAACAAATATCTAACTCTAACAAATATCATAACTCTAGAGTGAATAAGTATCATTCACTCTAGAGAGAAGAAGGATTAGAGGGGATTTGATTCAACTATTTAAAATGGTAAAGCAAGGGGACACAGAGGGACTAGATTTCAATAAGGGTAATAGAACAAGGGGTCACAATTTCAAATTGAATACAGTAAAATTTAAGACGGATTGTAAAAAAGCATTATTTCTTTAATAGGGTATAGTGGATGGATGGAATGCGTTGCCTGAAACAATTGTAAATTCAAGTGGGGTAAACGAGTTCAAGGGGAAAATTGACAGATACTGGGATTCCGGTAGTTTGGGTTAAAAAGACTGGACCAACCTTGCTGGGCTTACGCCTGTAGTTGGTCGACTTAATTTGTATTTTTATTTGTATTTGTATAAATACACTTGTATTAAAAAAATGCTTACTATGTGATTGTAAGATTACACCTCGCAAAACAAGAAAACTGATGTAAATAATACGCATCAAAACGCACACAAATGATAACAAAACACGTTGAAGAGAAGATTTTAGTTTCATTTATTGGTACAGACCTATAAACAGGGTTGGCTGGATTGGACCCAATTGGGTTGGACCCAATGGGTTTTTTCAAAAAAAACCCTGTGAAAAAACCCACATTTTGGACCCATTTTTGGGTTTTTTCAAGAAAAATCAAGATTTTGGCAGTTCTTTCAAAATTTAATGTGATTTTTTCAAAGTTTAGGATATTTTTAAAATTTTAATGGGTTTTTTTCAAAATTTAAACTAGGTTTTAAAAATTAAATGGTGTTTTTTCGATTTCAGGGTGTTTTTTTTAAAGTTAAATAGGTTCTTTCATTATTCAGTGGGTTGTTTCATTATTGAATGTTTTTCTTTTCAAAATTTAGGACGTTTAAAGTTCAAACTAGATATAAAAAATAAAGAAGATTTTTTTAAACTTCAGTGGGTTTTTTCAAAGTTGAATAGATTTCTTTCAATATTGAATGGGTTTTTTCAAAGTTAAGGATATTTTTTAAATTTTAGTGGGTTTTTTCAAAATTTAAACCAGGTTTCAGTAAATAAGGTTTGTTTTTACGATTTCAGTGGGTTTTTTCAAAGTATAAAAACTTTGAAAAAACCCACTTAACTGTGGAAGAACTGACATTTTGACAGAACACATTTAACATAGAAAGAACTCACTAAAATTTGAAAAAACACTTACTTTATAGGAAAAATCCACTAAATTTTGAAAAAACCCACACTTTTTTCGAAAAAAACCCAATTTTACATGGATTTTTTCAGGGTTTTATTGAAAAAACCCGAAAAAACCCAACCCACTTGGGTTTTTGCCAACCCTGCCTATAAACAACGAGATCATAACATAACTATAAAATTGCGTCCCAAAAGTGGAGTGTCCCGAAGTGTCCCACTCTCCCCTTTTGAACTTAACTAACTTGATTCGATCGAATTAATATTGCTTCTCAATCTCTTTCGTAACTATTTGTAATATACTAGACCAGTGTTTCCCAACGTGGGGCAATATCATTTTCTATGGGGGCAATTTGAAAATTTTCAACCGAATTGCCCCCCAGGTGGGGCGAATCCAGGGGGAAAGTTAAAAATAAATTTTTAAAAAGAAGTTTATCAAAATCTGATCCTATTATCCTATCTGAGAAGTATGTCTGAAATCTGGACCAGTATGTATCAAAACCAAGTTGAAACCCTGTTTTTAGAGTCTAATTTCCAAACCTTTTCTGGGGGATGACCCAAGATCTCTTTGTTTTTAGAACGCTTATATTTGAAACTTTTTTTTTTACATTAGGTTCATCAAAATGCAAATCTTACCTAAAAATTTATATCCAAAATTTCCCAACTAGAGTACCAAACTAGTTAAAAACCTGCTTCTTAGAGTCAAATTTCCGAAAATTCGCTGGGGGCGGACCCCCAGACCCCCCTTGGTACTTAGAACTTAATTACTCATAACTTGATTTAGTTCTTTAGCATGCAAATTCTTCCTTAAAATGTTCTGAAAAGCTTCATTTGACTTATTAAATATATATAGGAGAGAGGGGCTAAGAAATAATTTTGGCTCCCTCTCAAAATATATTTCTATATATGCCACTGAGACCGGGGGGCAAGGAAAATTTAGAAAGGCTTTGGTGGGGCATGGACCGAAAAAGGTTGGGAAACACTGTACTAGACACTGCCTTCTGACAAAATCAATTTTAATTATTACGCATATCGGAAGTAATTAACACTTAATTTTTAAAAGGAAACTAGCCATTCTTAGGAAACAATTTTTCCTCTAACAGAGTTTCAGTTTGTGTTAATCTGCTGTATAGAGCTGGTTTTCTCACGTTCTAATCCACGTGTTGTGGGAATATCGCCGTTTCTGGATGACTAGCCATGGACATCATCTCAAGGTGGTCAAGGGACGGCTCGTGCAAGAACTGCCAAGTTCCACCAAATATTTAAACATTGTACTCTGCAAAATGTCGGTGTCAAATTACGGAATTGGCTTCGCTTATTGCGAATAAAACCCGGATGTTATGTTTGGTTTACTATACCATGAGCGTAGTAAATTTTTTTATATTTGTGGACTGTGGAGAACAATTTTAAATCCCCTTGAGAGAGGGCCGTAGCCACAGTATTGTTTCGAGAGGGGTTTTTGACCTTTAATGAAATTAATGCAAAAGCTTTGTGGGCAGCGAAAGATGGTTTTTCATTATGCGGTAAAAGTTTTTGCAATTTGACCATAAGTAGTTTTGTGACTCCTTTTTGGACATGGGGACCATATAGATTGCACTCGAGATGGATCACTCCACTCCTTGTATAATCTTCAGAATTTTCAAGACATAATAATTTTAGATTGGGGGTCAATATTTTCAAAAACTTCGCAATTTCTGCTGCTGGAGATGTTTAAAAAAATCCTGGTACCCCCCAAGATCCGCTCCTAGGTATTACGCGTAACGGAATGGGACGATTCGGCGCGGCTGTTTGGGCGCTGGCCGTTTCGGCGCGGGCCTTTTGGGCGCCGGCCCGTTTCGGCGCGAGACAAAATTTTTTCTTCTAATTTTTAGAAGGATTATGAAAGAGTTCTATTTACTTTCATTTTATTTCTGGCGCCGAAACGGCCAGCGCCGAATCGGCCCCGCGCCCAAACGGCCAGCGCCGAAACAGCCGCGCCCAAACGGCCGCGCCGAATAGTAGTAGACCGTTACTCGTAACCAGTGTTATTCCTAGGATTTTTTTTTGGAGGAGTAAAAATACTCCTTGATATTTTAGGAGGAGTGAAATTCATTTATGAGGAGTGAAAAACGGAAATAGCATAAACTACATATACAAAGATAAATTTTTTACAAAAACACACTCACTTTTTTTAATGGACACAAAAAATGAGGATGCAGAATGCTATTTTGGTTTTTAACAATTAATTATAGAATGTGTTAAGTATTTCCAGAAAATATTATAAACATTATAAATAATTTATTTTACATTAAACATTCTAAATGAGATTTTTATTTAATATTACAAATTTAATCTCCTTTCCCTCTGATTTTTCCTCAATGTTAAAGCTATTTCAAAATTAGTCTCAAAAAACATCAATCCTTTGTTATATTACAATTCTAATCTCCTTTTCTCCCGATTTCCTTTTTTCTGCTGAGTGGTATTTTGAGTAGGATAATATTTGTTGATTTTGGTGGGACGCCATGCATTAATTAAGCTAAATCTTCGTTAAAAATTCAAAGCGTAAAATTACGCCTGGCTAGTTTTTTAAAGCGTATTTCTAATTTTCAATGGGTTAAATACGCTCTCAGAGGCGTTAAAAATATCTCTGCTCGAAACCATATCTTCGATTTCTTAAAATGCGCCATATTTGCCCTTCCGTCCCCTCGTTATCGTCCGTTTGGTTCTCGTGACCTTATGCGACATGTTTTTCTGGCTCATCCCTTGATGGCCATCTCCGATTTCCGCAAACGAGATGTGATCTGAATGCAGAGAGTAGGAGCAAGAAAAAGTCGAAGGGCTGGTCATGAAATCACGAGTAGTTGAGTTGTTGTGGGGGGGGGCTTTTACGGGGAATGAAAAAAGAACTTGTTTCGGTGCGAGACTCTCGAGGGGCCCCTCCTAAGCAAGGTGTACTCAGCCCATAAAATAAAAAAATTTGGTATGACGCAGTGTCTACCACTTTTCAGTTGGTTGGATTTGGTAAGGAGACTCTGAAATCGACCAACGATTTTGCCCGGCCCCCCCATGGGCGTAGCCAGGACTTAGTCTGGAAGGGGCAGCTGCCCCCCTAAGTCCTTAGGAATTTACTTTCACTTTACTGTTAGTTAAGTTAAAACCCAGTTTTTTTAGGGTCAATTTTTCAAAAAATTTCTGAGGGAGGGCCTCCACAGGCCCCCCTTTAGTATTTAAACCTTTATTATTCACACTTTTTTTAATAAGCTCAGTATAAAATAAAAATTCTACCTAAATGTGTATGTCCAAATTTGGGTTTACGTGTACCAAAAATCAGTTTGAAAACGTGTTTTTGGTCAAATTTTCAAACATTTTCTGGGGGAGGGCAGCCAGGCCCCCTTTTAGAATTTAAACCTTTCACACTTTTTTTTTAAATAAGTTCATTAAAATAAAAATTCTACCTAAAAATATATGTCCAAATTTGGGTTTATGTGTACCAAAAACCAGTTTAAAACCATGTTCTTAGGGTCAAATTTCAAAAACTTTTACCTCAAAAACAAAAACCATCATTGTTTCCACGCTACCAACGAAAAAACTTTTACATTAATTTCATTAAAAAAGGTTAAAATCCCATCTCGAAACAATACTGTGGCTATGTCCCTCTCTCTCAGGGGGCTTTAAAATTGTTCTCCACAAACATAATTCGACACACAAGTCGACCCTGCTTGCCCCCCCTAAGTGGAACCCTGGCTACGCCCATGGCTCCCCCTCCACTACCTAGGACAAGGTGTATAAAACAAGTTAAAACCCAGTTTTTTAGGGTCCCGTTTTCAAAATACCCAGATCCCCTTTTGTACTTGATCTCTATTATCCACAGTAATATATTTTAAAAGTATATCAAGATCATCCAAATAAAATTCCTACCTAAAAAAAAGTAAATCCTAAATTCGCTCTACGTGTACCAAAACTATACTCTATTCATTTAGAATTGGCGTTTGAGAAATAGTGCTTTCCCCCACGCTAGAAGCGTAACCATAGTTACGCTCTTCGCGCAGCCAATAGTAAGCCTTCTTCGTCACTTTGACGAGGATAGTTGCTATGGTTACCAATCGGTGGTGGGGGAAGGAAATATTTTCAAGCGCCAGTTCGAAATGAACAGAGTATAGTAAAACCTGTTTTTATAGACAAATTTCCAAAAATTCTAATGGGGGAATTTGAATGTTATCGGAGAGGACCCCATTCCCCCCCCTTAGAATTAGAACTTTAATATTCGCAACTTTTATTTTATTAAGTTCTCTCACACATACTCAAACTCTACCTTAAAATGCATTAAAAAGCTATACATTAAACCTATTAAGTACAATGCATAGGAGGGGCTATAAGAAATTTTTTAGGCCCCTCCCGATTTAAATTTCTTATGATATAATGCATGCACTAACAACTTGGCGAAATATTATTCTCATATCTCGCCAACCATGCCGAACTACGGATTCTCCCCAGATAAATACGATAATTTCTGGCTTGAATTTTAAAAATAATAATAATTGCTTTTATATTCTAAAAAACCCACTCTGTCGGTGTCCGTGGCACGCTTTCTTGCTTCTAAAGAAGAAAACGCAAGAAGGGTTCGGGAAAGATCGAACCTTCGCCGCGCAACCTTCACTTTCACCGGCGAAGGCTATACTCCGACCTTGGCGCAGTCAAGGAGAATTTTCGGTCGTATTTTCATCTGCTTCTTCCATTCCCTTGCATCAAATTTCACCTGCTCCTCTGATCGTAGTATACTCCCGAGTCGTTGAACTGTTAATTTTCCCAGATGTGTGAGTTAAAACCATGGGCAGGTATTGATACCAAATACCTGCCCATCAATACCAATACCAGGGTGATCGATACCAATACCAGGGTGATCATAAAATAAATAACCCGATTTAAGGGCCTCTAGAAGCCAAACCGATCATCGGAATTGAATGAAAATTTGGTGGAGGACGTTTTGAGAGATGGGGACTAGAATAGTATAGGGTGGGGCAGTTTAACTTTATCAATCACGTTACAAGTGAAATTTTTTTAAAAATTCCCAATGTAACCCCCCTTTCTTATTCGTGCTATGTGATCCCTGATGTTTAAAAACACAAATAGCGTTGAAACGGTACCTCTAAGTTGTAAACTCGCTTCTAGAGAGACAAATGAAAACAGCTATGAAACTAATGAAGAAGCAAATTTCCTATCTACGGTTTTTATTCCACAATAAAATCGTCATCAATTTAAAAAAAACTAAAAGTCATACAATTGTTTCGGGGATCCCATGATCCCCTTCATCAGTGTTACAAGTGTTTCACTTCATCAGTGTTTTGTTGTAACACTGATGAAGGGGATCATGGGATCCCCGAAACAATTGTATGATTTTTAGTTTTTTTTTAATTGATGACGATTTTATTGTGGAATAAAAACCGTTGATCGGAAATTTGCTTCTTCATTACCTTCTACACAAATATTTTAACTTGACTCAGCTATGAAACTGTTATTTCTGTAGAAGCTAGACTAGTGAATGATTAAGAAATTATGACTAGTGAATCAAGAAATAACAATGAAAACTAGTGAACTTACTAGCATACTTTAATATAACTTAGAGGTACCGTTTCAACGCTATTTGTGTTTTTAGACGCGAATAAAAAAGGAAGGTTAGATTGGGAATTTTCAAAAAAAATTCCCTTTAACCGTAACTGATAAAGTTTAACTACCCCATACCATTCTTGTCCCCATCCCTCAAACCAAAATTTCATTCAATTCCGATGAACGGTTTGGCTTCTGGCCCTTTAATCGGGTTACTTATTTTATGAACCCCCTGTCTGTACTTAAGTATTCGATACCTAAAACCCCAAAAGTATCCATACTTATTGACAAACTCTTAAAATTTTAGTTATAATATATTTATAAAATATTTATTGAATTAAAGAGAAACTTTTTAACTTAAAGAGAAATAATTTAACTTTTATTTAAGCAATATTTGAAATTTTAAAAAGGCAAACCGAAAATCAATTTGGAAAATTGGGTAAAAAAATTTGATTAACCTGGGTCGAAGTGCCCCTTCCTTGCACAAATAAATAGAAGATAGAAGTAAAAATAAAGGAGAAAATAATTTTAAATGACCAAACAAATTGCCCTTTTTCTCCTTTTTCTTTTCTCCCCCACTTTCCCCCCGAAGTGGGGCATTCCCCCCCCCCTCTTGGATCCGCGCCTGGCAGAAACAATCATTTTGTAGCGTGTTAATAAATTAATAAAATTGGAATTGTTCGATTCCGGTATTTATTACATTAAAATCCAATTTAAGATCTGCAACTTCAGTAAAAGCTGAACCAGACTTATCGTAATTAAAACAAATCTGATTATATAATATCAGACACTTAAGAAAAAAATTAACATCTCCAAAAAAAATTCTGCAATTTTGTTGAGCAAACGGGAAAATTATTTTTTTAAAGGGTCTGATTTGATAGTTTTAACAAACATTTACATTCTAGACTTCTGGTGACAGTCTAAAATGAAAGAGAAAAATTAAATTAAAACAATTAACTAATTTTTTTGTTTGAAAAAAAATTCCCATCCCTCTTAAAAATGGAGAATTTTATAGTGAGTACGTTATTTTTTTAACCACCCTGTATGCATAAATGGTGACCTGTTGTAAAAAAAATCTAACTTTAATAATGAAGAGCAGTAGACTTATTAGGACACCACTTTTGACCTTCAGAGGGCGCTATGAGCAATCATAAATTAATTTTGTTTTGTTCCTCATTCTTGTAGCAACTGATGCTTTTTTTCGATGTAGTTGTATCGTCGAACTGTATTTACGTTAGATATCTATTGAATTACGCTGATTCTAGCTCGTCTAAACTATTTTATCCATAACATCGAGGCGTATACACACTCATCAGCTAAAGGTAAGCTCGTTTAATGCTTAGTGTTATAGTCTGTTCATTTAAAATAGGCGCCTCAGACGAAATTTATTAGAAACAGTTACTATTGTAAACATTGTCGAAAAAATTTCTTGTTCAATGACAAGGCAACCTAAACAGATGTAGTTAAAATACTGTAAAAGTTCACTGAAGTTAAGTGATGAGCGTTATTAGGCGTTATTGAGCGTTTTTGATCCTGTTTCAGGCGCCTATTCTAAATGAACTGACCATTACCAACAGAGCTTTGTGATAACCTGTAGTAAAAAGGGACAAAAATAAAGTTCCCCCTATTGCTTATTGAATGTTAACAAAATCCAACGTTACGTTTTATTTCATTTGATTATTTGGAGAGCTTTAGAACGATATATCGCTCACTCCTTTCAAGAACGTCATATCTCAAAAATCACCAATTTTTAGTTACGACTGTTTTCAGAAAGCCCTGAAAGAGTAGTATAACCCTGTAAAATCGGCTTAACTTTAACTTAATAATTAGCCTCTAGAGGAAAGTAGAGAGAAGTTGTGTCGTTTCTGTATTAGTGGAGTTTTCTTTTCAAGACAGTCACAATTTAGTTATCCTCAGCCGTTGAGGAGGAAACACATCTGTCATTTAGTGCAAGACCGTATTATTTCTTCAGAAAACAGTATTGCGCCCAAGATAAGTGTATCTTTTATTCTTAGTTTTGTTTCAAAAATGTACTATTTAGTTTTATGTCTGTATTGTAGGGAAAGGGTGAAAATAATAAAATGGCTTATTTCGATTTATGACGCTCTTGCACAGTAAGTTAGAGAGGTTGACTGTACTATTTTAACTTATGACACTGTTGTCAATAGACATTTTTTCCTTAGACAAAGTGGGTTTGTATCAATTTGCTTTATGACACTTTTACAAAGAAAACTCAAACCCTTTTTACGAAATTGTGCAGTTTTATTTTGGAATGTGTCATTATTGACAGTAAAATATTTACGGTTTGCAAGATGTTACGGGTTGCAGTTTGCTTCTTCCTGTTCACAATTCACTTCAACTTTTTTAAGATTAGTTCGAAAAAGTTAGATCTTCAGCAGATTTAAAATGAGCAATCCTCCCCAAATAACCTCCCTTTTTCCTCGATATGCACGGGGCCAATTCATTCTCCTGCAGGTGCAGTGAAATGACCATCTTATCTTGCCAGTGTCCTCTCCCCATCGGAAGAAGGCAATTTGGCGACCCGATAAGATCAACTCCTGAAAAAAACTGGGCTCGAGGAGGTGGGCCAACCCCTAGTCGAAAATTCCACTGACCTCCCATATCGGCCGGAAGTAAGATTACCCCCTTTAATTGCCTTTTTCGTTGTCGCCTTCCTGCTTTTCCCATAAAAATTGCTTTTTTGTTGTTATTTGGTGGGGGGGGTGTTACGGGGTGGGTTTGTCGAGTGCCATTTCCATGGTACAAAAATTCAATTCAACTTCAAAATTTTAAAGGTGACCTTGGCTTTACTGACATTTCTTTAAAATTTGAGTGCTAAGTGTGCTGTTGACTTTGAAAGAGGACTCTTTCCTACGCATTTTAATGAGTTACCTATTGATGTTTTGTTGCTGCTCTCTTTGAAAATATAAATTACGAAAACGGAGAAAATTTTTTCTACAAAAACTTATCTTCATTGATCAAATTTTAGCTCCATACTAGACAAACGGCTTAAAAGCCTATTTTTAAGTTTTTTTAAACTGGGCCACTTTAAAAATCAACGATAAATTATTATCAATGGGAATAAGGAAACAATTATATTTTTCCCACATCTTTATATTATAAATTCAATACAAATGTTATGAAGTATTGAGGCTCATTTTTTGCATTTCCTCAATATTTGTACTTATAAACTTTTGTTAATTACCTCTTAAAGTAAAAGTTATTTGTTATTGTTAAAATATGATAATTAAGGTATTTTCGTAATACTCAACTGCAACCTTTTTAATTTTTAATTACACTCTTAAATTCCTTAAGAGGATTCAAGGGGAGTTAAGGGTCCAAATTTCCAGAAATTTTCTTGGGAAGGACCCTCCTTTGATACTCGGGTCTGTAATATTTACAACTTTTTTATAATAGGTTTGTCAAAATGCAAAATTTTTTACCAAAATAATGTATTAAATTCTTGGAAATGTATATTCGAAATTCGGATTAGGTGAACCAAAAAAAAGCTGGAAACTTGCTTTTTAGACCTATATTTCCAAAAAATTTATGGGGGAGGTCCCCACACCCTCCTTTAAGTTATTGGATCGCAATTACTCACATCCTTTATATATTATGTTTATTGAGAAGATTCATGTTGATTTTGAAAATTTTTAGCCCCCCAAAAAACTAAATCATTTCTCTGCCACGGTCTGTTAGCAAAAAAAAATCAGTTCACTTTGAAAGGAATTGGAAAGGCAAATTGATAGAATTTAGTTAACTAACAGTTTATTATTCAATAACATTTCCATTTAGGCCAAGTAGAAAAATTTTTAATGTTAATTAATCTTAAATCCTTAATTTAATCGTAGTTTTATTTGTAAAAAAGGAGGTAAAAGTTTGTAAAACTATTTAAAATTGGTTGTTTTTAATTCTCTGTATCTTTTGTATTTATTTTCTTACTGTGCAGTTTTTATGCGTTTTACTTTCTACTGTAATTTTAAGTATTATTAATCTACTATTTAATTTTTTTTTGCATCGAAGTACAAGAGTCGAAATTTGTCTGAAAAAAAGAGTTGTTTGTACAAGAGTTGGAAATAAAATAAAATTATATTGCTTTTTGTGTTTTATTTTAATAACCAAATTCCTGTTTCTTTACCAAACTAATTATTTTAATTTCAACTTAAAACTGTAATAAAGGTATTTCAGACAAGAAGAAATAATTGCCAGTTTGGAATGAAATTATCATTGCAAGGATGTCATAACTCTATAGATACTTCAATGTTAACTTCCAAATTGAAATATTTTAGTAACAATAATGTCATATTTTGACATACTACAAGCACCATCTATGAAATTTTGTGCAAGAGTGTCATAAAACAAGACGAACTATTTTCAAATTTAAATTTTTATATTAATTATTCTTCAAAAGGTGAGAAAGAAGTTGGGAATTATCTAAAAAGGTCTGCTGCATAATAAAAAGTTCAATTGGGGGCTTAATATTTGTTTTAAATACATTTTATTCTACTTTTAAACTTTAAAATCGCTCTCCTGAAAAATCAGGTTTTTTGAGATATGACGTTCTTGAAAGGAGTGAGCGATATTTAAAATTTCTTTTGAAAAACAATGAAAAATCAACAGAGTTAAATAAATATTAAGGAACTATCTTGTTTTAGCATTCATATTTTGCCCTATTTTGTACGGAAAATTACTCACGAAAAACGACACGATTTCTTATAATGTTAAAGTACAGGAAGTATGTCCTCCAGGTTTATATACAGCTCAGCGATGCTCTACCTTGACCTAGTTCAAATTTAAATGTAATTTTTATGTCCTATATGTATAAAAAGGGTTATGGCTGTGGTTATATAATGGCCATTTTTTGGTTATATATAAGCCGTTTTAAACCGAGAATTAAAGTAAATACATCAATAACCCTCTTCTGGCCTAGTTGCAATAGTATGCTACCATAAATATAGCTTTAATTTTCAGTGTATTTTAACATATTGCAGCAATAACTTCACCTTCAATTGCTATAATTTTTTAAAGTTTAAGTTCAGTCCCCAGTTTAAATTTATTTTTAAATTTTTGAAGTAGAAATTAATTTTTTTTTTAAATTTTTGAAGTAGAAATTAAATTTTTTTTTAAATTTTTACTTTATTTGGCGCTTAACTACATTAATAAGGCAAAAAAAAATTTCATGGTTATTTCTGTTTTAGTGGGCTTATTATTAACGGATTAAATTACCCCACCTAAGTTATCCCATAGTTATTAAATTATGGGAGGATTAAATTCTTAGCCCTCCACTCTTTCTATTTAGATTTTGAAATTAAATAAATGTCTCAATGGCATTTCAAAAAAAAATTCCTACTTGAAATTAGGAAGGATGTTTTTTTTAAATAATATTTCTCACCCTATTAGGGGACATCCATAAATTACGTGAGGTCAAAAAGGGGGGGAGGGGTTTGGCAAAATCTCACCAAGGGGGGAGAGGGGTCGATTAAAATCTCACGTCAAATTTTTAAGTTAGAAACTATACGATTTTCTTTTTTAAGAGAAAGGAATAATACCCACAGATATGATATTGTGGTGATTTTTAGGCGGAATAATGTCCTTTACCCCCACATCATTAATAATGGAAAAGTTTTAGGTGCTGTGAAGCACAAAATGCCAACGAATAGGATAGAATCTAATTTTCTAATTTTCTGTCCCCTTATGAACGTGAAGAAAGCATTTGAAGGGGAGAATAGTTTTAAATTCCGATCAGAGGATATTCTGGAGCGACTCGGAAAGCAGACAGGTTGTTGCGACCTTGACCATATTCTTCTGCGCGTGTCAAGGCGATGTTCTCTGCTAATTTGATTTGATTGAAATGTTTCTGTCGAATGCAGTGTCACTGTGAAAAAAAATTCTTACTTCAAATGACGGAAATTATCGGGCAGACCTGTTGACAGTTAATGTTAAAATTATTGGTACTTGTGCGTATTATCCCGTCTACCGTTCAGAGGCCGTCTAATTCAGCGGTACATCAATAGAAAAATCAATGGGTTTTGATAATGTCGTTACCACCACGCCAGAAACACGAATCTGCATTCGAAAATTGGCTCCATCCTAGAGATAGTTGTTAGTCGCCAAGTGAGCAGTAATCAGTCCAAAGTGAGCAGCAATCGGCAACCCAATTGACATGGTTGGCGGCCAATTACATCTTGATGCCACCGCGCTTATGATAAGAGTTGCGCGTTTACGATATCAAAAAAAAAATCTAAATCATAAAATACTGGTGGTTCAATCCAGAGATTGTCTCATTCACTCATCTTCAATTTGATTTAGTGATGGGCGATTCAACTCTTTTACAAGATCAGATCTGAGTAACTCACTCACCTTAAGGAGTTAACTCTTTAATGTAACTCAGTAACTCCCAAAATCTATATACATAAATGAATGTTCGTCTGAATGTATGTCCGTTATAGTTTTAAACTTTTCGAACCTACATTCACTTTTAAACTATACCAAGTTGTCCTACTCGCTCTCAGAAAGGCTCCTGAAGAATAATAATTTAAAATTGAAGCATCCCAATAACTTTTTTGGTCTATTTTCGGCTAAAAAAACCCGTATTTCATTCCTAAAACCATGACATCATGGCAAAACCACCAATTGTTGTAATTAAAGGTAATATATAATATTAATTGTTGAAGGTATAACATCGATTGTTGTAGTATAAACATAAAAAATGCTCTTTTTTACATTTGGACTGGCGAAGCCGGTGTCTAGCGCGTCAGCGCTAGTATTATATAACTTCTTAATCTTAACTACCTACATACATCAACTAAAAAGTATGCCGGAAAAGTCATTCAAACGATAAAAAGTTTTTATATTGAACTGTAAACGAAAACTGAAATAAACCTTCAATATTTCGCCTACTGGAAATTTTTTTAACATTTTACTAACAAAAACCTACCTACAAAAAAGAAGAAAGGGGGAAAGGAAAATATCCAGTAGGGGAACGACCGTAGAACCAAATATTCAGACACTAACACATCAAGCAATAACAAAACAGCCATTAAAATATTAATCTCTGCACATTGGGGCATATTTCAGTATTTTTTTAATATATTAATCAGCAGTACTAGGTATATTTCAAAAGAAAAAATACTCACTTCAAAAATAACCACATATCTTACAATTCAGGCATCCAATCCAATTTAATCCGCGACCATTCTACTGCAAACTTTAAGTATTCTAAATTTACTGGAAAGTAATGGTCACCAGAATGAAAAATCAATACAATTTTTCTAATAAGTAATCTAGTTTTAATCACTCATTCATCTAAAAAATGGCGGGTTTGAAACAAAAAACACGCTACTAACATAAGAGCAAAAGGTTTTGGCAAGACGCCAACGATCTCGCTTCCCGCCCTTTGGAGCCACCATCATAGCTGGTAGAGGTAGACAAGCATAGCTCGTGTTTCAATTCTCAAAAATCAGTTGAAAATTTAATTTTTAAATCCAAATCAATCGCCTCATTAATCAACTAAAACATTGCTCAACCATTAAAATATTAATCTATACAGCAAGCCTTTTGCTCAAGATCAAGTATTTTTTATTATCAACAAGTATTCAAATAATGATAATGCTCCGTCAGAAATAAATGCATGCTTTTCCATAATGGCAGCTTTCGTTTCACGAAATTCTTCTTCTCGCAATCTTTTTTAATCGTAGACATTTTTAATGAAGTATCTTAATATTAAATGATTATTAGAAACTGAGAATAGGGAAAACATAAAACCATAATTATTTTTTTAATTGCGCGCAGTAAATGTTGTTAATAATCATCCTAAACATAGTGATTAAGACAATGTAGAATCTCGTTCAGTGCCGTACAGAAGATGTGTATAATAAACAATCATGGCCTCCATCGAACTTATGAAACCGTTGGGAGGGAGGAACTAACTCGTTAAGTCTCTGATCCCTGGGAGTGGGATAGTGGGAGTAAGGAATAACTCTATAAACTCTCTGATCCCCGGGAGTGGGATCGTGGGAGCGGGAAGACCGATCTGAAGTCACTTGCTCCCCATCCCAACTCCCCGGGATCGAAGGAGTTGAGAGCACACAGCAGATAACTCCCAAAGAGGGGAGACCAGAAGCAAGCAACTCTGATAACTCTGTCAGCTCCTTTCAACTCCTTTAAGGAAGACGTAACTCCTCGTGTAGTTTTTCGGATCAAAGTGGGTTGTTATGGCAACGGATTACGTAAAGGGCTCGCTCATACATGATGATGTTCTGCCATCTAGTGTTTTTTGGAGGTAACATCACAAGGATTTCAAGTTAATATCGCAAATTAAATCTTAAAAAGGTGCATTTTAAAAAGTACAACTGAGCTACCACTCTTTTTCCCCACTCCTTGATCCTTCCCTCAGTTTAAGGAGTTAGTTCACTGAGTTAACTCCTCAAAAAATCGCCCATCACTAATTTGATTGGTGTAAAGAATCACGTCGGCTTTCCAAGAAGAGTTTAATATTTGGTTTGAAGGGTTTGGTTTCGAATCCTTTAGGGAATGATCGCGCTTCAAGTATATTTCTATGAATTTTCAACTTTGTATTTTGTTTGCATTAAGTGAAGGATCGAAAATTTAAGAGTAAGGCGGTATTAACTTTAAAGACCACGACTTTGAATTGTTGGAATCGAGAAATTAACTCTATTCATGGACTTGTCGAAAATACATCAGAAACACCGGCAAGAAGAAAACACACCAAAAGGAAAGGAAATAGTAAAAAGAAAAAAAAAACATATTGCTCACCAAGGGGCCAAATTGGCCCTTCCAAGTGAAACAAAAATTTACTATTAAACACTTATATATAAAGAAAAAAAAAGAGAGAAAAAAAATTAAGTACATAAATATAAAAATACAAAAATAAGTAATTTGGCAAGAGGACAGCCCAGAAAATAACAATATTTATATGGCTCCACACAAAATACAACCCAATTTAAAATGAATGATATAAACACACCTCGAAAAAAAATATATATATATATATAAAGACACTGGATAAAGATCTTGGGCGGAGAAATAAATAGGCCAAAGGTGAAATGTTAATCACGAAAAGATAAATTCATCTGAGTTTAATAAAAAATTGAATAATTCCCTTTTAAAAGAAAATTTATTGGAGTTTGTAGTCAATTGTGTAGGTAATTTGTTATAGTAGAAAGGACCCTGGTAGATAAAACTTTTATGAAGAATTTCTTTGTTTGGTTTCGGTATGTTTAGAAGAGGAGGTTTTCTAAGATTATAATTGATATTAGAGCTTTCAAACGAAATAAAGTTGTTATGAATATAAATTAATGTTCTATAGTAAAAAAGTTTCTTTATGGAGAAAAGATGATCATTATTTAAATATTTAAGTAATCTTTTTTGTAAGTTTATTAAAGGTAGCAAATTTGTCAAATAATCACCCCCCCAAAAAATAATTCCATATTGTAAAATAGATTGTATCCATGAATAGTATAAGATTTTTAAAAAGGATCTATCTACATAATTTTTCAAATGATAAAAGATAAATAAATAATAACGGAGTTTATTTATTAAAAATTTTATGTGTGATGCATATTTTAAGTTTTGGTCGATGTGTAATCCTAAATATTTAAAGCTACTTACTCGTTCAAGGTTCCGACAATTACAATTATTAACAACTAGCTGTTATACCCGGCCTTGCACGGGTGGGGTGAATAAATTAATTTTTTAAATATTTCTTAAAATACATTTATAATTTTGTAAATTAGCAATATTACAAATCATCCCGGTATCCCAGGTGCCTCTTTCCTATCCCAGTGTGTTCCCGGTAATCTTATCCCGGTGGTCACGGTAATTTTTCTAATCCCGGCGTTCCCGGTAATTTTCCTATCTCAGTGTTAACGGTAATTTTAATATTCTGGTATTCTGGGTGTCTTTATGGTAAATTTCCTATCCCAGTGTTCTCGGTAATTTTTATAACCCGGTAATTTTTCCATCCCGATGTTCTCGCTAATTTTCCAATCCCGGTGTTCTTGTCACTTTTTACAATCCCGATGTTCATGATAATGTTTAATATCTTGGTGCCTTTATAAAATAACCAATTTGTAACCATAGTAAAAAGTCTGGTAAATTAGTAAGTCTAGTGAACGAATTAACAAATTTAAAACCAGTGTTTAAAACTAAACTAAAAGATCTAGTAAATGAAAAAGTCTAGTGATCTGTCTCATTTGAAACAATGTTTTATTTTTAACTCGTTGTATGACTGGTAAAACAGGTTTTCAAACACGGAAAAATAAGTGAAAAAAAGCAGGAAAAACGGGAAAAAAAGAATGAAGGACTGATTTTCTCTTTATAAATTATAGCCCATGTCCTATTCTGATGTATCAGCTACATTATGGTAGAATTTCATTAAAATCCATTCAGTAGTTTTTGCGTGAAAGAGTAACAAACATCCAGACAAACATTCACAATTATAATAGTAGTAGGATATTGGAACAATCATGATATTTTATATTAAGATCTAAACTATTTCTGTAAATTAAACTGAAGTTAATATATTTCGTTTTGTTACTATTTATTGACAAATCATTTTTTAGAAACCAATCTTTAAGTTTTAGTAGATCTAAATTTATTTGTCTTTCAAAGGTATTATGATCTTCAGCAGAATATATTAAAACAGTATCATCTGCATAAGATAAAATATCACCATATAGTTTTAGATTACATAAATCATTTATATATATCAGAAATAGTAACGGGCCCAAAATAGAGCCCTGAGGTACTCCCTTCTTTATTAATTCGAAGTCACTTAAAGTATCACCAAGTTTTACGCATTGCTTTCTATTTTTGAGATATGATTTAAACCACAATAGCTGCACACCTCTAATACCTGCCCTTGATAATTTTTCAAATAAAATATCATGGTTTATTGAATCAAAAGCCTTTGATATATCAATGAAAATTGCAACAGTTTTTAAGTTATTATTAATGTTATTATAAATTAAGGTAGAAAACTTATGTAAAGCATTTTCGGTGCTAAATCCCTTTTTAAAGCCAAATTGATTTTTAGCAATGAAACTAGTTGAGTCCAAAAAACAAGTTAATTTATCTCTCATAAGTTTTTCAATAATTTTAGAAAATATTGGTAAAATAGATATCGGTCTATAATTTGTTAAATTTTCTTGATCTCCAGATTTAAAAATTGGGGTAACAACTGCTAATTTCAAACTGTCTGGAAAATTTCCATCTTTTAACAAGTTGTTTATTATTCTTGTAAACTCACTAGGATTATGCCTTAAAATCAATTTATATAGTTTAATTGGGATTTTATCATAACCAACAGCTTTGTTTTCCGATATTGAATTCAAAACATTATTAATTTCTTGTATGCTTGTATCATAAAGATAAAAAGAATTGACATTTGAATACGTAGTAGTAATTGAAAAGGCATGATCATCCCGTTTAGAGTTTGCAACGTTAACAAAGAAATGGTTGAAGTTATCTGCCAAAATTTTATAATTTGTAGTACTAGGAATGATACTTTTTTTGTTATTTTTGCCCAAAATATTATTTATAAGATTCCACTCTTTTTGCCTATTTTTACTGCATTTTGAAAACTCACTACAATAGTAACTTGTTTTAGCTAATTTGATTTGTTTTTTTAGTTTATTGGTAGCCTCCTTGTAACGACATTTTGTACTTATGTCATAAATATTCTTTCTAAATTTACGATACAATTTTTCTTTTTCATTAATCAAACTTACAATTTCTGTTGTTATCCAACCATTTTTCTTTTTTCTTATTTTAGGACGAGAAATATTGTAAGATGAGTTCTTATAAACTTCAAGCACTAAATTATCAAAAGATGCATAATCATCAATGTATCCTAAAGAATTTTTAAAATCAACACTGCTGACAAGGGCCTCAAATTTTCTATAATCTATACAACAATTTGATTTACGCACATTATTTTCTTCAGAATTTTTTGACTTTACAGTACTTAATTTGCAAACTATTGGATAATGATCGGTTAAACTGTTTAAAAGACAACCAGTTTTAACAAGAAATGTTTTGGTTTTGATAAAAATATGGTCAATGCAACTTTCCGATTTCTCTGTTACTCTAGTTGGAATATTTAAACAAGATTTGAAACCCTTGTCATACATAAAATCCATATATGCATTTGAATCTGGCTCGTTTTTTAGAAGATCTATATTTAGATCACCAATTAATACGATATTTTTCGATTTACAATTTTTTAGCAAAGTATTAAATTCTGTTATAAAAAAACTAGGCGTAAAAGAATGGGACCTGTAACAGGCTAATAAGTGTAAATCCAAACTTTCACTATACATACACAAATATTCAGCAGAACTAATAGTGTCACAGTTTCTCAAAGAGAAATCAAGATTTTCTTTAATATAAATAATTATCCCACCAGATCTATTATTTGGTCTACAGTTAGAAAATAAACGGTAACCATTTAAATTATACAGGCCAGTTTCAAAATTATCTATCCAAATTTCACTCATAACAATGATATCAAACGTAAACAAAAACCTATCAAACACTGCTATAAACTCATCAAAATTTTGTCTCATACTTCTGATATTAATGTGAAAAATATTAACATCACATAGAATTTGAAAATCAGATCTAATTGGTGTTGAGAAAAAATATTGGAAATCCTCGAGATCCTTGATGATCAAATTAAGATAATTGTCATCTAAACTAACCATTTATGTTAAGAACATCACATATATTCCTGATTCTGTAGATTTTGGATCCCTCCGATTTCCGAAGAAATATTTTGCCGTTTTTGCACCAACAGAATTTGTAATCATTTTCTCGTTTGAAAGTTTTACACTGAGACATCAATTTTTTTAACTCTGGACACAGGTGATCGTTGAAGTACACTGGAATTTTGTCAAAGTTAGGATTTACTAAGTCAGCAGTTATTCTTTTCTGTTTGGCTGCTATCAAAAAACTTGCTTTGTCATTTAACGAAACAAACTGCATAATAATAGGTTTAATTTTATTCTTTTTCACTGTAGGTACTCTGTGGACTATAGAGATTTTACTCAAAAGGTCAACATCTAGGGAATTTCATTATATCTTGAGCAACATCTTGAATATTCTCGTTTTCGACTTCAGGCAAATCGGAGATCTCTACATTAAGTCGTCTGCTGTATTGTTGTAAATCAACTAATTCTGACTTCATTTCAGATATTTGCTCCTTCATGATTCTATTTTCCTCAAGTAGAGTTTCATTTTGCTTTTTGATTTGTTTAAGTTCCGTCATCAGATTTTCGTTGATCTTCATAGCTTTTGTTGACGTTTCCGATGAAAACTCTAGAGTTCTCATGAAATCATCCAATTTGTCAAAAACTTGTTTTCTAAAAGTTTCATTTTCTTGTCTCAGATCATCTGCTAGTTTGGATAATAACTGTGTGTTTTCGACTTCTTTCTCATCCAAAGGATTTGATTGCGATCTTTTGCACGCAGGACACATCCAAGCTGCCTTTTTGTCTTTAGAAAGAGTTCTAAAACTTGATTTTGTAAAGCCCACACAGTGAAAGTGGAAAAAAAGTTTGCAATTTCCATTGCATAGAAGTTTGTCAGTATTTTCGATGAAAGTCTGTTGGCATGCCTCGCACTTTTCGCTTGACATGGCGAGTGCCTATATTGGGTTTGACTTGAAGAAAAGAAAAAACGTATTATAAAGAGCCTATTTCACTCTAAACACGGGCTAAATCATTAGAGATGAGTATGCAAATATATATTTTCAAATAATTATAAGATTTAACAGTAATTTAAAGTGCAAAATTGAGAGCTCGAAAAAAACACGTCAACAACCCACTGTGCTGCCGTTGCCAAAAAAAAAAAAAAGGTAAAATTTTTTTGGCGGGAAAGCAGTGTAGCCAAACAGCGCCAACCCAACCAGCTTCTAGGCTTTCGACTGCATTTCAAAAAAGATTCGTGTTTCTGGCGTGGTGGTAGCGATGTGTTTTAATTAAGCGGCACATTCGACGGGATAATACGTAAGAACCAAATTATTTAATTAATTTGATTTAGTGATTTTCGCCCGTTCCATATACCCACGGGCTATGAGACACTTATTACTAATACTGAATACTGAAATACACCCATATATCATATATCGATGAGTGAAGACTTTTGAAAATGGAGCGAAAATTGCATGTGACGTCATACGATCCGTAACATTTGTTTTAAAAAATGGTTTAGGATTCAAAGCGATTGTTAATTTTAACTTAACTGCATCTATACTCTATTCATTTAGAATTGGCGCTTGAGAAATAGTGCTTTTCCCCACGCTAGAAGCGTAACCATAGTTACTATCTTCGAGCAGCCAATAGTAAGCTTTCTTTGTCACTTTGACGAAGATAGTTGCTATGGTTAACGATCGGTGGTAGGGGGAAGGAAATATTTTCAAGCGCCAGTTCAAAATGAACAGAGTATAATAGGAGATCTGTTTCGCAGCCTCACTTTAAAGTGAAAATCAACAATCTATCACTTTAAATTGTTTTAACAATTGAAAGCATTATTTATTCCATTTTCCGGGATGTATTGGATTTTATCTGCAAACACGGCCATTCATCCCGGAAAATTAAATAAACAGTTACTCTTCAGGTCGTTGAAGTTTTCATCATTTTGTAATTGATGATGAAGCATTGTTTAAAATCAATGTTTAGGATTGAAGTGCGTCATTTTTTACATTTGACAACACTTTGACACGTCTCAACCCATTTTTAAAAGTCAAACTTTGAAATTAAATTAAAAAATATATAATCATTGTAATAAGGAAGTTGCATGTGTCAGATTTTCAAAAACAAACAAGTGTTCCGTGTGGTTTTTGTATGGTTAGGGGTCATCCATAAATTACGTGAGGTCAAAAAGGGGGGGAGGGGTTTGGAAAAATCTCACCAAATCTCACCAAGGGGGGAGGGGGGGTCGATTGAAATCTCACGTCAACTTTTTAGGTTAGAAATTATACGATTTTCTTTCTTTTTTAACTATGAGAAAGGAATATATAAGAAGGAAGGAGAAAAATTATTTTTAAATAATCTCACGTGGGGGGAGGGGGGGTCCAGCAAAATCTCACTAAATCTCACCAAGGGGGGAGGGGGGGGTCCAGAATTTGGAAAAAACACCTCACGTAATTTATGGATGACCCCTTACAAGTTACACATCATGATGAGACTTCTGCCGACTATACATTAGCCGCTTCGTCTTCTTCTTCCTGTTTGTGATATTTTCCTGGTTTACGGATTTTCTACTGAGAATTACCTATTGCTTTCAAGAAATTTGTTAAGGCATTAGTTTTTTTCTTGGTATTTTCTCTGTTGACTTTCAAGATTTCTGTGAAATTTGTCGAAGATATGTTTAAGGTTTCCATGAGTTTTTTCCTTTGAGTGATGAATTTTTTTCATTGTATGAGCAGATGTTCATTAGAATCAATTTCTTTGCATTGGGAACAAAGTGGACTAGATATCTTTCCAATCTTAAATAAATTTTTGTTTGTTAATAAAGTCTTAGTTCTTAATCTGGCTAAAAGGATATCCATTTTTCGGTTAGGGGGAATTAATTTGTCCTTTGTAGTGCATCCTTCCAAATGAGCGAAGTCTTCTGCATATTTACTTTTTGTATGATAAAATGAAATATCTAGTGAATTTTTCAAAAAAAAATGTACAGGTAATTAAATATTTTAATTTAAAAGTCGAGAAAAAACACGTGGCTGAAAACGTTTATTGTTTAAATCGTAGGATGACGTCAACAATCATACCATCAACTAACTCCATTGCTTTACAACAATGTTTATGGTAAGATGACGTCACATCCAAACTCTTGGCGTTTTCGCGGGCTTTTAAAAAGGGGATTTTTGTTAATTTTTTTGCCAATCAAAAAATTTATTTCTCGATCGGCCTCAAATTTTGGGTAGTTGCTTATTTTTGCAAGAATCGATTAAAAAAATAAAAAAATCCTGCAACTTCCTCATTGAAAAAGAAATTTGCGTGTTTAGACCTATCTTGAGTTCCTCTACTGAATAAAAATATTACAAAACTACTGGAATTGCTCATTTCCATTCAATATTTTTCAGGCCGTCTTTCTCTGCTAATATAATTACCGGCAGAATTTAATAAAGTTTGGTTCATAGGGCTAAAAATATGAAAACCATTTTTAAAACAAGAGAGGACCCCCCTCAAATATTTTTTTCAACTGCAGTACGCGGCTAAACAGAAATTATCAAAATGATCGATGGCGTTTCGAAAAGGTTTCGATTAAGAACAAGATGAAATCGTTATCTCCATTGTGAAAATAAAACCGCTCCGAAATCAATCAACAAATTTATCCGATTACAACCGAATATCTTTTTACTCCTATTTTATACATATCTCTATTATTGTGCTTCATTCAGGAGTATTTGACCTAGTGCACTTGATCTTTCATGAATGACTTGTTGATATTTTTGTTATGTTTGCCAAAAGATAAGTAGCGATGTTTTTTTATGAATGAACTGCGTGAGTAAAGCTTTATCAGTTTAACCCTTTATCTAGTGACGTCACTTACAAGTCCCACTAACTTTAAAATTACAAAGAATAACCAGGGGCCGTTCAAATATTACGTAAGCACCTAAAAGGGGAAGGGGGTTGGCTCTTTGCTTATTTTTCCTGACAAGGGGGGAGGGGGATATGAGTGATGCTTACGTTAAGATACTGCATTTTTTAGAAAATCTCTTGTATGTTTCTTGCACAAATAATTTCAAAACTCAACCAAAAATAAATTAAACAAAAATTGAATTGGGAAATCTATCGTAAGCCCATTTTTCTGGGGATGGGCCCCCCAAACATTTTGAAACTTTAATCCCGAAAAGTAGTGTTTCGACTCATATTTGAACCCTTAGGATTCTCCCAAAAAGGACAGCGTATAAGTCACCTAATTTTCAAGGAGAAAAAAAAACAGTACTTACTAAAAGGGATTTCGAAATTTCGGGGGGATTCCTAAGTTCCTAAGTATTACCACTACCCGCGCCACATACACTTAATCGCTCTCGCAACCCCTTTTCAACTCTAAATTCTTCCGTCCCTTCGCAGCAACAGCCCGTTGGAGGAAGAGGCGGAAAGATGAAGGCTTCGCACAAGGGATTCCTTCTGTGGCACGTGCTGGCCCTGGCCTACTACCTCAGCTCTTCCTTCTGCCAGTGTCAGCGACTGACGGTGGACCTCAGCCACCCTTTTGACCAGGACACGCTGTACTGGGTGACGGAACCCACCTTGGTACTCAACGTCACCTACAACGGGACACTCAACGACTACTGGTAGGGAGAACAATTACTCTTTTGTCTTTTTAAATTCACTGTCTCTTGAGAGATCTTGTTTCGTTAACAACCCTTATACTACGTTCACACATAAAAAGTTAAACTAGCTTAAGTGCTAATCTTGTTTCAGAAAAGTATGTATGAACGAACTGTCTTAGTGAGAAAACTCCAGCTCTCAAGCGTCGCCTCCAACCGTGGACCGGTTTCGCCCTTGTTAGGGCTCATCAGCACGGTATAGGAAGGTAACGCAAGAGAGCGGAGGGAGAGCTTTTAGTCTAGCCGACTATAACAGAAAAAGTGGTGACTATTGACTAGTCCTCCACTATCTGCCGGAATGAACTGCGCATTCCATAGAACAGATTTATTTCCCGAAAGGACACAGGTATGAAAAGGGAGTATTTTACCACTACCTCTAGTTAGAGGAATATGTGAGAAAATTCCAGCTCTCAAGCGTCGCCTCCAACCGTGGATAGGGCGAAACCGGTCCACGGTTGGAGGCGACGCTTGAGAGCTGGAGTTTTCTCACATATTCCTCTAACCAGAGGTAGTGGTAAAATACTCTCTTTTCGAACTGTCTTAGATTTAATCTAGTTTAGCGAAAAGAAACTAGTTTAACTTTAAGCTAGTTCCCCAAAATCTCTTAAGTCTTTAAACTAGTTTAAGTTACCGTGGTGCCATCTACTAAGAAGAAAAAAACTACTGCAAACTACCAACCATTTTTATTTGATATTCCATTGCTCAACCGTTATTAAATTAAATATATTTTGGCAAACAAACTGGACAACACAAGAAGAAAAATTGGTATTCTGCAAGTATAAGTCCAAAGTAAAATAGTTTGGAGTGGAGTGATTTATATATTAGACTTATACTCTATTCATTTAGAATTGGCGCTTCAGAAATAGTGCTTTCCCCCACGCTAAAAGCGTAACCATAGTTACGCTCTTCGAGCAGCCAATAGTAAGCCTTCTTCGTCACTTTGACGTAGATAGTTGCTATGGTTACCGATAGGTGGTGGGGGAAGGAAATATTTTCAAGCGCCAGTTCAAAATGAACAGATTATAGATTTAGAGACGAGCTCTTAGACGGCCGCCATTTTTTACTAGTAGCACCATATGGTTTGAGATAGTTGTAGTGTGAACACTTAAAAAGAGACAGATTAAGTTAAGCTACCTTAACTTCTCTCTTAATTTAAACTAGATTAACTTTTCATGTGTGAACCTAGTATTATTCTGTGTAGACTAGGGCTACGCTATATCAAAGGGGGACCATGATTTACTATTACGCTGGAGAGTTAAACTTTCTGTACATTATTATATGCCATTGAGTTTGAAAAAGGTATCAAGGGGCTTTCAGGAGAGATCTTATTTCATTTTTTAGTTATATTTTCGTTTTTATTGTTGCATGACTAAATTGCTGGATTGTTCTTTAATTCTTCTGAATGTGATCTATAGAAAACTACTTTTATGGAGGTACTTCAAAAATACAGAGTATAGAGCATACAGAGATTCCAAACGGCAGTTTTCCTCTTCATTTACTTAACTTAATTCCTGCTCCCTGATTATAATTAATTTCACTAGCAGCCAATCAGAGAAGGCGAAATGCGAAAGTAATTCCTGATTCTATCCGGGGGCATTTTAATTTCATCGGTGTTGTTCTTTTCCCTCCAGTTCCGATTTTGAGTGACAGCTTCAGTGGGCGAATGACAGAATTAGCAGGAATAACGTGGTATTAAAGGAGGCGGGTCCGTTTGGCCTGAAGTTTGTCTATGGGAAAACCCATGTTAAAGAAGTTGCCATTAGCGTCTATGGGGCCGTCCATAAATGAAGTCATGCTCAGAGGGGGGGGAGGAGGTTCATCAATTTGTGACAAGGGGGAGGGAGGGGGGTTTGAAAGTTGTGACATCACATCCTGCAGCTGAAAATCAACGAAAAAAAACCTTGGTTTCGGGCACTTTCAAATTAGTGTATTAGACATATTGTTGGTTTAAGAGTGTGACATGTGACAGAGGGGGGAGGGGGTATGGGGAAGTTTGACAGTTTGTGACAAAGAGGGGGAGGGGGTCCAAAATAGGCAAAAAAAGTTTGACATCATTTATGGATGGCCCCTATGGAGATGAATCCTTTGTAAGCTATACTCTTTATTTAGAGTCCCAACTGAACCATAATCTCAATCTAACGCTCCCATCTCTTTTCATAGGTCGACCCAAAAAAAATATGATGAAAAGGGTCTTTTTACTAGAGAAAAATTTAACCAATCAATAGAGAGTACAGAAACTTTGTTTTTCGGTATAGGTACCAAAAGGAGGTGTTCTCGGCCGCGACGCACGGCGGCACCCACCTCGACGCCCCTTGCCACTTCGCCAAAGGGGCGTGGTGTGTCTCGGACATCCCCTTGCCCCGCCTCGTCGCCCGCCCCGCCGCCGTGATCGACATCAGCTCCTTCGTGGGGGACGACCCCACCATCCACCTAAGCCCCGCCCACCTCGCCGAGTGGGAGGAGCTACACGGTCAAATCCCGCAAGGGGCGGTGCTGCTGGTGCGCACCGGGTGGTCCTCCCGATGGCCCGACCCTCTCGCCTACACTGGCTCCGCCCACCGAAAGAAGGAGGAGCTTAAGTTCCCCTCCATCTCGGGCAGCGCAGCCAAGTGGTTGGTGGAGCACCGAGACGTTGTGGGAGTGGGCGTGGACACGATGTCGGTCGACCCACCTGGCTCCGCCCACCCCACCACTCACGTGACCCTGGCCGAGAGGAACATCTACGGTTTGGAGAACGTGAACGACTTGCACCTCTTGCCGCCAGTGGGCGCCACGGTCTACGTGATGCCAATGAAGCTGGTAGGGGCCAGTGGCGCCCCCTGCCGTATCTTTGCGGAGACTGTGACGGGTAGTGTGGCCTCCGCTTTTTGTGCCAATTTGGGGTGCATTGCCCTCGCGGTCTTGTGTGTCGTGCTGTCGTGCCATTTTTGACATTTCTCTATTGAATGAGAATGATTATACGTTATTATGTCTATTTTTATGTAAAAATACTCTAGTAAGAGAATGATGAATGAATCGTCGTTAATTCGTGACAAATGACTCGTCATATTTCACGTCGAATATGCACTTTGAAGACGTGTGAAAATTTGACTCGTATATGACTTGATGACATGAAAATGGCGATGCCTTACAAATTACGTCATTTCAAGTGACGTAAAAATGATAAAATTATCACCTTTCATCAAAATTAAGTCATTCGAGGTGACGTTTAAATTGACGACTTTTTTGTGACTTAAAAAAGACGTTTTAAGATATAGTTGACGTGATTTGTTCCCAATTGACGTCATATTGAAAAATATGACCTGTTTTTCGTGTCGTAAATGACGTCCACTGACTATTTGGGTGATTGTGTTTAGGGACACCACAATGGACCATCATTTCATCATCAATTTCGTTTCTTCAGATAGTATCAATCAGTGTTACAATTATACAACTCATCAGTGTCCGACTTTTATCGATATATCGTGATATTGGCCAATACTGCTGTAACACTGTTCCTGCTCTGTTAAAAAAATACGGGACTTTATATTTGCACACAAAAAAGTTGTGGAGGGTAGTTGCCTCGATATCATTGAGATATGTGGATCTAAAAAATGGTTCGAATCGATTCTCGATTTTTTCGATTCTTGGATTCGATTTCTGAGGTTCGATTCCAACATGAAATCGATTCCTTGGAGCCAGTATCAAAAAATTAGAATCGAACATGGTTATTTCAATCACAAATCAAAGATAATTAGTAATTATTAATTTAATAATTAGCCAAATACTAATTAATGAGAGAACAAAATTGCTAATAATTTTGGAAAATTAAGTACGATTCCTAAGATTTGATTCCTGATGCAAAATACTCATTAATTATCAAAATACTAATTAATTGCTGAACAAAATTGCTAATAATTATTTGTATTAATTAGAAAATTAAGGACGATTTCTAAGATTTGATTCCCGTAGGAATCGATTCCTTCAAGGGTTCGATTCCAAGGTATTCGATTCCGGAATCGATTCCTTCAGAAATATTTAGAACCCTAGATATGTTTACACGGCGATACGTAGGGACCTTCCACCAGTATGGGATTTCACACGGAGTCTAGGTGGAAGGTTTCTCCTAATCGAGGAGTAACATCTCTCATTGTTATTGAGGCAACTTTTTTGTGTAAAGTTACGAATTTTTTTTTAACATGGTACACTCCCTGATGGTCATAGATTTGTTTCCACTGTATATTTATCATCGATTTTGAATAAAATAATGAAACATTTATGTTAAAGTGATTTTTTTGCAAAAGCACGTTAAGTAAATCCCAAGTAGCACAAACGTTCAAGACTCTACCAATTTTCGTCATGCATGGACAAATTTTGTTTTCTTCTCTAGCAGACAGGTATGTTTCTTGATCCTATGACGTCAAGTATTTTTTTTGGGGGGGAGGGGCTGAATGTAGTTCTTACGGCGCAAGTTTAGAACTGCTGATGCGCCAAGTTTTTAGCGATAAAAACCACTATATAGTTACCCCAACAAATGTTAAGTGAATTATGTGGCTTCTAAATATGGCGCGAAATAGCCAAAACTCGCCAACCATCAGCAGTTCTAAACTTGCGCCGTTCTTACGTAGGAGTATGTATAAATATCCTAATAATAAAAAATTCAAACAAATGGATAAGGTCACTTTGAATGTTTAATATTGAGTTTGGAGTATAATTCAGCTGAAATACAATTTTAGGTCTCAAGTTATGTCCAACCTTGTGATTTATCGTCACCTTGTAAACATATTGTCAAGAAAAGAAATAATATGAAGTCTACCTTTTCACACAGTTATCTGTTTTTCTTAAACTTTGTTTTTCTCGTATTTATTTTTGTGAACATAATAAACAAAACTGGAAAGGGCATATTTTCACATTACCTTTTACCTTTTCACAAGCAACAATAACAGAAGCAATTTCCTTTTTTTTGAGTTTTAGCTTATCTTGCATTTTCCTAGATGGCAGCACCACTTTTAAAAATGGCACCGCCGAAGAACAATGGACACCTTTTTTAAAACTCTTTTACATCTTTAAGGAACTTTTTTATTTTCAAAATATACACTAAAAATTACCAACTCCTAAAGAGTTATCTTCTGATGTCAAAACTTCCTCCTTTTTAATATAATAGTTTGTAATTTATTTTATATAACTTCAGGTAACCATACCTGTTATTATATCTTTCAGGAGAGATAGAGTACGAGGTAGGACATGGGCAATAATATTCAGGTCTTGAACTAAGCTTCAAGGAAAGCTCGTGAGAACGCAAGTTATAATTAGCTCCGCTTACTAAAAATATGTATTATTTACACCGGCATTTATGTATCTGGCAACTGGTTTGTTTGTTATTGTTTATGTTTGGCTCTGACGAAGACGCGGCAAATGTCTTGTGTCTAACCAGTTTAAACCGGTTCTTGTAATTCAAAATCGAACCTTTGGTGGTCGAAATCATGCGAGCGTGGTCTACCACAGTTTATTCACAAGTTTTTTTTCGAGTTTTAGAGTTAATTTGCTTAATTTGAGGCGAATTATTCCATTCAATACATAATATGGATTTCGATGACGATCCATTCACGGTGAATATCGAGTGGATCATCGAAAATTTTTCCTGTTGGGATCAAGAAACTAACGGAAGTGTCATCGAGTGTCCCGATACCCCTTCCCTGCCGGACTTCAAAGTATCGCTCCACTATCACAGAACGCCGATAGATGCTCAAACGATGGTTTCCTGTTTTTTCGGCAAACATCGAAATTGGGACGGCGTAGTGATTTTTTTGGGCGCCGACCAATCGATCCTTGGCATGGAAAAGATCAGGGCAACGGAAGGGGACGGAGTCACTGTTCCAGCCCCCAATTTGAGTTCAGTTGCAGAGGAGCTCGAAGATGACCACGGGAACTTTGTGACACTTCGATTCCGGTTCACCGCCCCAGGTAGAGGGCATATTTCATTGAGCCTGTGCACCACTATTGCCGTTCTTTCCGACGTGCACTTTAAGTTTTCCCGCTGCGAATTGCTCAAAGATATTGAATCGTCAGAACGCAAACTGCTCGTCGCCATCGTTTACAATAATAGCCCCAACTATGAACAAGTAGAAGTCCATTTGGAACGCGTGGTGTACTACAGGACCCCAAATGATATACTACCTATATATCTAGAACTAAGACCGGCGACAAATTTTGTTTTGGAAAACTTTGTGGTTAAGTGTTGCACGGATTTGATTGACGATGCGGGGACTCTTCTCAGGTCTGATAGTTTCTGTCGCGCCTTCAAAAGTAGTGATGGGCAAAATCGATAATTTTAGGTATCGAATACTTTGGTATCGAATACTTATAGGTATCGAATACTTTGGTATCGAATACTTATAGGTATCGAGTACTTTTAGGTATCGAGTACTTTTTTTCAATGTCGGGAAATGAACTTGAAGGGACAATTTTTTTAGGGCCTATCCATAATCAGACTAACAGACTAATATTCAAAAAACTGAAAGCGATCCATCAAAAAGCCCCGTAACTACGGGCCTGGAGGTGGATAGAGGCGAAGGATTTGGCGGGGGAAAAACCTAGCCGCGTCAAATTTCTCTCGCGGATGATAACGACTTGGGTTTGAGCGTTGCAAAATGAAAACAGGCTGCGTTTGATCTACAGTAGGTATTATAAAGATTACTTCATTGAAAAATTTAAAACGAAATATGTGAATAAAGTATCGATACTTTTGTGGGTATCGAATACACTCGATACCTATAGGTATCGAGTACTTAAGTATTTGGTATCGATACCTGCCCATCACTATTCAAAAGTGTGAATGATTTCGGTCGGCAGCCCTGGGCGATTGCCCATTCGCTGACGCAAGATCTATTGTCAGGCAGGGACTGTTTCGTTCACCTGCGCATCAGGTTTGTGACAGGAACTATTGAGGGACATGAGAGGAGTATTCGTTGTAGTATGGGTGGTAAATCCAAAGAACTCGGGCTGGGGCAAAATTTGGTGTTGCCAATGCCGTTAATTGTCGAGTAAGCAATGAGGAAGTTGCATGATTTTTTTTTAATTTTTTTATTTTTTTAATCGATTCCTCTTGCAAAACTAAGCAACTACCCAAAATTTGAGGCCGATCGAGAAAATTTTTGATTGCCTAAAAAATTAACAAAAATCCCCTTTTTAAAGTGCGCGAAAACGCCAAGAGTCTGGATGTGACGTCATCTGATACTAAACATTGTTGTACAGCAATGGAGTTGATGGTATTATTGTTGACGTCATCTTATAGTTTAAACAATAAAAGTTTTCAGTCACGTGTTTTTTTCTCGACTTTTAAATTAAAATATTTAATTACCTGTAAAACTGACTAGATATTTCATTTTACCATGCAAAAAACCAAACAGAATACTTGTTTGTTTTTGAAAATCTGACACATGCAACTTCTTTATTCAACTTCTATAGAACTGGGTTGCCAGAATCCACTATTATATCCATATCCCCCTTTTTTGGTGCAGGCCCATATTCTTTGGATGAACCTGTCTGTATGTGGGCTTTTTTAAGAGGTACCAATCAATTTTGTGAATTCACATGTAAATAATCAAATTCACATACAAGTAATTTTTTTAAGCATTAACAGTAAAAGGAAATTAAGTCCAGAATGGCTAAAAATTTAACTATATTAAGAGAACATAGAATATAGCTTATTAGAGGACTTTCTTTCAAAAGTATCTGAAGGTACCTTTTTGGTATTGGCCACGTTGGATTTTTAGCTGGTTTTTAAAATGCTTGTTTTAGGCTTTAATAAATAACTTCTCTTTTATTGGTGTAGGATTTTATTGGGTAGGATTGTTTTGGATTTGTTGCGTCACAACGTAAACTGAATTTGTGAAGGCACCTAATTATCAAATGGCGAAATCACAAAATTCCAATTTCCACAAAAACGGACTCTTCACAAAGTTTGAAGATCATCTTTTTTGGTGTAACTGTTGCAAATTTTTGGCCCTTTCCAAAAGTTATAAATGCTGTAGTTGTACTACAAGCCTTTTATTTTCAAAAAATTATATTTGATTTTCCACAAAATTCATAAAACAGGACCCTGGTTGAAAAACCTAGCTGAACCCCTGGTAGTCTTGGAACAGGGTTGGGTTTTTCTCATCGAAAACTAGTTTTTCCCATCCCACTGGGAAAAACTTCCAAATGACAGTTTTTTTTAGAAAAATTCTAAATCTGACGTGAAAAATTAGTTAGAATACAAGATTTTTTTTGTTATTTTAGATAATTAATTATTTCTTGTTATTTTATTACTTAGATAATTAATTATTTCTTGTTATTTTATTATTAGGTAGGTAAATAAGAATTATTGCATAAAACAAAATTAAAATTATTAGTTGAGAAAAAACACAGTTTTTACCCCCATGTGGAAATTACATAGCCCATGTCGAAAACATGGCCATATATGCCATGTGGAAAAAACACAATTTTTTGAATCCAATTGAGCTAATTAAAGATCATAAGCCAGGTATCCCCAACCTTTTTGTACCTAAGAGCATATACCAGAATAGCGGTCGAATAGCGGGCACCATTTATTTTTTCAAGAAAAATTAATAGTTTGTGGACTTATTTAATAATTCACACTACATATAAGGTACAAAAAAAATTTATTTAACATATGAATATAATTGAATCGTCAGTTTGAAGAAGGGAATAAGTCCAAAAAATGACAAATTGACTTTTTGTGCTCAAAACAATCTCCAAGCCTTGCTCTACACATAGGTGAAAAGAGGGGGGAAATAACTAACCCCTACAGGGAGATATCGCCCCTTGAAGTTGTGAAATCGATGTCCATTCATTGTATTTTTTAAGTTAATTTGGAATTAAAGTTAATTTGTCTTTCTTTTCATATTCTTTGTCCTGTAAACTAAGTTAAAATAAAATTTTCTCTTAATTTCAATGTTTTTCAAACTTTTTTTTAATGCAGGGAATGTTTGATTCCATTTATATTCACTCACTCCATTGGTACTGCTTTAATAACTCAGTTTCACTGTAATTTTGAATTATATTTGTCTTATTCTTTATATTTCACCCTTTTGTGGTTTAAACTAAGGAGAAATATAATATAAATGTTAATTTAAGGGTTTTTTAAAATTTTTCATCAGAAAAATTTCATAAGGTGGAAGAAGGAAATAAATCCATCAACTTATTTTGACTGTAAAATATTTTTGATTAGATTTATATTTGTTTTGATGATTGCTCTGTTTTCTAAATAGGGCTCTGAACTTTCAGTAAAAATTTGGTGGTTATACAATGAAAATTCCATTATTTATACAGTTTTTTTTTCGATTTTCTCAAAACTTGGTTTTTGGACTTATTCCCTTCTTCCAAATGACGATTCAATTAGTGTTAATATACAGAACAAAGTCATTTGAATATATGCAGATGATGCAAATGTTTATTGAAATGAAGATTTAAAAACTTTTTTATAACTTTTTCCTAACTTTAAGTTGTCATGTGCATGAATTTCACCAGAATATTTCTAAGAATATGTTTATATCTAAACTGTTTATGTTCTTAAACTTTTATTATACTTTTATTTGACTTTTTAAAAGTAAAAACAATCAGATATAAACATAATTCTAAGGAATATTCAGGTGAAATGCTTGTATATTGAATTACTTACTTAAAGTTATAGGAACTAGCTATGTAAGATTTTGTACAGAATCTGTTAATGTTATTTTCTGAACTTAATTACTTTTTTGCATGTTTTAAATCATATGAACACCCTCAAGCGGTTTTCCAAATTATCAATGAGAGAATCACTCTTGTTGTATATTTTAAAGGAATGTTTAGGAACTTGCTTAATAAATTTTTATATTTTTTTCTGAGTGATTAAATATTATTTTCAACTTGGAAATTTAAAATTGTTTATTTTATGAGATAAAAAGCTTAAATTTTCTTTTAAAGAAATTTTTTATTTAAATTTTTTCCACTTTTTTTTTAATTTTGAAAATGGTGGTTATGTTGCACACCAAGTTGAAGAGAATAAAATCACGAGCAAAATGAGACTGGTTTCAGGTTTTCTAAGTGGTATAGTTCTAGAGTTATTAGCTGTTTAAAAATGCAGATAAAACTTTGCAGGAGTTCTTTTGACATCAAAATATTATTACTATCGAAAGAGTGGTGATATAGAAGAATGGAACCTGAACATTATATCTAAATTATCTTTTCTTTAAAAAAATCATGGACAAGATGTGAGGGTTTAATCTTTGGTTTTTTAATTGTTATAAAAAACAAGAATTTTTTTTAAACTACGGATTTTGCGGTACTTGTTATTATTGTCTGAATGAGCTTAAATTTTGCACACATTATTTTCTATAGTGACAAAAAACCAGGGGGTATCGTTAAAATTATTTCAATTTCATTAAAAAACCTTTATCCTACAAATAAGGACACATTAGTATATTGTGTATGAAAGGCTAAAGTATCAAGGCAAAGTTGTTTCATCAGTTTATTTTAATAAATAAAAAATTAAGTACAAGGTAAAAAGTAAAAATAGGTCCGAAGTACGAGACTTACCCCTATATAGCAGTTGAAATATTCTCCCCAAAACCATTTTAAATGCAAATTAACCCCTTAACAGTGACATTTTTTCAGAAAAATTGACCAAAAATAGGAAATTTTTTTGACTGTTTAATTTTGTTCTTTATATTATTATTAGTGTTAGAAAATAATATTTTATAAAAAAATCAAAATTTAAATGCAATTAAAAGTGTATTAATTATTTTAACATACCCATGAAAAGTATTGGATTACACACACATCTTATTCAATTAGGAGGAAGATTTTTTATCCAAACATGATGTCTCACAATCTCTAAAAGACGACAAATCACTATCATCATCGAAACGAACTCAGTCTGGGCTTCACAAATTATTCAATAATTAAAACCTATTCGAATTTGAAATTATAGAAATAAATCAATTTTCTAGTTGAAAAGACTTTACCGTTTATAATAGTTTTTTGTTTGTACCAATTTTCAAATAACAAAAAAATTATGGAAATTTTATTTTGTTAATATTTGATAAATCTAGTTACTAAATTCTTAAAAAATACTACTAGGTATTAATTCTTTTCTTTCATTTTTATTGATGAAATTTGGGATTACTCATAAATCTATTTGAATCTAAATTGTCCGAATTTTATTAGATTGCCTTTCATATCGCGAACGAAAGCTTTTCTTTAATTTTTCTAGATGGCAGCACCACCGAAAAAAGGAACATAGCGAAATTTCTTTAGAGTTGAGTTGTTACTTTCGTACGATTTCAAGGCACTGAGCTTTTCAAGGTATTCCATCCTTTAAAATTCCCAATTTTAAATTTATCGTCAAAAATATTGATAAATAATTGATCATTTCTGATTTGTTACAAGCCTTATTTTTGATAAGCCTGAATCTGCATTATACTAACCAAATTACATGCTTCACGGGTCATCTATTTACAACTCAACTCAAGTGTTGTGTTGTGTTATTGTTTACATTTATTTATTTTGTAAACTAGACGGGAGTGAGACGGGAGGCAGCACATGTCTCTACTTGAACTTGGGAGGCGAGTTTAAAAAGCCTGAAGTTCGAAAATCATGAGCTTACATCATAACATTGTAGCCTTTTCTCCAAAAGGAAATTATTTAGCTTATTCCAGTCCGGATGGGTGTTTAAAAATATGGGAGACGTCTACAAGCAGCTTGAAACAGGAGTATACCTAATGTGACCATTTATGTTTTGACTCAAAACGGGACATAGGTTTATTAAGGTTAATTAACAGGTAGTCAATAAAAAACACTTTTTAAAAGTTATTTATTCAGAAAAAGTCAGTTAGCTTAAAAGTTACGAATTAAAAAATATTTATACCCGAAACGTTTAGTTACATTTATATTTATCAGAGGAACAAATTTGCTTTAATATAGCTGGTGATAATTTTAAGTAAGAATGAAACTCTTGGCACGTTTTTTTATATTAACCTTAATTATCAACATCTCCTTTAGAACTGAAATTTGTAACTGTGTCTTCTCAGATGGCCACAATTTGTTCATCATAGAAAATACTCTTTCTACTGGGAGCATTTGTAGCAGGTAAACATAAAATATATTCAATTAAAATTTAAAAGTTTTCATCCTGAATTCGCGCGGTTTCAGAAAACGGGACAATTTTGCGTCCCAGAGTTCATTTCGGGGACACCGGGACTCGTAACTCTAAAAAGGGACAGTCCCGTTCAAAACGGGACGTCTGGTCACGTTAAGTATACCCCTAGTTCTCACCTGTCGGCTACGTGTTCATCGCTATCTTGGGGGCCATGCAACCAAAGCCGGTAACTATATTTATATCCTTTAATTTGGAAATTATTTGAACTTAATCTTGATGTTAATTAAAATTATTTACGTGTTCAGAGCGTACTTTGTTGTACTAAATGCTTGGAGTCTACTCTCGCTAAATATTGTCTCGAAAATTGTAGTATATATTTTAAGTGAAATCAGGGAAACTTTTAAAAATTATGGGTACAAGTTTAGAAAGAGTCCTCCAGCTGCCTGCCATGTTTATGCACAGCTCAAATGATGTGATATGATAAACAACCATAGAGATCTAAGTATTGAAATTATTAAAAGATCCTAAATTAATGATAGTTTGTGTATTGTTATTTTAGGATCTATTAATAAATAAATTATTATACTATGGTTTATATTATTATACTCTATGGTTTTCAGTTTATTTTTCTAAGAATGTCCCGCTTTAATATTTCACGTTTAAATCTGGTAGGTTGTTTTTAGTTGGAATTAAACTAGATTAGACATCTATTCAGACTAGAGTTTGAATGTCACTTCCCAGCTAGCTAAATGGGTGACACCCAGGTTGAAGGGTCCCATAGCAGTTTTCAGTTGAAATTTGTTTTGTTGAACTAATGGGAAAACTTTAATATACCCCTAGCCAAAAGGGTGACACCCCTCTCAAAACAGGTTGGTAACCTATTTAATAATTTTTTTTCGTTGAATAAAAACATTTTTGTGTAAATGATCGAGAAAATTTGTATCATTCGGTTTACTCTAAATAAAGATCGATTGGTGACACCCCAGTTCATACCCCTAAAAACTATTAATTATTTAAATCAATTCTTACACTTACATTTTTTCTTAAATTAACATTTAAAACTACTTCAAAATTTTTAAGCTTGGGTGGGTGTCACCCCTCATAGGTAGACAAATGAGTGTCTTCCAGGATGATCAATTTTTTTTGTTCAAGGAAGGCATATTTACCAACTTGGATTTTTCAGAGTCAATCAAAAGGTTCAAAGAAGATGAAAGGCAGTTCTTTGTTTGCAATGGATCAATTCATTGCTATGGGAACTGTGACGGGGGATGTCATACTCTACAACTTTACCAAAGCTGGACTGCACTCTTGTCTTGTAAGGAAGGGGCCATCCATAAATTACGTGAGGTGTTTTTTCCAAAATCTGGACCCCCCCTCCCCCCTTGGTGAGATTTAGTGAGATTTTTCTTGACCCCCCCTCCCCCCACGTGAGATTTACCTACAACTTTTAAAAATTATTTTCTAAAAATTATTTGCATTTTGTGCTTCATAGCACCTAATTAAGTTACAATTAAGTTAAAAAAAGTTGACGTGAGATTTTAATCAACCCCCCCTCCCCCCTTGGTGAGATTTTTCCAAACCCCTCCCCCCCTTTTTGACCTCACGTAATTTATGGATGACCCCTAAGTAATTTAAAATGAAAATTTATTTCTAGATTTGATATTGAGATTATCAAAATATTTGAGAATGTGGGATAACTTTGACTTATTCTAAAATTGTTATATTGTTGTTGTAAATACAACTACATGACCAGTGACAACTAAGAACTAAGGTTGGATTGTCTGGCCATTAATTGACAGTTTTTAGGAAACAATATAATAAATTGCTCCCGCCAGTTTTCTTAAAATCAGCTTTTAAAGTATTTTTCTATTCTGGTTTAAAAGTTTGTGCATTTAATCTTTATAACTAAATTTCTATGAAACTATTTATCCAATTAAAAGTAGAGCTCACTTCTAAGCAAAAAATGTCAGCTTTACAAGAAGCAAAAAAAAATTCCAAGTCACTGTTGGTGAATCTTTTGAAATTGATAGATCGATGCTAACAAATGAACAGAGCTTGAATCATTCCCCAAATCTCGGCAAACTTAAAGGTGATCATTTGCCATGGTGCAAAAGAAAGCTATCTGCGGTCGACGAATTCGGCAAAACCTTGTTCAAAAACTAATAAAAAGTAGAACTTGCTACTTGGCAAAAATTTCTTCGGCTTACAAACAAAAAGCTGTTGGTGAATCTGTTTTGAAAGCAATCGAGAACAATGTCAACTAATGAGCAATCCCTTGAACCATTCCCCAAATCTGGCCAAACTTACAGGTGATCAATTGGCATGGTGCAAAAGAAAGCTATCGAATGTCACCAAATTTGGCATAACCTTGTTCAGAGTATTTGTTCCAGAAGTGACTTAGAGCCTTTCGGGTCATTCCATTTCAAATCATCCAGCAAAATACAAATTTGTCACCCATAGTCACAGAATTCAATGAAAATTTTTTTATTGATAGATATTACCTTCCTAATGACTAATATGAAATATTACTTCCATATCTCAAGTACTTTCTGAGAAAAAAAATGTCAAAATATTGAAAAATTGGAAAAAACGACATGTCGAAGGGTGTTTTTTTGGGACATGTTGTTGTGGGAAAAAAATGATAACTTCGCTAATTATAAAGATATCATGATGGAATTTTCACTAAAATGTTCCCAAGAATATGGGGATTTAGAAAAAAAATATTTAAAAAATCATATTTAAATACAAGCCCCCTCAAAATTTTCTAAAGTGAAAACTTTTGTAAAAATAACCAAAGAATTAAAAAATGTTTTCACAAAAAAGGCATAGGAGTTATCTGCACCAATTTTTTTTTAAATTACACATAAAAGTGTAAACTAAAAGACTACAAAATAAAAAACATGGCTTTTTGAGTATAAGTTTAATTTTACAAAAACCGAAAAATTTTAGCTTTTTTTGGCAAAAAATTGTAGTACGTAGAAATGCCCAAAAAATTATCAGAAAGAACTTCTTTTGCTAACTAATTATTTAAATAACTGTTTCCTGAAATATAAAAATTTCTCTTTTGTGATGAGAATTTTCATGAATTAATTTAAATTCAGTGTTTATGACCCTCTCGCGTCGCATTATCCAGGCTATGTCGCCTATAATCATTATTTCGTTGATTTTTATTAATTGCTGGATTAACCAGTCTTAAAACTAAGGTAAAATAATATAACAATTTTACCTTAAGCAGTGTTTGCAAGTTGCAAGTTAGTAAGGTGTAGTTAAGTAAGCAAGCGCAAATTAGTAAGTTAGCAAATTTAGTAGTAAATTAGCAAAGCAAGTTCAACCAAAATTATTACACAAGTAGTATATACAAGAAATAGTTGCATATGCCAAAAAAATAAATTTATGACCCAAAAAAGTTACTTTAAAGTAAAGCTTCATTATATTATAACAGCTTTTTATAAAAGCAATGATTTTTCACGGAGATGACTCTTTGCCAAATGCAAAAGTTGAACTTTTTTAAAATAGAAAATAAATGCATTATCTAAGAAACTGGCAAATAGCAGTAACTTTTTGAGTGTAAATCTTAACTCAAAATATTGTGATGGTTTTATTTTAATGTTTGAGGGAGTTGTAAACGCTAACAAGTTGTTCTACACAGAATTAAATCAATAGCATTATTATAAATTAAGCTGATGGTCAAATATTATGGAAGATGATCAGAATATATCAGTATCAGCATGGAAAAACAAATACCTAAGAAATGAAATAAATTATATAAAAGCTTGAGAGTATGTATAGATGAGTCACAAAACCCATGAATGCTTTTCATCTGGATTTTAAGTGGTTTGCCCTTAATATCCTTTTTAACTAGTCTTGGAGTATGTAATATTGTAATACATTGATGATTCATGATTGATAGATGCATAATATTCTGATGTCTGGGATTCATCATTCAACAAATCCCTTTCATACACAAAAAGGTTGAGATTTGGAGTAATCATATTCTTTGGTTCCATGAGATTTCTTTACTTCTCATTTCAAAGGGCAGCACAAAGTGTAGCAAGTTAATAGTTATTTGTTTGACCATTGCTAAAAGCAAACTACCTAAAGCCTTTGATCTTTGGAATATTTTTTTAGTTTTATGAAAAATCAAGTATGTCAGAAAATAAACTTGAATCCTGTAGTGTTGCTGTTGGTAAGCATAATCGAACAGGTTCAACTCAATTGAAAGGTTTGTCAGACATTGCATCATTTAACTCATCTGAAATTATATTTTTTGAGTTTGAGAAGTGGAGTTAGCCCAGAACTTTTATTAACTGTTTGTGAATATCACAAAACCTTTTATCTATGTAACTATGAATCATATCAAACATCTTGCTTTGATCCATTTAAAATCCATAAGAAAAAAGTAACAAAATCTTTAAGGACTAACTATCACTTAAAGCTAATTTTTTCAATACAGCCACATGTTATAAATATTATAAGGAAGCATGTAAATCATTCTTTACTTTGTTAAAACTTGTGTTGTAAGTGTAAGCAAACTAGATGTGCTTGTTAAGACTTGCACTGAATCTTGACTTGAGATTTGACTGAAACACTGAATTTAAATTAATTCATGAAAATTCTCATCACAAAAGAGAAATTGTTATATTTCAGGAAACAGTTATTTAAATAATTAGTTAGCAAAAGAAGTTCTTTCTGATAATATTTTGGGCATTTCTACGTACTACAATTTTTTGCCAAAAAAAGCTAAAATATTTCGGTTTTTGTAAAATTAAACATATTTATACTCAAAAAGCCATGTTTTTTATTTTGTAGTCTTTTAGTTTACACTTTTATGTGTAATTTAAAAAAAAATTGGTGCAGATAACTCCTATGCCTTTTTTGTGAAAACATTTTTTAATTCTTTGGTTATTTTTACAAAAGTTTTCACTTTAGAAAATTTTGAGGGGGCTTGTATTCAAATATGATTTTTTAAGTATTTTTTTTCTAAATCCCCATATTCTTGGGAACATTTTAGTGAAAATTCCATCATGATATCTTTATAATTAGCGAAGTTATCATTTTTTTCCCACAACAACATGTCCCAAAAAAACACCCTTCGACATGTCGTTTTTTCCAATTTTTCAATATTTTGACATTTTTTTTCTCAGAAAGTACTTGAGATATGGAAGTAATATTTCATATTAGTCATTAGGAAGGTAATATCTATCAATAAAAAATTTTCATTGAATTCTGTGACTATGGGTGACATGGTCTGGATGAAGTGACGTGGAATGACCCTTTCTCCTGAAAACCAACATTATACTGGGACAAATAAATGGTGATTGGTAATAGACTTTATCTGGTTATCCTTAAAATTTTGTCCTTTTTTTTAGACTAATGGTCATACAAATGCAGTCAATGATTTGAGCTGGTGTATGAGTACAAAATCTCTGTACACATGTTCAAAAGATCAGTATATCATAGTATGGGATGTCATCTCTGGCAAAATTAGAACGTAAGTATCCCATCAAATATGTGCATGAGTTTAATTGATGTAGATTTCTAAAAATCTTATGATGGAAAGACATAATATAATAGATAGACACCTTATTCTTAAAACTCTTGTAGTTTGTCATTATATTTAACTTAGTTAACTTTAACTAGCTGGAATATAGATCCCTAACTTTCCACATCTAGTTTATTTAAATTTTATATTAAAAATCATAGCTTTCTTTTTTAATTTCTGACCTTATGAACATCCCTTTCTTTATGAAATTTTGTAGTATCTGTTTATTATGGAAAATGTATATTTTTCTACAGAAATGGATGTTTGCTTTTTTTTATCCAAATGTAATCGATTTTCTAGTAAATGGAAAGCTGATAAAGTTGCAGTTAACTGTTTGCGTTGTGGACGAAGAAAATATCTTGTCTGCCAGCAGTTCCATAATTATGGTAAGTTTCTGGCATATGTGCTTCTTTGGTAGCTTCAATATGACCTAATTCTAAAAATTATGTATTTATATTTTTAGAACTTTAGTGGTCATGCTGCAGAAGTAATTTGGCTGTTGCTTATAAAAACAGATGACACTAATTATTTTATATCTTCTGCTCGTGGAGACAGAGTCATCAGTGCATGGTAAGAATTCCCTTCATCATTATTTTCTTAGAACATACATGCATACTTTTTCAGACAAGATCCCCTTGTGGTACCATTGGGGGTATGGGGGTCCTCACCCAGAAAAAAAATTGAAATTTAACGTTTAAAAGTAGGGTTTTAACTCATTTTTAGAAACGTTTTGAGTCTAAGGGGGCACTTTTCAACACTATTACCTTTACTTTTCGACCCGAAATGTCAAAATTTTGGGGATTTCCTAAAAAAAAACATGCAAAGGTTGTGTTTTTACTCATTTTGAGAACCTTTTTGGGTCTCCAAGGGGGGGAGCACTTTCCAGAGTGCAACCCCCTGGATCCGCCACTGGTTTCAAGACCCCATTTTGTTTCTTTTCAAAGTCGACTGAGTTTTGGTGGGGTAAAGTTCGCCAGTGGTGGATCCAAGATTTGGTTTTCGGAGGGACTTTTCAAATTCAAATTGAATCCTCTCAATGGAAAAATATTAAAAGGTCATAAATAATAGTGTTCTAAATATCTAAAGGGGGTTTGGGGGGTCCTCCCCCAGAATTTTTTTTTTAAATTTAAGTCTAAAAAGCAGGTTTTCAACTTGTTTTTGTACAACTAATCTGAATTTCGGACTTATATTTTCAAGAATTCAATTTTATGTTTGGTAGGATATTTGCAGTTTGACGAACTTCTTATATAAAAAGTTATAAATAATAGAGTTCTAAGTACCGAAGGAGGTCTGGGGGTTCTCCCCAGAAAATTTCTGGAAATTTGACCCCAAAAAGCAGGGTTTTAACTCATTTTGGTACACTTAAAATTGCATGTCCCTTAATTGATTATTTTTAACAAGTGTTTTATCATAAGCTGAGTAATGAATAATTGTTCTTTGCTTTACGCAATTAGCCGAAAATACTAAGAGATGTGCTGTTTCATTTATTACAAACGGAGAACCTGAAAATATTGATATTTTAGTGGAAGAAAATAAAGTAAGTATTTGTTGATTGGATTGGTTTATCAAATTTATAATGATGCTTTAGGCAAGGGGTCCCTAACTGATTTATCAGAAAGTTTCGTTGGGTTTTTAAAATGGTCTTAAATGAAAATGTTACATGTTATATACACTATTGTGGAGAACAGGCAGCAAACAAACATCCAAAAATGGCAATTTCTGGCCCAATTTAATTGTCACTCTTACCAAAATTGAAGGGGGATTTGTTTAAAAGGACCATTTGTTAAGGGGACATCCATAAATTACGTGAGGCGTTTTTTCCAAAATCTGGACCCCCCCTCCCCCAAGTGAGATTTACCTACAACTTTTTAAAAATAATTTGCAGTATCTTATCTGTGTGTATTCCTTTCTCATACTTAAAAAAAGAAAATCCTATAGTAATTTCTAACTTAAAAAGTTGACGTGAGATTTTAATCGACCCCCCTCCCCCTTGGTGAGATTTTTCCAAACCCCTCCCCCCTTTTTTGACCTCACGTAATTTATGGATGTCCCCTAACAATAATCATGCGAAACTGGGAATTCCATCAATGGAGCGCTGTAAAAAACACAAATTGTTGGACTAAACAACTGTTGAAGCAGACAATAACACTAGTCGACAGTGGTTTTCTAACAACAACGAAATTACTATTTTTGTTACTAAATCATATAGTTATTCAAATATCTGCAAGTAAAAAAGTTCCATCTCGTCCCATTTTTGTGTAACAAAAAATTTTGATTTTCTGCTTTTTTTCTTAATTTTTGCGTTTTAAGAGTCATTTTTGTCCAATAGCAACCCTGCAATCCCATCCAATTAATTTATTTCTAGTATCCCAGTATGTAGACATTCATTTAAAAGTGTGGCTATGCTTTTGTACAACAGGTCATTTTGAAAATTGACGAGTTTTCAGTGTAGATTTTGCACATTTATGTTCAATACGTTTTACTAAATTTGGTAGTGTTCGGCAACTACTGGTCAAAAAGTAGTTAACTACCAACTACCAACTAGTCTGGGCAAAAGTAGTTGTAACTACTAGTTAACTACTTTTTCTTTGAAGTAGTTGTAACTAGTAGTTGATTATTTCCCAAAGTAGTTAACTACTAGTTAACTTGTCTATTTAATTTCATAAGATATTTTTCCCAAATTTTCGATTACTTTTTCTTACCTATAGCAAAAATATCATGGCTAAAGATTCGCCAATTTTTGAAGCTCTTTTAAAACCGTTAATTTCGGCGCTCTTAATGCTTTCCTTTTAAATTTACGCCAAGCTGTAAAGTTTACTCAAAATGTTCGCATCTATCCATTCATATTTATCCTTTTCTTCCGGTCCTACCAAGACCCTCACTCTACAACAGGCCTCCCAACTCCGGCCGATGACGTCAAACGTCAGTGAAAATTGGTGAATTTGCCATGCTAAGTTTATGGAGTATAAAAACTTACTTTCTTGACTTCTCCCGCTATTTACCTCTTCAAGGCTGATAACAACGTTCTTGAAACTCAAAAATATTTTGCTTAGAATCAAAATTGTGTCCCTTTTGTACAGATTTCTTGTATTTTCATTCAGTTTTTTGGATTAAGACTAACATGGATGTTTGTTTAGTTTGCAAATAACGAATGCAGGGCTCACACTCACTTTAAAATATTTGTATCAATTTTTGTATCAGGTAAAACCAAGTTTTGTATCACAAAAAATGTCTTTTGTATCAGGTAAAACCAAGTTTTGTATCACAAAAAATGTCTTTTGTATCAGGTAAAACCAAGTTTTGTATCACAAAAAATGTCTTTTGTATCAGGTAAAACCAAGTTTTGTAGCACCAAAAATTTCTTTTGTAGCAATTTGATTGCAGGGAAGCTTTTGTAGTTTAAAATTACAAAAGCTTCCCCTTCATTACATTTTAAACTTGCATCAGTAAAACTTTTCGTACGACATGAAAACCATGATTTTGATTACGACAAATAATGTGCGTATAGATTTAATTCATGAATACTTAACTTAAACCTCTATTAATTTATCAGCTCTTATCCAATTTTTACACCTTATCAATTTTTATTTACTTGAGGTTATTGGTCTAGTGATAATTCACCTCCCAAGTAATTAGTTCTGACCATAGTTAAGTTGCTTTTTCTACAATGGAAATACAATAGTGAAAGGAAGCCAACTTCAATTAGGCGCCGGTAGGAAGCAATCGCGGATAAAACGGAACTTTCACGAAAAATCGCTATTTTTCGGCTTTTCAAGATCGTGATTCTAACCATCGGACATGTTGGCTTTGACCACGTTAAAGTAGCTCTTCCTGCATTCTAATACTGACACGAGATGAAGCCGACTTCAACTTGGCATCTGCGGCCGTCGAAAATAGTCGCGGAAGAAACGGAACACGTGGCGCACAAAACGAAACCTTCGCGAAAAATCGCTGCTTTTTCCGCAATTTACCCGTTTCCAAACGCCTAGAAAAGGCAGACAAGACTTTAAATTGGCGCAACAAGATTTGTTTACGTTTTCCCGGAGGAAAAATGCAAAAAAACGTAAATTCCGTAAAAATTTCGGGTCGGATCCGTAAAACCGTAAATTTTGGTGCAAATCCGTAAATTTTACGGACAATCCGTAAAACTTGGCAGCTGTGAAAAGAAGCCATCTTCAACTACGTGCTGGAAAAACGGTACTTGCGCGAAAAATCGCTATTTTTTTACTTTTCCGCAGAATGCGATCCTAAATACTGAACGACGGACTTCTAACCACTATAAAGTTGTTTTTTCCACATCGCACTAACAACGCAAAAAGCCAACTTCAACTTGGCGCCCGCCGGCCGTCCAAGAAAAAATATCCTAAAAATAGAGCATAATTGGGAAAAAACTTGCGCTTCTAAGTGCTTTTTATGATAGATTTCCGAGCTTTTTCGTTGTCATCCGTAGTCCGTATTTTAACGACGCCATCCGTAGAAACTACGGAGAATCCGTAATAGTAGTCTCTGAAAATGGCGCAGTTTTGGCGCGGGAGCTGGTAAAATAGGCAATTTGTATCAGAATGTATCAAAATTTGGTTTTGGCGCAGTTTGGCGCAAATGGCGCAGGCGTGTGAGCCCTGCGAATGTAATGTAGAGCAGTGGTTCCCAACCTTTTTCACGATTGTACCCCAAAGAAAAATTACAATTCCCTGCGTACCCCTCGCATGCAGTTGCAGCTGGTAGTTGAAATGTCACCTTCGTTTAAATATATTACGTAAATTGGAGGATCCAGGATTTCGTTTTTGGGGTTGCGAAGAATTTTCAAAATTAAAAAATTTAATCATCATAGTAATCATAATATTAAAAGAACATGAATAATCGTGATCTAACTTCTTTAAAGGAGGGTCTGGGGGTTCACCCCCCGAAAATTTTTGGGAATTTAAGTCTAAAAAGCAGGTTTTCCACTTGTTTTGGAACTCCTAGTCCGAATTTCGGACATACATTTTCAAGAATTTAATATATTTTTTGTAGGGTTTTTGCACTAAATGAAAATAAATGAGCCTCCTTCCAGACTTGCATAAATATTAGTAAAATTGTTCATTTTCTGCATTATTTTTGGGAATTTTTATGCCTTACACTTATTCAAAAATTCATAGCTCCGAAAAATATAATTTCTCCATCTTGAAATTTTGCATACTTGTAGCTAATAAGTCAAATAATAACATATATTTTTTTTCTTCAAAAAAATTGAAGGAGTGTGTTTTTCAGGAGATCAATTAAAATTTTTAAAAGATTGTAAATTTTTTTGTTTAACTCCAAAATACTAAGTGCTGCACATAATATTAAAGGCCATAAAAACACCTTTAAATTGAGATATGGGTTAACTTTCTACCTAAATTCTTGAATTATAAAGGATTTTGTGACTAGAAATTGCAAAAAATCGACAGTTTTGGAAACTTTTAAAATTTCATTAAAAAAATTTTTTTAATACTGGTTCCTTCTTAATTTCCACTAGTACCTACCTGTGAACCAAAAATGATGGAAATTCGTTGCTCCTTTCCAAGCTTAATGGGAAATTTCCGATTCATTCCCTTCGTTCTTCAATGGAAAAATATTTTAAGATTTTAATTTTTAAAAGTATTCGGATTTTGTTGTTCAGAAGAAAACGCTACAAAAAAACCCTTGAAAAATCAATGAAGGTTGAAAAATATATATTTCGTGGCGTACCCCTAAAAAGCTTCTATGATATGATGCATTCCTTCTATCTTCGATCTTCCTTCTATGATATGATGCATTGATGCTATGATTTACTTAAACAGAGCACAAGATAAAAAAATAAAAAGGAAACCACAACTTAAAGGGTTGCAGATATGTCAATTGTTGGGATGAAATATATTTCAAGGTTGCCAAATATGAATATGTCACGAAAAATGGCATTGTTAGTAGATGTAACATATTTTTTAAAATTTTGATCCTTCAATATTTTTTGAAGTAGTTGAACTTTTTGAAAGTAGTTGGAACTAGTAGTTGGTGAAAAAAGTAGTTAAACTACTAGTTCAACTACTCTAAACCAAAAGTAGTTGAACTACTAGTTAACTAGTAGTTGCAACTAGTAGTTAACTACTTTTCAACTACTTTTAGTTAACTAGTGCCGAACATTAAAATTTGGGTACAGTTTAAATTACAATTCAACGGTAATATTTAACAGAAAAAGTGGGAAAATGTTTTTTGCCACTGATTTGGGTCCAAATATGTGACTAAAATGAAATATGGGCTCCTCAGGTGTGTTGCAGAAGTTAGAATGTGGCTCTTTTTAAGTGCATAAGAGTCAACAGTAGTTCTATGTAAATTACTATCCATATAGTATGGGGAGGACATTCAATTTATCTTGGTTATTTAATATCAATGACAAATACAGAAAAAAACATTTAATAAAGTATTTAAAAAGACTTTTTTCGTCATTAAGTGAAAGCGTACTCGAAGTCAGTATAAAATTCTGAAAAAAAGGATTCACAACCCTGCTTTTCAAGGAAAATTTAATAAAAAAGCATTATCAACTTGGAAATGGTTTTCATGGGAGTGCTAAGATGATTTTTAGAAAATAGGACCGATAAAAATGTTTTAATCCCAATAGAAGGTTATCTTTAGTCTTATCAAGCCATAGTATCTTTAACATCACTCGAAATCAATATTTTACATCCACGTTTGAATTTATTTCTGGAAAATTTCACTGTAATCGATCATAAACTAGGGTAAAGATTCCCTTAGGACATTGACTCGATACATAGGTCTCTGAGAAATAGCAATTTTGGCGACAGCTCTTGGTTCATTAAAAGAGGAGATTTGACGCCACTTAAGAGACAAAAAGTGATAAAATCGCAAAGTATTTAATGAATGTTTAGTGGTTTTTAGTTTTATATTGTCTGAAACATGTATATAATCTAAATTATGATAGTATTTTTTACTAAAATAATGAGATTAGCTGTTAAAAAATGAGTGGTTTCTACGCTTTTGCCTGTTTTTTGCAGTACTGGTGCCATATTTGTAACAAAGAAACTGTACGTGCTACAGCTTTTTCACAACTATTTCTGAATTCTACACCCTGAAATTAGTCGGAAATACCTGATTTCATTTTTGTTAGGGAAAAAAAGTTTAATTTTGTCGACTAGTGTAATAGACCTGTAGCAGTATTCTAACAATTTTGAAATGTGTCGAAAAGTCGCTCTGGCACTTTCATGCGAATGAAGCCTCTTTCATCCCGTGCTATGAGGTGTCCAGACCTCAATTTTCAACTCGCCTTGCCATCTTTAGACCTCTGCTTTCAAACCGACCCATATCATTATTGTCCACTGTTTCCCTCCATCTGAGCAGCAATAAAACAGTGTGAAAAAAACCCTTTCTGGAAGGCCTAACAGTTAACCTCTTTGAAACTCTGATAAATGTTCATATGACATCCGTTAAGGTTTAAGGGGTATAATTACATCTAATGGCAAGATAATCAACAGCAGACAACCTTCTTACAACCTCTTAATAAGTTTTGAATTTTGCTATAAAAAATAATAAATCGAAAAAAGGTTTATTTGAAAATCACAACTACCGTTTGAGTTGAAGAGCTAAAAAATGTGGGTAAATTGTTTTTATTCTATACCACATCAATCCCCCAAGTGCCGGTCAAAAAAGCAGCAGGGGCAAATTTCCCATACTAACCCGGCTATACCCTTTGACCCCAAAAACAGAGTTTTTACTCGTTTTGGTAAACCTAGTCCGAGCCCATGGGGGGGCAGTCGACCGTTTTCCCCCTCCCCTGGATCCGCCACTGATGATTACTATAAGTAGCATTAATGTATTCAGTTTAGTAACTTTTTAATACATACCCTTTTTTCTTAAAAAACACAACTATAACTCTCTGTATAACTCTCTGTAACACCTGTATAACTCTCTGTAATACCCCGTTCGCACTGGCCTTTATTTTTGCCTCTATTTTTGTTAGCACTTTGTTGTCATGGAAACACACTAATCAATTCACTAGTCAATTAATAATCTTTTATGTGTTTTTACTTGTATTTTTGGTGATTTTATTCATTAGTTTTAAGTTGTATTGAGAAATTAAATTTTTAATTATTTTACAAATCATGCTGTTATTGTTTACACACAGTAAAGTGCTTATTTTCGCCCCTTGTCAGTGCAAACGCCGTTTTCAAAAGATGGGGCGATTTTGTCTTTGTTTCCATGACAACAACAAAGTACTAACGAAAATAAAGGGTCTTTTTTCTGGCAGTGCGAACGGGGTATTACCTGTATAACACTCTGTAACACTTATTTACAGAGTCTTCAGATGATAGTGAAGATGAAGAAAGTGTTAGTGACGAAAGTGATTCGGAGACCCAAACAAAGTTGTTTTATTATCCTTATGTACAGGTTGTTTAAAGTAAAAAATGTTATTAAAATACCCTATATTAGTGTTGTGATTTAAATTTATGTACTGCTTAACCAACGATAGCAAAAGGGTCACATGATTTTGACAGACTCGGAGGGGAGAAAGGAAGAAGCTGAGGGGCAGTTGATCGAAAGAGAAAGATACATTTACTCTCTCTAACCTTAGTTAGACCCTCTATTTACATAAAAAATCAGAATGTTTCAAAAATAAAATAAAGAATACTAAAGCAAATAATCACGTGACCTGTTTACTATCGTTGGCTGAGCAGTAGTTGTCCAATTTCTCAGTGCTGGAAAAAGAAACCCTAATAACTTGAGCATTTATTGCAAATTTTGATATTGATGCAGTATTAGGGTGTCTCAAAAAATCTTTTTTCGAAAAACCTCGCTCCCCAGGGCTTTTCCCATTCCTTTTGGTCCCAAAAGATAGTGTGTGAAGTTTCAGCCCCCCAAGTTAATTCGAGGGTTTGCCTGTAGAGCCCCAAAGTTTGAAAAACGTGGAAAAAGTTACCAATTTTCAGAATTTTAAAAAAATCATGTTTGAGATTGACGTTTTTCGAAAATAAGTTTTTTTCGAGACACCCTAATGCAGTATGCTGCAGACTAATATTATTTAACCCTTTCAATATGGCAAACAAATCTGTTAAGTGCAATTCGTCGCCTTAGAATCAAAAACTACTATCTCCGTTCGGCAAACTTCGGGGACCTCGATCCTTGGTGACTTATAATCAGACGCCAATTCAAACCACTCCCCATAAAAAATCCACCAATTAAATACCACTAAATCAAAAAATAATAATTACTTCAGATCGTTGCAGGCGCTCATTTGATTGGTTTGCCACTTTGCCAGCTAGATGAAGTCACGCTTACGAACCAATGAAATGAGCTTTCTCGCTTGCAATTCCGAATATTTCCGAATCAGACCAGAAGGCAGTGTTTTGATTTAAAGATGAAGAAAATATTGCCCCTGATATGGCAACCTGCTGACGATATCAGACCGCCAAGATTAACATTGAATCTAGCTCGTTTCGCAGCAGCCAATGAAATAATTGGAACTCTTTTTTCGTTATAAAAGAAAAACTAATCATGGTAGAAGTACAATATTTTAAACACATATACAATTATTTTTTACAAAAATATTGTCGTTTCGTTTTTTAAAAATTCGAATTAGTTTTAGAATTATTAAGATTCAAAGTTTCAATATTTTCCCTTTCTAGGACTCAAGTGAATTAACAATGGATAGCAGCAACCCTTTAACAACGCCAAAACCGCCAACAAAACGAGTAGAATGAACAACTACTGTGAATGAAGCTGCGTGAATTTTCAGAGATAGTAGTTTTTGATTCTAAGGCGACGAATTTTGGCGCTTGTTTGAGCTCCTGAACTGAGATGAGATATCCATTAGTAGATCATGATGTGTTTGGAGGCACAGAGTGCCATTTTATTATGTTCCTTGAAGTTTTTCAGCAACTGGGGACACGGGGGTATCAAAAACTGCCAAACAGACGCTGTTCAAATATTGTGCAAGCACCTCAGGAAAGAGCTATAGCTTGTTTTATTTGCTCTTTGCTTTTTTTAAGATGAGGTGTTTATGAAGTTTACATAGAATGTTAAGAACAGTTTTTTTGTAAATATCTTGTAATTTGAAAAAAAAATGATGCATGGGACAGTTATTTAAACTAAAAAAATATTTTGGATGAAGATTTCGAGAATGGTAGGAAGGTTAGCAGTTTGCTTGGAGAATAATAAGAGCTGGAATATTTTTACTGATAAGGGCAAGAGAGATAAATAATCATGTAGTATTTGAGCAGAGCTGAGAATATACAAAATCTTACTAAAATTTACTTTAAATTCAAAACCCGTTTATAAGCCAGTAAAAGAAACGTTAAAATGTTGCAAAAATGCTCCAGATATTTAAGTAGTTAAACTTTTTAGTTTTTAGTGATTAAGGCTAAAGAGCTTAATGTTGAATGATCGCGAAGTATATTGTAAAACATTAACTTTATTCAAAACAACAACATATTGCTAAAAGACTAAGCAGGCTAAAAATACCGCTGCATGCGGGAAAAGAGAAGAATAAATAGCAAAAGAAACACTATATTTTAAACAGTTACGTCTCTGAGTTCGATTACTAAACGGCAACGTATTGAGTTTGGTTCGAGTCCACCACATGTTCAAAGCAAGGGTCAGCGGACTGTCGTCCACATCCAGACCACGAAAGGTTTTTTTCTAAACAGCCCAAGTATTTTGAAATTATGTATTTTTAGATAAAACATTAGTTGGACCTTTTTGTCAAGGATACAATTTCCAAAGATTTCCTGGGGGTAGCTCCCAGACCCAAAAAATAATTATCAGGCACATTTGAAAAAAAGGTTATTCAATGATCTCTCCTCAACTGTACTAAATCGAAAATTAGTTCTTAAGTTAGTTTAGTTCTTTATATAGTCCAGGGGTTCCCAATAAAATTTTGCCGAGGACCCCCTTTTTTACAATTCATTTACTGACGAGGACCCCTTGAACTTAAAGGCTTATAAAGCCAATTTCTTTTGCAAAAAGCAAGTCTGCCCTTACTAACAATCTAATTCAAAACTGAAATTATCGTATTTTAGTCTATAAAAAAATTGCAAAAAACAAAACATGGATTATCTTTGGTGGTAAACAGAGGCTGCGCCACCTACATTAATCTATTTGAACTACAGTGACAATTAACTAACAAAACCAACGAATGAACTGCTGAGTAGGATAATGGTTACTTCAAATTAAGGAAAATAAAAAAATACTTAATTTCTCGTTGACATTTCGCGGACCCCTTGAACGCAGCCTATTGGGAACCCCTGAATAGTCAATAAATCCGAATCCCGGCCATCCTCTCAACATTCTTTTGCTGAAGAAATCTGCAGGGTTCATACGCTCCTTGAAAACTCCTTAAATACTCCTTGAAAATGATTTTCATTTTCGAGCACTATGGAAACTCCTTGAATTTAGGCTGTACTCCTTAAAAACTCCTTGATTTTCATCATAATAACTCCTTGATTTTTTTTAATAAATTTATCTTGTCTATAAAAATAGTTTCGATCCGCATTGATTTCGAGAAAAATAATGGGTTACCGCGGAAAGACTTTTCGTTAAATTGAGAGTGATTTTAAAACCTGGTTCAGGAATGCAATGGGCAAAGCGTACGTTTTAAGCTGTGTAAAAAATTTTCTCTCAAATACTCCTTGAAATTTTTAAAAACACTCCTTGAAAACTACTTGATTTTGATTTGTGAAAAATTGTATGAACACTGAATCTGTTCATATTAACCTTATAATTAAGCTCCGCCCACCAAGTTGACGATCAGATCATCAACTTGAAATTCAATCATCAACTTGCCTACAGATTTTGAAGAGCCGAAGCAAACCAACCAACCAACCAATTTGACATAACGCAAAAGCGCTCTCACGCGGTAAGAAAGGAAAACTTCCAGTAACGTCGGCTCTTTTGGGTAATGAATAAGCATTATAACCTACGATAAAGTTTAGCCTTGCCTTGGCACGTCAAGAGAGGCGGAGAATTAGAATCCCAATCTTCTATACTGAGTTGCAACTTAACTGAGCCTGTAAAAATATGCCGAGAGCAACCAAAGAAAGTAGTTCCCCACGAGGTGTCTGAATTTTGAGTGAAATTTAGAGCTTCAATTTTGAATAATGATTAGTATTTTTTAAATCTGCGTATATTAAGCATCTTTTCATCCCGATATGCATAAAATGTTCAGCATTATTATTTTTTTTAAAGTGGCGTAACGCGTAGTAGTACAAATCTCTCTCAAACTCGCCAGCCAATAAGAGCTTCTAAAAGCAACCCAGCAGGCTTTCTGTTTACTCAGATTTTCTTCCGCGCGGCGTGGCCATGACGTCATCAACTTAAATTGCATTCGCGTTGATTAGTTTGTCAGTAAAAGCGCCTTCGGCGCTGAGAACTTCTTATATTGATGATGATGATGATTAGTTTGTCGATAGGACGTATTACCTAATTTGGGATATCCATCAGTCGCTCTGCAAACGTTCTGATAGGTCCCTGCAGTGGTGTTTTCCCTACGACATGTGATCACTGACGTCAGATGAAAGTATCCCACTCAGGAACGAGTTGAGCTCCAGCCATGATTAGAGATGAGGCCGCTCTCGAGTAGACAGCATATAGAGGCAAAGGTGAGGCGGCTTTCCACCAACAGCGATACTCACATTTCCTTTGGCATGTCTTGAGAGGCGGAGAAAAGAAGCTCAATCTGATACCCCTTCGAAAGACACAGATTGAATGAACTCGATGCCGCTAACGACATAGCAGTGACCTCCACCACCACTTGCAGGATACACTAGGTAAGGAAATTTTTCCCTGTTAATTGGGTGTTTGTACACTTGAAAAATAAGTTTTGGTACTTACGTATTACCCCGTCATCGACCGTTCCGTGACTGTCAAATTCAGCGGCACAACCATAGAAAAGTCAATGGGTTGTTTACCGTTTTCGTATTCAGCGGTACGATCGACGGGATAGAACGTAAGAATAGAAGTGGTATAAGTGCAATTTTGATTACGAAATGCGTACTTTTCTGAGTTTTTGCCTTTGATCTTTGTTTTTAAAGTAACGTTGGGCGTTTCTCAAAGTGTGTAAAGTGTAAACAATTTAAAGTTTATTTGCTTGTCACCAGGCTTTCTATTAGTCGTTATACTTCGTTCACTCATGAAAAGTTAATCTAGTTTAAGTGCTATCTTAGGTTGAACATGTCTGAACGAACAGTCTTAGATTTAATCTAGTTTAGCGAAAAGGGTTCTTGTGTATTATCCCGTCGACCGTACCGCTGAATCCCAAAACGGTAAACAACCCATTGACTTTTCTATGGATGTGCCGCTGAATTTGACAGTCACGGAACGGTCGACGGGATAATACGTAAGTACCGCGAAAAGAACCTAGTTTAATTTTAAGCTAGTTTCCCGAACTCTCTAATGTATTTAAACTAGTTTAAGTTACCGTGATGACATCTACTAAGAAGAAAAAAAGCCGTTTTAACCTATTAACATTTTTTTATTTGATATTACATTGCCACAACCGTTATTAAATTAAATATATATCTATAAACAAACTGGACAACACAAGAAAAATTGGTGATCTGCAATAACACTTTAAACATCCTTGACAAAATTAAAATGCTATGCTCAAATTGATGTAAAATCCTTGTAGACATTTAACCTCAAATGTCTATTGTTTAAATTCTTTTTAAATAGGGAATAATCCATCAAGTAAAATTACTGGTCTTTGGATTTTTAACAATTTTACTCTAATAGGTCCTTTAAAAAATTTAGGTCAGTTCCTCAAGTTTTTTAAACTTTTTTTATTAAATTAACTGTTCATTTAAAAAAATGAGGGTATATCAGATGTATCTTTTTTTATTCGAGTTTAAACTGATCAAACGAAATAGAATCTTACGTAAGAATGGGGGGAGGGGTTTGAAAAATCTTACGTACCCTTACATGGGGGTAGGGGGGTCAAAAATTACCAAAATCATCCTTACGTAATTAATGAATGGCCCCTTACGACTTACGAAATATAATTTTGTTTTTATATTAAAATTAAATAATTACCGGGGGTCGAAATATGTATCTCCCGCATGCAGAGCGTGCACCATACCGCAGAGCCAGCGGGATATACTGAAATTTTAATAGCTTGTTATAACATCCTTTTTCTTGGGTAAATCTTCATTTGAGTCGTGGTAAAACATGGCGGCCGAAACGGCAACCGTCCGTGATATAGCGCCAACTAGTCTTCCATTTGGAATGGTCGACTCTTTTATCAAAGCTGTGTCAAAATGGATTATCTGGTTTTGAAACTAGACGACTTAAAATGCATGTTTTATTTTACAGGTTTCAACCCTTGAACGCATATTTCTAAATGAAAGGAGATGTAAAAGTTCGGTCCAAGTCGAATTCTTCAATGTGTAAGTTGCTTTATCTACCGGTGGCAGATTGTCAATATATAATCTGATTCGGCCATTGTATGTCGTATAAAATGATCTTTGGACCTTCTCGAGGTAGGAAATTTTTCCATACAAAGGTGTTAGTACACATTAACTTGACAAATTTTTAATTTGAGAATCTTCTAAATTCTTTCTATATCGTATTGAAAATAGATTTCCGATCAGTAAAACAGTTTTAATAAATGATTGAGCTAATTTAGCGTATTTTCAAGAGTGCTTTTAATTGATTCAAATTAATAATAATTTGAATTAAAAATATCAGTTTTGGTGTAGTTACCATTTGAAGTAAAATTGAGTTTCTTTAGAAAGGCCTTGTCAATTTCAAATGTGTACAAACTCCTTTACTTGCTTGTCACCTGGCTTGTGCTCTTATAACTAGACAAACTTAAGTTGAGCCTACTACGTCACTAACAAAGTAGTTCCCATCGTGGTGTCTGAATTTAGAGTGAAACAAAGAACGTCAATTTTAAAATATAATTATTTCGTTAATCCCATGTGTATATAGTCTTTTTATAACGATTCGCGTATCGAAATTCCTGCGATCAACCCAACAGGTTTTGTGTTTATTCACTTTCTCCTTCCGCGTAGTGACGTACTGGGTCAGGAGACGTTGCTGTGAAGTACTGTCGTAATGGCATCAATATTTATCGTGTTGAAAAAAATTGTTTTTAATTCTTAAAGATATGCTGCCAAAAATTATGTTGCGCCATAACTTTATTTTGTAAAAAAATTTATAGATTATTTTTCCAAAGTTATATTAGCATCTAATCTTAATTTACAAGACCTGAGAAATATCTTCTTTGAATTTGTTTAAAATTTCTTTCGTAAAAGTTCAATTTTTTTACTGTTAATTTTGCGAATAAACGTACCTAGTGAATTGCATTTCAGACACTTATTTTAGTAAAACCAAATTTCAATAAAACAAGAATAACAAAAAATTTTTTAACAGAAAAACTTTTTTCAAGCATATCTTACAAACTATCAAATGGTAAATTCGGTCAAATTCAGATAATAGGCCAGAATTAAAACCATCTGATCTTCGAAGATCTTTTTAAAATATTTCCTTTCCTTAAATTTGAAACATAGAAATCCCTCAAGAAATTTGAAAATTTCGTAAGAACTGCTTTGCACTCATATTTATCAATAGATCAGACAGCTGTTGGACATTTAAAACGGTTAAATTGCGATTCCCTTTAAACAGTTCAACTGAAAACTTTAAATAGAAATACCCTTTACTGGGTCTTTTTTACTCTCCATGTCAGGGTTGTTACGTCTAAAACACTTTGTTTAAAAAACTCGTTTCAAACACGTTTAAAAACAAAGCAAAAACACCTTGTTTAAAACACATATATTTTTTAGCAAGTTGCTCCCTTTATTTAGGCGACAAACTCGCCATTTACAAGTATGGATCACCCAGATCCTAAAAAGATGGTGCCGAGTATCAGGCCTTAACCCCTTCGGACCTGGTGTGCGGTATACCGGACATCAACTTTAAACCTAGTTATTTTCTTCAAAATCACTCGAAATCCAGAAAATTTTTTTCAGTTGATACTCTACATTCATATTATTATCTCTGAAGCAGTAAATTTGTATTTCCCGGTTGGCAACAACCCATTAGCCGATGAATTTGAAAACCACCGGACGGTCTGTAATTTCTTTAAATATTAAGCTAGGAACTTGAAAATTTTAAATTAAGATATTTATCACCATACTATACTGTGTACCAAAGGAAAAAAATTTCACATAAAAATTTCATAATTCCGACTGAAGGGGTTTTAATAGAAACCACCAAATCGCCATAACTTGATAAAGAGCACGATGCTATGAAGAAAACTTACAACTATCATTTAAATGAACGAACTGTTTGTGGTGTATTTAAAAGTATAGCTTTAATCTAATTTAAATTTGAAAAATCAAATTTAAATTTAAAAAAAGATCATGGGTATTCTTAGTAACTCTTTGGTCGAGGGTAAAAAATGTTTTTTTTTATTAAAAAACGTGTTTTTATCCAACCTTGCTCCATATAAACTATACACCGTGGTGGGACCAAGTTAGGCCCTATTAGGGAATTTTTAAAGTCATAAAAACTGAAATCCCTAAAGACTCTTTAAAGTATCCTTTATTTAAACCTGTTTTCAAAACGAGGAAATACATCTGGCTTCTTATGGCTTACATATGGTTCTCATCTGGCTTACATATGGTTTGTAATGACTAAGGGCCGTATTCAGAAACTTTAACACGAGATGGAAACTAGATGGAAACGTTGTAAAATCTCACGAAACGATAAATTGGAAATAGTCGTTCAAGAGCACCCGTCTCTTCAAAAGCGAGAAATTTAGCTGACTCTGATTGGCTGAAAAAAAAATCTCGTCTTGGTCTGCTTGGTGACGTAGGAGATTTTATCCAATGAGGGAAAGGATCAGAAACTCCCGTTAGTGTTTTGGGAAAATATCGTTTCAAATTCATCGTTTCCATAACGTTCTCGTTTCCATCTCGTTCTCATCTCGTGTTAAAGTTTCTGAATACGGCACTAAAAATTAAGGTCACCATCGGACGTTCTGCTTTTTGTCTGTCCCATCTAAATGTCCCGGTTTTTTTATTAAAGTCTCACTTTCTGACTAAGATTTGCCAAGCGAGAAAACGTAAAGGAAAATTACTTTTAAGTTTCTTAGGGGTGTATTCTTTTAAAAGTTCTTAATTGGTAGACTGAATTACACATTTGTTTTAGTTATTTCAAAATATAACCCCTCCCTCAAAGGTTTGGTGAGTTTTTTCTCTTCGAAATTCTGTTCAAGCAAAAATCAGTCCATCCCGACTGTCAGAAAAAAAGTTAAAACGATATTTTAAAGAGTTGAATTTTCTAAATTTTCTTGTGATAAACACTTTACTGATGCCCAAGGTAGCAAATATGCTACCAAAAGTTCTGCTTAAGTTTCAGACAGTTTATCAGCTAGTTATTGCAGAAACAATTTTACGTTTGGGTTGTATAATTTGTGAAATCAAAGATCAGCCCAATTTAAATTTTTTTAATTAACAAAAAATAAAATGATGTGGGGGGTTTAACTTGTACTTTATTTGACAAGCCCCAAAATTGTTTTCCCTATAGTTATTTCTGGTTGGGGGCACTAGAGCATAAAAGGTATCCTAATATCCCCCTTTTGAGACTTAAAAAAACATTTTCAGATGTAATTTATATGCCAAAATTTGATCAAAAATAATTGAATAATATTTTAAAGATTTTTGAAATTAATTAATCTTTAATTAAAAGGTTTAAAAAATCTTTCTAATATAATATCAAATATGGAGAATTTAAAAAGAAAGTTAAAAATATAGTAATTAAAATTAAATTTTAAATAAAAATATATTTTAAGAACACTGAATTTTTCATTTTTAAATATACGGATACATTAAGTCAATATTAAAAATTAAAAGCCTTCTTAAAAATTTCTGATACGTTCTTAAATTTACAAAAAAACTGCTAAAATCTTTAACGACTCTAAGAAAGAATCCTTTAAAATTGTTTTAAAAATAAGGAAATGCATTTGGCTTTATGATTCGGCAACAATTAAAAATCCAGTTATTAAAGCAATTCCAATCATTTTCCTGTAGTTTTAAGGTTCCTTATCTCTAATAAGACAGCTGGTTCATTCGCTTTTTTACTAGCTATATTTATGAATATTGAATAATTAAACACGTTTACACTCAAACCTGTTTTTATGCGATTTTTTTGTGCGGTTTATGAAATTTCCATCAATTTGGGACCAAGAATCTTGCTTATATGGCTACCGAGACATGCAAGTTAAAAACAGTCGTCGCAAAAACTGATTACAGATTACACCTGATTACTGAAAAAGGTCTATATAGGTCAATTTATAGAAACTGTTTCTCAGATCAGCTGCTATAGGGTTGGGAATTGTGCGTTACGGTTTGAATATAAAGGGTTTCTCGATTCAGCTATACGGAGGGATATTCGCTACGGCCTTATTTACTTATGCGGTCCCTATTTAGCGCTTAAAAAAGTTTTTATTGTGCTACTATAAACTATTTTTTATAGCTACTCGTGAAGTTTTGTGCGAATTTTTATGCGTTTTCTTTTTTTTTTGCGGTTTCTATTCGCCGCAAAAAAAAACAGGTTTGACTGTATTGTACATTGAAAATTTTATGTATACTATATCGTCAAAATGGTGTCAAAAATGACAAGAAAAAATTTCATGCAAATGTCATTTTGGGATCCCATGGCATATGCACGAAAAAGTTAGTTTTTTTTAAATGAACACTTTTAAGTTGGGATTTTCAATAAATTTCGGTTTAAACGGGCAAAACTATTGTTAATTTTTGTTGTGGCTGTATATTGTAACAACATCCAATTGAATGGGTAAGACCAGAGTGAACCAGTTGGTTTTTTAGATATAAGGAAAAGTCAAAAAATAGTTTTTAAAATATTTGTTTTTAAACACTATTTTCTTTTGATAAGCCAAATGTATTTAAGGTAATTGTGCCAGACTTGGTACCGAGAGGATAAAGCTTTACCCCCAAGGACAGTGTTCAGAGCCCTGGGTGTCCCTCCCTGACGCAGGGGCCCGTCGCCAGGTGTGTCGTGTCCCGGTCGACTTGCTCCCTGGAACCCGATGTAGGGTTTGGCGTCTGTACCCGAGTAACGTCTCCTCGGGTGCGACTATGCTGGTTCTCAGATAATCCCTTGTCTCGTCACCGCTTAAACTCCAGTGTCTTCTGTTGGGGGTCATATTGACCCCCCATCAGTAGACCTGACCCCCCACTGATGCTTTACCTTTCTGTCTCTCCAAAATTGATTATGGAATTTAAACTCTGTCCTTTAGATCTTTAGAAGGTGACAAGTTTAATGGTGCCTTTAGTGTTCGTGGACTTAAAATGGATAAGTAGGGTGTGTAGGGACCAACTGAATTTATCATAGCTCTCGGTGATATCCACAGCGAGAAGAACTTGTTTTTGACCGGCTAATACACATAGTGTCTTTATAGCGTAGTTTAATTCTCTGGATTCATCAGCAAATCTACTCTGAGCTTTCAACTGGGTTTATGAAAAGTAGCCCTTTTTTTTGCCTACGTATCACACTAATCGAGCTTATAACTTTAAAATTTAACTAAATTCCCAAAATGGTTATCAATGAATTGCATGAAACCCAATTGGCTTTGTATATTTTTCAAGAACGTAAAAAAAGATGCAATCTGGGGATAACCAGCTCTAAAATTTATATCTTTTATAATCAGGGATGGCAAAAAGAACGAAACTAAACTCAGAAACTGTGATTTTAAGGTATTTATTTCCTCCCGGAACAAAGTTCAACAGTCTAAAAAATTTTATTTTCTCCGCGATAAAAGCAAACTTAAAATTTGATATTTCGTTTCCTCCGGATTAGAACCAAATGCCTTTTGAAATTGGATTTTGTTCCCGGAACTACACTTAAAACGAATTAAAGTTGAGTTTTTTCCTGGAACAAATCTTTGGGATTCTTTATGTTTTAATTTTCATATGGATCTTAATTCAGCCTAAATTGTGCCCTCCGTAACGAAATAAAACTTGACTTTAACTCCTTATTTTTTCTCCGGATCAAAAGTCAACGCAGCTTTGATACCGAGATTTCCTCTCGGAACCAAACTAAACTCCGTCTCGACAGTTTTGCTCCGAGAAAAATTCAAGGCACCTCTGGTTATTTACTTTCGTTCCAGAACCAAATTCAACAAGGAGGAAAACATTTACTTTGCTCCGAAATTTTTTTTACCGGGTTTAAAAAACTTGAGTTTCGATCCGGAACAACAATAAATGTGAGTGAAATGCTTAAATTTGGTTCCGAAGATTGTATTTATTGTTTCTAATTTAAATACTACACACAATATATTTAATATTACGCAAAAGTATTGTCGTCAAATGACTTTTGATGCAAGTGCTTCAATTTCCAGCTTTCTATCAAAACTAGTCGAGTATCAACCAAAATAATAACCTTATGAATATGAGTGAATAAAAAAATAATCATCTGTAATTAATTTAAAAAAAATTAATTTGTAATAATGAGTAAAGTTTATTAAAAGAGGCTTTAAATTTATTTAAACTTAAGCTAAGTGACGAACAGTTACGGGGGGCTAGAAGTAGTTTAGTTTGTTGGGTTTGAGAGAGAGAGATTCAAAATTCAAGAAGGAATTTTATATAGTTTTAAGCTGTAATAAATAGCTAAAATTTGTGATCAATTAATAATAACTGATCGTTATTTGTTTCTTGGGATTTCAAACTGACGGAATTTTGGGCTGTTTGGATTTAAATCTTTGGAATTTCGGGGAGTCAGAATTTCTTTAGTTGGGATTTTATACTGAGAAGATTCCGTGCTGTCCGAATTTTGTTTCTTGGGATTTTGGACCGACGGCATTTCGTTGGTAGAGATTTCAGTTTTTAGTATTCTAGGCCAGTGGTCCCCAACCTTTTTACCACCACGGACCGGTTAACGTTTGATAATTTTACCGCGGCCCGCTAGGGGGGGCGTTGATTGTTTACATTCTAGGTTATTTTGATTTATTAATTTTAATTGAATTGTATTTAAACATGCTTTCAAAATTAAATACAGTTACATCCAAAAAATAAATATAAAGTGATTTATAATTAATTTCATTCATTAATTTGGAGTATAAACTTAGGAATTTAAATTCATTTTCAATGAAATGGTTGGCCTGTGGCCCGGTACTATTTGATCCACGGACCGGCACCGGTCCGCGGACCGGGGGTTCGAGACCACTGTTCTAGGCTGTCTGGATAATGGCTGTCTGAATATCGGCTGTTGGAATTTTGGTTGTGTGAAAAACAAGACACAAATTTTTTTAAATATTGAATAGTTGATTTTTCTAAACTTCACCTTGAAATTTATCAAATTATGTAAAAAATAGTATTAATTAAAATAGAATGTTGCCTTAGGAACAAAATGAAAACATTCTATTCACATTTAATTTTGTTCCAGAGCGATTCCAACTAATTAAACCTCGCTAAAATTATATACGGAGCCAAAGTTAAGTGTAGCCGCCGTGTGTAATTAGGTTCGGGAACGAAACTAAATCACCAAAGCTGCCTTGAATTTTGCTCGGAGCAAAACTGCCGAGACCGTGTTTAGTTCGGTTCCGAGGGGAAATCTTGGTTTCAAAGTTGCGTTGACTTTTGATCCGGAGAAAAACTGAAAAGTCGAAGTATTGTTTGATTTGGTTCAGGAGGAAACTAGAGTTTTGCAAAGGGAAATTATTTGGATCCGGGACAAAATTAAAATATAGAGATCGCTTTAGTTTTGATCAAGAACGAAACTGAAATTTTAATTCGTGATACTTTATTTCCAGGAACAAAATCAAAAGTCAAAATGAATTGGGTTTTTATCCGGAGGAAGCGCAATCTCATATTGAAGTTTCTTTTTCATCCCGGAGAAAAAATTTAAATGTAAATGAGTATTAGTTTCGGTCAAGAAGGAGTGAAATCTGAGAGTTCCGTTCAATTTGCCACCCCTGTTTATAATATAGATAATTGAAAACATAAAAATGAATTATGTCCACTTTCGAATTTTTCTCTGGCTACAGCACTGATTTTATATAAGGGGAAGATCACTTTGTCATTTGAACATTATATTTTTTCTTAGTAACACACCTCCTATCAAATGTGTCCAATTTAGTAACTGCAACTGAAAGTGAACGAAATTTGTCTGTGACACAAGTTGGACGAATCGGTGAAAAGAGAATTCCAGCATGTCTTAAAATTTTAAATATTTAATTTTAATTTATTAAAAATTCTCTCCTGATTCCGAAAATACGCTTGTCTTTTCCCACAAACTTTTTTTAAGGTAACTGCGACATATTTTAATACAGAAAGCTCCTAACAATGTGACGTCACATGAGTGTCTCTTGGAAATGTGGGAAACGCCGTTTTCATCGAAACACTAGGCTGAAAAAAAAAAACTAGAGCTCAGTCTTTCAAGGCGGGATGATAACAACAAGCGGAAGTAAGGCACATTTGACGTAACAAGCTGTTTCAGCTCAGACAGAAAATAAGCTATTTTTAATTGAAAATAACTTACAATTTAGGGCTTTGAAAGGTAGATTAAAATGGTTTTTGGAGGTTTTAAGCCAGTCTGAACACATTAAGATTTAAAAAAAATTTGACTGCAATTATCCATTTTCTGTTCTTTAACCGGAACGTATGAGCGTTTATAGGGGTTTGACTGCATTGTAAATTGAAATATTCTTCCGACTTAGTTCCATAATTTAGCTATAAACATTTAAGCCTAAAATAAATTAATTTTAAAATTTATAGATAGAATATCATGGTTAAAAAAACTAAAATTGGTTTTAAAATTGAAATTACTCTAAATTAAAGTCATCACACTTTTTTGGATTATATCCTGATTTTAGTTCGAAACAGCATCAATATTTTATAAAATCTAAAAATGAAAAATTTTGAAACTATTAGTACTGAATAATGTCAAATGTCAATGTTCAATGTCAAAATATTTAATTGCGAATTTTTCGTTAAAAAAGTAATGTTATGACAAGTCTTACTTTTATGGTAGTTATCGTGACTTAGGCCAAAACTTTAAAACTAAATACTTGGATTATTTTATTGATCTAAATTTTGAATGAAAGATATCATGCTAGCATGACGGCATTTATATGGTAGATTTGTTTAATTGAAAGTAAAAATTGGTATTTAAAAATTATTTAATTTCTGTTAACCTTATTGAAAACTTATTGTTTTCGAGATTCTGTTAGTTAATTTTGATGATCAATTTTAGGGGCTGTCCTTGAATGACGTCACTCTAAGAGGGGGTTTATGAATATTTGATACTTTGTGACAAGAAAGAGAGGAGTTGTGAAAATGGAGATATTTTACTGATACAAATCAGCAAGAGAAACTAAAACCATTTTAAAGGGGAAAATTTAGGTTATACTAAAATTACTAACTTACTAATAACATTATTCTAACACAATGTAGGTTCGATTTTAGGGTGGGCGTCGTATACTTCAGCTCAGATTAAAAGTCTAGTTTTTGACGACCTTCTGATAGTCATTGCCGTTAAGAAAGTGTGACATTGGGGGTAAAAGGGTGAAGTTAAGTGATACTTTGTGACATAAAGGGGATTTAAAATGTGGAGAGTGACATGATTTAAGGACAGCTCCTAGAGAAAAAAAAGTTTTTCTCGCATATGTCATGCATGTCGACCCATCGTGGCATTTAGGTGAAAGTTTTTCTTCCTTCAAAAAAAATTTTATTTACAAATAATTGATTTGTTAATCATTGATCGTTGCAGTTGGTCAGGAACTAAATTGAGCACTCTTAGAACGACAGTCTCAAAACTGAGTAAAAAAGTACTCATCCAAATGTACTCAAATTTGAAAACATGAATATACTCATTTATTCTGAAAATGTGCAGATACTCAAAAATGAAACATCATGAACTCATTTTTGAGTTCAAGCTTAAGATGTTTCATTTTTGAGTATGCACATTTTCAGAATAAATGAGTATATTCATGTATTCAAATTTGAGTACATTTGGATCGGAGTCAGTTTGAGTACTTTTTTTACTCAGTTTTGAGACTGTCGTTGTAAAAATGAAGAGTGTTTTTAGAGTAACAAAGTAAATGAATATTAAGACCTGAGACGTGATCTACCATGAAAGTGAAACTTGAATATGTTTTTTAAAATATGAATAAATTTTAACCATTTTTTAATTTATCATATAGTAGTTAACTAAATATTTCAATTTAAATACAAATTTATATTAAAATATATTCTGTAGAAATAATTTAGTTTTATTGTTAAATTGGCAATCCAATGGCTAAAAATATTCAAACATTTTTCATATAAAAAGAATTTGGATACTTCTAGTATTTGTAATTGTAAGTTTTTCCAACATTCCAACACCGTTAAATTTTAAGTTTCATAAAAGAATATTTTCTGTTTTGTTTTAAATACAGCAAAAAGCTACGTGCGGTTTTAAGCTTTCGCTTGGAGAATATTTCCAATTTATAATGCAGAAATCTCTGAATAATTGCCTAGATTGCATACATCTATTATTTGACAAAATTAAAAATGTTCAAATTGGTGTAGAATCCTTTTAGACATTTAGCCTCTAATGCCTATTATTTAATTCCTTTTTAAATAGAGAATAATCTATCTAGGAAAACTACTGGTCTCTGGATTTTTACCAATTTTACTCTAATAGGTTGTTTAAAAATTTAAGTCAGTTGCTAAAGTTTTTAAAAATTTTTTTTATTAAATTAACTATTTATTTCTTTTAATGATAGTATTTAGACAAAATTCATAAAAAGTTAATGCATTTTGAGCAGTGAGTTATTCAAAACAAATAGCATAATTAATTATAAATTAAATAAAATTATAAATTAAATAAAATTCAAATTATTAAATTTTACTTTTACATAAATATTATTAAATTTAAACTGAAATTCGCCTCTCTGCTTATATAAAATTTATCTCATTGTTTTGTAATGTCTTTGCCGATAGGTTTTCGTCATATACAAGTGAGAATGTTTTAAATATTTTTTTTTATTTTGGAAAATTATAGTATGTACCAGCACATCCCAAAATATTTCTAAAAATAAATTAACCAGTACCTTATATGGAGGGGTTGGGGACTGTTACAAACGACACTTATTTCAACACTTGATGATATTTACCCCCAATTTTTTTCATAGTTTCGGTTGTCATTAAGTAACAGGGAACTTAGACAATTTTGAAGATTTTAAACTGGTTAAGTTTCCTAAATATTACTTCAGATTATTTACTAAGATTAACCAGAGAAAGATCAAGGTTATGAGGATAGGATTCAAGGATGTATGAGATTTATATGCACATGGTTAAAAATTTATTAAAACCATAAGACCGTTTCGGGTATGCACGGATCCCCTTCGTCACTGTGATTGAAAAATATTTATACCAGCACAACTAAAACAAGCGTTTCCAAAGAAACAATCAAAAAGTAATACACGAAATAGTTAAAATAAGGTCACATTAGCAAATACAGAAACATTCAAGAAAACAAAAATATTAAAGATTATTTTTAAGATTTCTAAATTGGGGAAAGAAATGGGGTTTTAGTTAAATCGTTAATCAGATTAATTGAGAATTTATTAATAAAAAAACTTTCAGAAAAATTAAGGTATGTGGTTGAACTACAGCTCTTAATAATCTTGGCAGATGAAAAGTCGAAATTGAGATCATTACCCCAAACGGTGTTTCCCTATAGAAGATTTCTCAAATTCCTGTTTTTTTAATATAATTTACATGCTCTTTAAGCCTGAATTTAAGTGAGCGTCTTGTTTGTCCGATATAGGAAAAACCACAACTACAAAAAATTCTGTATATGCCCCATCTGTTAACTGTTTCAATAGGGTGCTTGAGATTTATTTTTCAAATCTTAAAGTAATTAGTATTTTGCACAGTGTGGATCGAATTTTTATCATTCCAATCACACTTTCATATGTAATCCAAAGATTTTCCACCGATAAAGTTGATTAAAAAAGCTCTTGATTATTAAATTTATAAAATTATATATTGAAATATTAAATTAACTTTAATTAAATAATTTTTACATTTTATTTCGCAATATTGTACAACAGAAATGTCTCTTAAGTTCCAAATTTCTTTTAAGACTGTCAAATCAACATCTTGAGGGTATCTGTAAGGTTATACTGTTTACCTCAGACTTTGAATTTGTAAATATAAAAAATCAAATTCAATTTCCAATACTTAAGATTTGTGTCAGTATAAATTTTGGCATGATATTTTCAAAGTGGATGTTTCTCAGTTTTTTTAATTTATGCTCAGATTATAAATATTGGTTTCATAGAGTTCAAGACATTTAAATTGGAGCCGTTGATTTTATTATTTGAGGGTATTGAAATATTGTTTCATCTGTTTTACAGAGTAGTTGTATCTGTTGTTGTTCAATTAAGAGGTGTTGCAACAGTTGATGTGTGTAAATCTTGTTTTGTTAATATTTTTTGTATGTGGCCTTGGAATATTTAATAATATAGTAAGCTTAGTTTATTGAATGCTAATTTTTTCCTACCATTATAACTTCAGTATCAAATATACAATCTTAAAAAAATCAATTTGATATGCTTAAATTTAAATTTTATTTTAGCCAAGGTATCCCATACTTCTAATTAAATCAATATAAATAAAATTAGGTTAAAAATTAATATTGATTTAATTAATCAATTTCTACTAGATTTTATTTGATATTAAGTTGTGTTTTTTTAAGTATGGTTACCATGAAATTGCAGACACTTCAATTGGAACATTTAATTTCATTATTTGAGGATATTGAAATATTTTTTCCGCTCCTATAGTTAAATTGATTTGCAATTAACTCTCTAAAGTGCTAAAACCTGCTATAAACATTAAGGAAAATGGGAATAGTTGATGTTTAGAATACCTGCTTACCTGTTTTGGTATATTACTTAGTGCTCTTGGAAGAATTTATTGTAAGTAAGCTTACTGTTATTGAAAGTTAATTTTTCCTACTAATAACTTCAGTGATGACTAATTCTTAAAAATTTAATTTAAATTTTGAAGAAAATGTGATACGCTCTTAAATATAATGTTTGTCAAGTAATAATTAATTTTATATTAATGAAAATTAAGTTAAAAATTAATGTTTGCTATTTTTATCAATGATTGATGTATTGGATTTTATAAGATGTTGTGATTGGAAGACACTGCTGTTTAGTACATTGGTTTTGACCTTTGATTTGTGATAAAATTTCTTACTTGTAATTTCGAAAATCTTAAAAGTTCTAATTTTTAAACATTAACTTAGCAAGCTCTTTGAGAACTATTTATTTTGGTTGGGTTAAAGCGAGCCATTGGGTGACAAGCAATAAAGGAGTGAAATTTCCTTACCTATCAAGTATTTTTCTAAAATGTCAACGTTTTCATGTGTTTTCTTGTGTTTTAAAGAATGTAGCTGTTTGTGCAAGCATTTCAGTTGTGTTAGTTTTGTTAATGACTTCTGTATCTTAGTTATCCTGTATACAGTCAGCTGTGGGTTAATCCTTTATTTACGGACGGTACTCACAAGTACCGCCAACTTTAAAATTACATAGAATAACCATCCTTGCGAATATATTGACGATAATTTCCAGGAACACTCTTTCAGTTATCCTCTTCCAGGATAAAAAGCAGCGAAGGTTCTATGATGAGTATTTTAGCGGGAAATGCGAATAGATTTAACTCAAGTTTAGCTGCCATTTCGATCGGATTCACATGATTGTCATTTTTGTTACCGCAAAAAAGTAGTTAAAGTCAAAAGTTAAGTGTATTATTTTTTAAGACTTATTACTGCGATAAAAAAAGCTATGTTTTTCTTGTATTGTGAGAATATTTTAGCACTATGTACTGACAGTACCCAAAAGTATCAATTTAAGTAATTGGCTCTAGCGGATTCAATTTTCCAAAGATGATTATTTTATTTATGTATATCCTTTAATTTCAATTTAGTGACTCAAAAAAAGTATTTGCACTAAAAAAATTGCAGCGAATCATAATGCGGTAAATAAAGGGTTAAGCTCTTTTTTTTCTTGTAAATGTTATCGAAATTTACTGTCCCAATCCCTTCAATTTAACATAAAGCATAAGATATCGTTTTAAGTGATCAATATATCGTTTAATGTTATCAAAACTTGTAGGAATCCACTACAAACTAAGAACAATCATTCCCCCGTTAGAAGCCCGATTTTATTACATGCACATTTAAAATTATCCATTAATTAATCAGTTTTATACGTTCTGCTCTCGTATTCTTTAGAACGTAATAGTTGCATAATACATACCAAAGATAATAAAGGTAATTATTTTAAGTAATAAATTAGGACTACGTAGTTGTGGTTTTAAAGGTAACACTTTAGGTACACTGTTTTAGACATTTTATTATAGAATCGATTATTAATATCAATCACAGAGATATTGTTATCATTCAGATCTTGGACGAAGGTTTATCATATCAGGCTTATAATAACTAAGTGATTATGAAAGACAATCTAATCTGTTTCTTCACTTTTATTGTAGTTTATATTATTTAATTGAAACATGAAACTTTAAACATATTCTAAAGTAACAATTTTTTCCTTAAAATTTTCTATTTCGAACAAAAAAATGTTTTTGACGTGCAAATGAAATTCCTTCAGACAAATGTCATGGAGCCGGCCCATGTGCATTTGGATGAAGGAATTCCCCAAAGCTTTTCCCTAAAATTCCCTCAAAAATTAATCAATAAGATTTCAATAATATATAGCAAATGATACTATAATGATTGAATCTCTTCAATTTAAGACTAATTAATATTAAGACATAATTAATTATTATGAAGGAAATTTAGGACATGGTTATCACCACAGTAAAAGTGAAGAAACTGTTTTCCAAATAAGGAATTTCCCTAAAATCCCCCCAAAAATTAAATTTAAGTATGTATTAAATTTTGACTTAATTAAATTTAAGTCTTAAATTTAAATAAAATTGTGTCTTTAATTTTCCTCTTAAATTTAAGACATGATCACACATCACCAAAAGTGAAGAAAAGTTTTCCCAAATTTATATTTAAAATTTTTTTTTGAGTAATTTAATCATAGTTTTATAATCCCAGTGTAGTGGTAGACAATACTATAATCGCAATTCTCCACACTGTGCCTTCGTCATGAGCTAATCCAATAAAGGCAGATTTTTTACGAGTTTTAATTATACTGAATCACCTCTCGGGCAGTGGTAGGATGCTTGGCATGCGGGAGTTCTTGTGTTCTATCCCAGGTTAATTGTTTCTATTTTTACTATTCCCTTTTTGGGCAAAGCAGACTCATTCAGCATTTCATCCCTCCGTGTTCGATAGAATGAGGGCCAAGTTCGCTTGGGGAAACATTTGCTATACTCTATTCATTTAGAATTGGCGCTTGAGAAATAGTGCTTTCCCCCACGCTAGAAGGGTAACCATAGTTACGCCCTTCGCGCAGTCAATAGTAAGCCTTCTTCGTCACTTTGACGTGGATAGTTGCTATGGATACCGATCGGTTGTGGGGGAAGGAAATATTTTCAAGCGCCAGTGCAAAATGAACAGAGTACAAGAGAAGTATTGTCAAATATGTTTAGATGTAAAAGTTTTATTTAAATTTATTGAATCTTCAATGTGTATTAATACTATTTAATGTATATTTTGGTTGTTTTGCCTTTTTAAAAGTTTTTAAATTGTATATAATTGTTAAAAAAGGGATAGATTTAACTTGGCATAAGTATAGAAATGAGACTGGTATTGTGGCTTTGTATTGAACTTCGAACATTAATGAAATTATTCGTCTACATTCTAAAACGAGGAGATAACTAGAGATGGCATCTTAAAATGTAAAATAAAATATTTCTCATGTTGAAAATCCAAATGTTAAATAAAAACTGGCAATTTCTGTTACACATTGAGTTCAATTTCTATGTTTCTAGAGCAGTAATCATGATTTTAATGTTTATCTCTAAAAACATTTTTAAAGATTAAAATTATTATAAATAAGAGTTTTTAAAGATATACCATCAATTGGGTTTCGTTTTATTCCTAATTACATAATTAAAATTTGTGGTGAAATTACTCTTCCAAATATCATAAGGGGCCCCATGGTATTTGGTTGAGAGTTTACCACTTTTTTTGGGAGAATTAATATTTTTATTTCTATATTCATAGATAATAAACATGATAACTGCTCTTTGAAGAAATAGAATCAACTTCCAATTAATTTACATTAATTAAATTACTTTATTAAAATTTAGTATTTAATTAAAGGCAATTGTGAATACTTAGCTCTTTAAACAGTTTATGATTGAAAACTGTAAAAATTTTAAGACTGCTTAAATAATTAAAAAGTAAGTTCAAAGTACCACTAAATTAATTTTTCTAGTACTTTTTATTGGTATTTTAACAGAAATTTCAGTCTGCCAAGTTCATGTAAAAAAGTAATACTATAATTGAATCGTCAGTTGAAAGAAGGGAATAAGTCCAAAAACCAAGTTTTGAGAAAATCGAAAAAAATGTATAAATAATGGAATTTTCATTGTAAAACCACCAAATTTTTACTGGAAGTTCAGAACCCTATTTAGAAAACAGAACAATCATCAAAACAAATATAAATATATTCAAAAATATTTTACATTCAAAATAAGGTGATGGACTTATTCCCTTCTTCCACTTTATGAAATTTTTCTGATGAAAAATTTAAAAAAAACCCTTAAATTCACATTTATATTATATTTCTCCTTAGTTTAAACCACAAAAGGGTGAAATATAAAGAATAAGACAAGTATAATTCAAAATTACAGTGAAACTGAGTTATTAAAGCAGTACCAATGGAGTGAGTGAATATAAATGGAGTCAAACATTTCCTGCATAAAAAAAGTTTGAAAAACATTGAAATTAAGAGTTTCTTAGTTTACAGGACAAAGAATATGAAAAGAAAGACATATTAACTTCAATTCCAAATTAACTTAAAAAATACAATGAATGGACAACGATTTCACAACTTCAAGGGGCGATATCTCCCTGTAGGGGTTAGTTATTTCCCCCTCTTTTCACCCCTGTGTAGAGCAAGGCTTGGAGATTGTTTTGAGCCAAAAAAGTCAATTTATCATTTTTTGGACTTATTCCCTTCTTCAAACTGACGATTCAATTATACTTCAATGCATGTAGTTATAAAATGTAAAATGTAAGTTGTTAAAAATGTAAAATTGTAAAAATGTTTTAAAATGGTAAATTTTTATGCTTTGCGGTATAATGTTCCTCTGTATATTTTTGTTCATGTTGTATGCTTTTTTGTGAATTGTCTAATGTTGTATGAGGATAACTGCTTTTTTGTATAAATTTGTTAACTACATTTCAATAATGTTTAATCTAGTCTTTTTCTTGTGGATTTACTTCTGCATACGCTTCATTTTCAGAATTCATGGTTGGGAACTGAAAGATAAGTATCAATAGAATTTATTTAAAAACTTATGATTAGAATTTTTAAAAGATTTTTAAAATACAACAAAATTTTAAAATTGCATAGGAAGGATCTTTTTATAGTCACATGTAAAGGTTTTTGTTCATTCTATTTTGTTAATGTGCTTAGTTAAGTAATAATAGATTTTCAGAAGAGATTCTTAATATAGAGAAGACATTATAATTACATTTTAATTTTTCTAAGACAGTATCGCATTTCAACCATTTTTAGTGCACACCTTGGTAACAACCTTAAAAATATTTTTATTAGCTCAAATTTTAAGAATTTGATTTTTAATTACTTGATAAAATTGACATATCATTTTGTATTTAGGACAATGGCAGGTTTTTGGTAAAGAACAGAACCTTATAGTTAATAGGGTGATATTTTTTATTAGCTCAAACTTTTTAGTTGGATTTTTAGTTACTTAAAAAAAATTTTGTCCATAGGTACAACAACCTGTTCTCCCTATGGGCAGATCAAGTTGTACCTATATAACACGCATACTAAAATGAAGTTAAGATGTAAAAAAAATTCAAAAATGAAAAAAAAGTTATTATTTAATGAACAATTTCTATCGTCTAATAAATTTGAAATGGGTTTTTTAAAGCAAAGTACTCATAAAGCCAAAATGAACAACAAACTATTCTTTTCATTTAAGGGGACTCAGTACCAAAAATTTAGTCAAAATTTCGAATTTGAGATTTTGCCATAAAAAGGAAGATACTACCCTTAGAATTATAATGATATGAGGTTTTTAAATATAAGAATTGTGAGGTTTTCTGACCCAAAGATAGGCTTACTGGAGCATAGCTTTCAACCTTTAAACGGGTTTTTCGTAAAACAAGGTTTTATCGTTTAAAATCATAAGGCTTTTTTTTCTAATTGTCCAAATCACTTAAAACTTGGTAGTCATTATCAGTAATGTATGTTAAACACCTCTACGTATGGATTTTAAAATATATTTATTACAAAATTTTTTACAAAGCAAGAAAGTAGAAACTTAGCATATTTTTTTCAAAAAAAATGCCAAATTTCAGATTTTATTTTATTTTTTCCTAAACCCTTGTAGATATTTAAACTTCCATACGTAGAGCTAACAATATATGGTGGATTTATGTTGAGAAAAAATATCAAATGAAAAGAGTTGAAATTAAAGGAGGATTAGCATTTTGAAGTAGGGTAATTCTGGCCACTTTTTTGAATTTGCTTTTTGTGCTAAATATGAATTAGTATTAAGTAAATACATAATTTAACACCTAAAAAGATAATAAAATCCTGTTAATAGAGTAAAAAATGTTTTTGGTACTGAGTCCCCTTAATAAGAAACAATCGTACCGACACTGGTACAATTCTGTTATCTGTCCAGTTAACATATCTAAGATTTTCTGTGCACCATTTATCCGAAATATCAATAAATACTGCAAACTAACTTATTAGATTATATTATACAGGGTGTTCCAAAAGTCCCGTTCACGGCTTTCATTTGGAATCAACGCGTCTGCTAGGTAGGGATCTAACAAAAAAATACGTTCGATTCGATTCCTGAGAGTAGAATCCATCCATCCTGGAATCGATTTTTAGAACCAGTATCGAAAAATTAGAATTGGACTGATCTATTTCAATCACAAATCAAAGATAATTAGTAACTGTCATTAATTTAATAATCAGCATAATAATAATAATCAGCAAAGTATTAAATAATTATCAACATACTAATTAATAAGTGAAAAAAGTTTTAATTATCAGTATTAATTAGAAATTTAAGTATGATTCCCAACATTCGATTCTTGGTAGAATCGATTCCTTGGTATCGATTCTTCAGAAATTTTTAGAACCCTACTCCTAGGGAAGTAAGGTCTACCCAAGGTAAGTGTTCCTATGAGAATCCAATGTGAGGACTTACAGCACCCCTAGCGGCGAATCAGGAAATTAAAAGATGGAAGATTGAGCAGCTTAACTCAACGTCAGCAGTAAATTAGGGTATGGCTTGTTAATTTGCATTACATTTTAAAAAACTACTTGGAATATTTTAATTCACAAGAATAAAAACTGGTAGGAACTAATTTTTTCACCATTAGAGGAACATTAATAAAAAAAACCTAAATCAACCTAATGTATCACACGAATTTCTAAAATAACAAGGTAACGTGATAAAATTATTAATAGAATGAAACGGGTTTGTAAAAAATTATGGAAGTGGTTTAGAGTGTAACTGAAAAAAAAGATACTGTTGAACTATTATATTGTGTAATTAACTGCATATTAATCTCCTCAGTCCCCTTGTATCACACGTGATACAAAAGTTTCAGATTTTAAAAAAAATGCTGTATGGGAAAAAAATTTTGGAAACTGCTTGTATCGCATGTAACATGAAGTGAAAAACAACGTTCAATTTTATTTTTAGATTTTAATAATTAATACTTCTGCAACATTAAGATTTTTAGAAGGCTTTTTGGGTTCCAAACGCAATGTTGACACTGAGTCGAAATAAAATTATTTTAAAAATATTTATCCATACATTTTAGAATTTTCAAGATATACATTTTCTTTGTAATGAAACAACCAACCAATTAATACCAAAACTAGAACTTTGTAATCAGTGTTATTCTTAGAATTTTTTTGGTGGAGTAAAAATACTCCATAACTTTTTTAGGAGGCGTGAAATTCATTTATGAGGAGTGAAATACTGGAAATTGCATAAACTATATATACAGACAAATCTTTTATAAAAACGCTTTTTTTAATGGGCAAACTGAAATAGAAAAAATTAGGATGCTATTTTGGTTTTTAACAATTATAGCATCTGTTAATAAAAGTAGAAAGTATTCAACATTATAAATAAAATAACTTATTTTACATTAAACATTATAAATGAAATATTTATTTACTACAAATTTGAGAAGAAAAATTATTTGATTTCAGTGGGGTGCCATGAATTTTTTAAGCAAAACGTTTATTAAAAATTCAAAGCGTGAAAATACGCTTGACTAGTTTTTAAAAGCGTATTTCCTATTTTCAAAGCGTGAAATACGCTCTCAGAGGCGTTAAAATTATCACTGTTTGTAATAAAATATTAAGTTGTAAGGTCCTCTGAAACTTGTTTGTATCACATGTGATACATCAGGGCCCAACCGATACAAACCACGTAGGTATGTGATTTTTTAGCAAGTGTTGTTTTGCGTTTTGAATAGTATTGAATGTAATAAAAATATTTTTAAGTATAAAAACTTCTCTTGGGTAGTTTGTTTTACTTTTTTTTTAGGATTTTTTGGATTAAATTGCTATTTTTTAGGTTTTTTTTCCAATATTCAAGGGGAGTTTTTTTAGCTGATAATTCACAAACCATAACAACAAATGATATGCGTGGGCTTAAGATTTGTTATTTTGGTATTTACATCAATCAGCAACTATTACAATACATTCCATGATAGTCAGAAATTATGCTAAAAAGTGATAAAGTGCAATTTTGGTATAAAAAAAACAAAATGAAACTTAATTTTAAACCAGATCAATTATATTTTACATATATTATGCCTAAATAACTCAAACTAAGTAAAACAATTTTAATTTTAACTAATTTAATTGAATGACTCCAGCCCCTACTAATAAAAGATAATTTTTTAATTCCACTTTTCTACTTAGGGAGGATATAAAAAGCTATTTCAGACACTTTGGGCATGAACCAAACTTATATTTTTCTCTCAGGTCTAAGGAGGTTAAAGGAATAGTATAGACATAATTCCAAGTTTTATAATAGGAACAAGCTCTAGGTATCTGGCTTTAGGCAGGTTCAGCCAATCATTTAAATCATAAAGGGAATTGAAATTTTAGTTTATTGTATACTTATATAACTTATTTTTTTCAGCATAAGAACACTGGATTCATAGCATCAACAATAAAATATATGTAGTCAGTAACTTCAGTATTGTTTTTCTTCGTTCAAACTTTGATTGTAGCTTTTATATAATAACTGTTATACACCAAATAAAAATCACCATGGAAACCGAGGGGTTAATCCTCGGTTGCGTCCTGTTTATTATTTTGGGGGGGGAAGCATAGAGAATATAATAATTTTATTTAGGAATAAGAAATGTGATAGAAATTGTTATATTTAGTTAAACAATGCTTTAGTAATTTGGTTTCCAATATAATCTTCATTTTATAAGAAGACTAAGACATAAAGAAGGAATAAATAGCATTACAGCTAATGTTATAGATTAAAAATAAGACTAAAAAAATATCGTGAAAATATTTTAATGTATGTTAAAAAAAATAAAATATATTTTTAAAAATATTTATATGTAACAAATATATATATATAGAAAAATGTTTTGTAACATGTAAAATGTTGAAAAAAAGATTATCAGTTATAAACTAATTAATTTACGAAATTGTTTAAATGTTAAAGTTACCATGGGGATATGAGGTACTTAAATGAGGTTTTATAAACTGAAAAAACGTTTACAATATATTACAGTAGATTAATTAGTTTATGCTATATTAGATAATCCCGAAAGTTTTGTCGCTCTTGGGAGCATCTGTATACAATGTATTTTTTGGTACTTTTCCATTACGGCAAACCAGTAAAGTACTTCTACTTCTATATCCAGCCAATTTGGCGAATTTTGGCACTTTTTTTGTTGGCTCACTTTTCCAGCTTCCCTAGTTTCTACGATTAATAAGATTTGGTTTACTTCAAGTTGCCATTAATTGAAAACTTTCAAAATTAAAATACAAAGGAATTTAACTTTAATTTTAAGTCATATTATATTAAGATTGTACGGAAGATCTTTTTTATTTCTCAATTTTTGAAGAGCGGCGGTAGAATTTCCAGTGATCTAGATTCCAGCAAATGATCACCCGGATCTTTCCTAATAGAGGGTTAGGAGTAGGAATCCAGCAATTTAATATGAAGGATTGTGATCAAACTCTCAGGATGCCTCAGAAAAAATTTAAATCTAAGTTAAATTTTCCACACTTGTAAAAAATACTTGAAACTTCAATTGTTTTATGGAAGTAGCCAGTTAATTTTAATTTAAAAATCTTAAATTTAGAAAAAATGCAAAATTTTGAGCAGAAAAGAAATGAAGTAACATGTTATCATGGATTTAAGGAAAGCCCAGTTGTCGATCAGTCCCCAAAATCAAGCCAAGGTGCCAAGTTGACGGTAGAAAAAGTTACAGTTTATATTGATATCACATAATGGAAAAGTGTCAAAAATATCTTATTATACAGATGCTCCCAAGAGCGACAAAACTTTCGGGATGACCCAATATATTGTAGATATAAGCTTAAATTTTTGAAAACCGTAAATTTACTTCACTTAAATTTTTAAGTAGGAGATGTTAAAAATTCACTTAATCTAGAAAAATGTTTTAAAAAACGTTTTTCAATACCGCCATTGGTTGGTCAGGGAACGAATTTATTTCAGTCAGGGTGCATTTTCGCACATTTTCGCCACAGGCGGAGTTAGGTTCCCTCCATAGGATTAGCATGGGACGCGAGACAAGCGGCATGATACAGTTTGGACAGAATTGGATGTGCAGAGACGCTTTTAAGCGAGTTGTCACCTCTCTCTCGTATACAGGCTCTCTAGCTAAAGTATTAGTGAAATTAGTTAGAGTTGAGTTGTTACTTTCGTGTATTTAGACAAGACAGTGCCTTTAAGAGATTAAAATAATTAGTTCAAAGTTATATTAATATATGGCACTAATATAAAAAGGGTACCGTGCCCGTTTTCTGAAATGACCGATAGTGCTGTCCAGTACCACAACCAACAAATTGTATTAACCCTTTATGCCCCAAATTATTTTCCTCGTTCTCATCCAAAATATGTTAAGTTTACGTAACTGCAACTATAAGTAAACTAAATTTGGCCTTACATGACAGAAATTGGACGAATTTGGAACATTGGAAAGTGGGACTTATGAGTTCCGTCGGGACATAAAGGGTTAAAAAATGATTAATAAACCGTGTAAATTAAAATAAACTGATTTGCCGTTCAGAATTAAAATATCCTGAAAATAATTTTACCCCAGAGCCTGAGAAATAATGGTTGCCCCCTTGCTAGAAGCGTAACCATAGTTACTCTCTTCGCGCAGCCAATAGTAAGCCTTCTTCGTTACATTGACGAGGATTATTGCTATGGTTACCGATCGGTGGTGGGGGAAGGAAATTTTTTCAAGCACCAGTTAAAAATGAATAGAGTATAGTCAGATTAACCATGAAATCGAACCCAAATTTCTGCCAGAAACTTTTTTGCCTACCTTTCATGTTCGATTCTTTCTTTAGAATCGAACTTGGAACTAGAGATATAAAGGCGGGAAAACTAGGTGTAATCTCGGTTATGGACCCAAAAAAATCGAATTTATTCTTGGGATTCAACCTGTTTTTTTCCCGCCTCTACATCTCTACTCGGAACCCAGATAATAATTAAATTTGGGCAACAGAGAAATCATAAGACATGTCCTAGTTGCACAGCACATACTAAATATGTCGAGTTTACGTAACTTCAATTAGAAGTAAACTAAATTTGGTCATACATTGAACAAAAATTGGACGAATCCTGAACGTATGTGCTGCTTGGGTGGTCTAAACCTCGAAAGTAACAACTCAACTCTAACGAATTTCGCTAATGATTATCCTTTATTCACAAATCCTGCAAGGTTTTTATAATTTGATATAATGCGCATGCGTCACAAAGAAATAACATGTAATAAGGGAACATCCATAAATAACGTGAGGTTTTTTTTCCAAAATCTGGACCCCCCCTACCCCTTGTTGAGATTTAGTGAGATTTTGCTGGACCCCCCTCCCTCCACGTGAGATTTAAATAATTAAAATAATTTTCAATCCTATTCGTTTGCATTTTACTTAAAAAAAAAGTCGTATAATTTCTAACTTAAAAAGTTGACGTGATATTTTAATCGACCCCCCTCCCCCCTTGGTGAGATTTTTCCAAACCCCTCACCCCTTTTTTGACTCACATAATTTATGGATATCCCCTAATTGATAAGTTTTAAAGTTACTGAAGTCCCGCTGGAGCAGTGGTAGCGTGCCTGGGTTCAATCCCCAGTTATTATTTTATTAAAATGTGCAAAAAACAGTAAAAATTAAGTCCATACGCATGCGTATTGTTATCAAAGTATAAAAACCTTGCAGGATCTGGGAATATGCTACTTGCTTATGGGTCAACTTTCGTGGATTTAGACACTTCGACTTTTAAATGCACTCCTAATGATAGAGGGCAGCCTTTAAATGTCTATGATGGACAGAAGCGCCGACAATATAATTAGAAGATCACAGCTAATAGTGATAAGCTGTGACGTGTACAATGTTCATATGTGTCACTATTCTCTGTTTATTATTTTTTTAAAATCGTAATGCGTAATCTAAAAACTGAACTGTAATAATTTACATAAAAGAAATAAATATGCTAATAAAGTAAATAGAATAATATAGATTTTATAAAACTATACGAGATAATACTAGAAAAACAAGACATCCAACAGAAAGTTAAACGTTCGGTTCCGAAAAAGTAACCCAAAAATTGTACCCCCAACATGGAAGATTAATAAAAATGTTACTTCAATTTCTTCTAAGGATAAAGAATAATCTTACCAAAAAATATAAATGCTACATGTAAGAATTTTTTTGTAAAATGTAATATTTAAAACTTTATATACAAGTGTCAAAACTCTGATTTCGTTAGTACGAGTAGCTTAGTTGGTACAGCAAGCAGCCTTCAGAGTCTAGCTGTTGGAGTTCGAGCCTGGCTTTAGCAGTAATGCGAATTTATTTATTTTTAGAGTCCTAATAATAGAGATGATGTTAAATAGAATATTGGATTCCTAGGCTGTCGGGCCAGGTGGCTCAGTTGGTTGAGGCGCTCAAACAGCCGAAAAGCCTGGTCATCGCGCTGGGATGGTCTTCAGTTCGAGCCCATCCCCTAGGTCGAAATTCCCGGGGGCCAGTGGTCTGTGTCATTCGGCTTGTGAAGCCGCGTTGGGTCAGCTAGAGGGCGTGAGGGTAGGAGTCGGACCACTGGCACACGCGTTCGGGGGTGTCCGTAAGCAATCCAGTCTTAAGGTTAGTCGTTAGGAGGCGGACAACTCCAGAGATTGGGCAGGGCCAAGTTCCTTCCTCCTCAACACCCGAGTGTCACTGGTCATCGTCGTCGGGGCCGGCCGGCCTGGCTCTGCCGGCGTTTCTTCTCTTGGCCGGCGGAGCCCCCTGCCGGCCGGCTTCGGCGACACTCGACCAGTGGCACTCGGTGAGAGGACTGAATGAACTTAGCCGAATTTTTTGAAAAAGTCAGCTTCATATAGGTGAACTAATTCCTCGGAGTGTCAGCCCCGGTAGCCCAGTTGGTAAAGGCAAGTGTTCTGTGGAGGCTCCCGAAGCTGGCCTCGAACCGACCCAGGTTCTATTCCAAGTGAGCAAATGCCTCTGGAAAATAAAAAAAAGTTAAAGGATCACAGGAGAGTCACTGCTAGCTGTCATAGAAAGTAGACAGAGACTTGTCTTGGAAGACAACTTAGCTCAGACTCAGTTTATTGAAATCTTCCTAAATAAGTCACAATGAAGTAAAAGGAAATACCGCTGTAACTGTCTGTCCCGGTAGCCCAGTTGGTAAAGCCTTGGGCCCTGTTGAGGTTCAGATGGTTGGCCAAATCAAGCTGCAGGTTCGAGTCCAGGTCAGCGAAGAAGAGAAAAACTAGTAATAAAGTCTGGGGAGAGGATACTTCAAGTGGGGGAAACAAACTATCTTTAAAGTAATATAAATATATATAATTGTGGGGGAAGACCAAATCTCTGTAAAGTATTATAAATATTTTTCCCATGAGGAATAGATGGTAAGAACCAGTAAGTGAAAGGAAGTTCGGGAGCAAACAGCTTCGATGGCTCAGTTGGTAGAGCGATAACTCTCTGTAGAGACCCCGAAAGCAGTCCTCTGGGAGAGGTAGGTTCGAGCCCAGTTGGAAGGCAGTATTCTTCTAATATAAACGAGCGAAGTCACAATAGTGTAAGCGTAATTACCACAGTTGCTGTACGTCCCGATAGCCCAGTCGGTAAGGCCTTTGATCGTTGAGGTTCAGATGGGTGGCCAAAGAAGGCTGCAGGTTCGAGTCCAGGTGAGAGAAAAACCAGTAATAAAGACCGTTCTGGGGAGAGGATACGACAAGGCAAGAAAAGGCAAACAAAGTTCTCTGAACAGAGAGAAAAAATATTTTTTATTAGGAATAGATGGTAACAACAAGTAAGTGAAAGGAAGTCCTGAGCAAACAGCTTCGATGGCTCAGTTGGTAGAGCGATGACTCTCTGTAGAGACTCCAAAAGCGGTCCTCTGGGTGATGTAGGTTCAAGCCCAAGAGGAAGACAGTATTCTTATTATCTAACCGATGTAAGTCACAACAGTGTAAGCATAATTACCACAGTAGCTGTCTGTCCCGATAGCCCAGTTGGTAAGGCCTCTGACTGTTGAGGTCCAGATGGGTGATCAAAGAAGGCTGCAGGTTCGAGCCTTGAAGACAAAATCCTGGGGAAGTGGATGTGAACATCCCTTGAAAGGAAGCGGAGCTTCTATATGGCGCCATTTCGAGGTAAGTCATAATAGACTAAGTGCAACTACCTCGCTAAGTGTAAGTCCTTGTAGCCTGGTTGTCAGAGTCGTCGGATTGGGGAGGTCCAGGATAGTGACAGATTCGTGACGGAGGTTCGAACCCTGTAGTGGGAGCAGGTATATAAAGGCATATAAAGGTAATATAAAGGAATATAAAGGTAAGTAAAATATGTGTAAACTCTCTCGTCTTCCAACAGGTCTCCGGTGGAAAAGAAGATGTGCAGATTCTGGAACAGGAGGGGGTGGAAGATATCTGGAAGCGGAATGGTCTTCTCCAGGGGAGGAAATTCAAAGGGAGAACAGGAGTTGGAAGGAATATCTTCTCCCGGAAGGAACGTTAGAAGGAAGTAACCTGTGAGTACAAGACATGCTAGGTAAAGGCGGAGTTCTCTTGACGTGGTGTTAGGAGTGGGTCTCCCAGGGTGGCAACCTCTCTTATCCTCACTTCTCTTCCTCTCTACTTCCCTTGTTTACTATTCTTATTTCCTTCTCTTGTCTCCCTCTCTTACTTAACATTGGGCTTCTCTTTTTTTCTCTCTAATTACTTCTCTTCGTTCTCTTACCTCTCTTCTTGCTCTAGGGACTTCTCTTCTTTCCCTGTTCTTCTGCTCTAGAGCAAGAAGAGAGGCAAGAGCACGAAGAGAAGTAATTAGAGAGAAAAAAGAGAAGCTCAGACAAGGAAGACAAGAGAAGGAAAGGGAGACAAGAGAAGGAAATAAGAATAGTAAACAAGGGAAGTAGAGAGGAAGAGAAGTGAGGATAAGAGAGGTTGCCATCCTGGGAGACCCACTCATAACACCACATCAAGAGAACTCCGCCTTTACCTAGCATGACTTGTACTCCCAGGTTACTTCCTCCTAACGTTCCTTCCGGGAGAAGATATCCCTTCCACCTCCTGGTCTACCTCTGAATTTCCTTTCCTGGAGAAGACCATTCCGCTTCCAGATATCTTCCACCCCCTCCTGTTCCAGAATCTGCACATCTTCTTTTCCACCGGAGACCTGTTGGAAGACGAGAGAATTTACACATATTTTACTTACCTTTATTTACCTGCTCCCACGACAGGATTCGAACACCCGTCAGGAATCTGCCACTAGCCTGGACCTCCCCAATCCGACGACTCTGCCAACCAGGCTACCGGGACTGACACTTACAGAGGTAATTGCACTAAGTATATTATGACTTACCTCGGAATGGCGCCATATAGAAGCTCCGCTTCCTTCCAAGGAATGTTCACATCCACTTCCCCAGGATTTCCTCTTCAAGGCTCGAACCTGCAGCCTTCTATGATCACCCATCTGGACCTCAACAGTCAGAGGCCTTACCAACTGGGCTATCGGGACAGACAGTTACTGTGATATTTATGCTAACACAATTTTAACTTACCTCGGTTATATTATAAGAATGCTGTCTTTCAACTGGGCTCGAACCTGCTTCACCCAGAGCACTGTTTTCGTAGTGTCTACTGAGAGTCATCGCTCTACCAACTGAGCCATCGAAGCTGTTTGCTCCGGACATATTTTCACTTACTGGTTCTTACCATCTATTCCTCATAAAAAATATTTTTCCCTCTTTTCAGAGACCTTTGTTTGCCTTTTCTTGCCTCCTGCACACTTGTAGTATCCTCTCCCCAGAATGGTATTTATTACTGGTTTTTCTCTCACCTGGACTCAAACCTGCAGCCTTCTTTGACCACCCATCTGGACCTCAACTATCAGAGGCTTTACCGACTGGGCTATCGGGACGCACAGCACCTGTGGTAATTACGCTTACACTATTGTGACTTTCCTCGGTTATTTTAGAAGAATACGGTCTTCCAACTGGGCTCGAACCTACCTCTCCCAGAGGACTGCTTTCGGAGTCTCTACTGAGAGTTATCGCTCTACCAACTGAGCCATCGAAGATGTTTACTACGGACTTCCTTTCACTTACTGGTTCTTACCATCTATTCCTAATGGAAAAATATTTATATTACTTTACAGAGAGTAATTACCTCTCCCCAGCCTTTATTACTTGTTTTTCTCTCCTTCGCTGACCTGGACTCGAACCTGCAGCTTGATTCGGCCAACCATAGAAACCTCAACAGGGTCCAAGGCTTTACCAATTGGGCTATCGGCATAGACAGCTACAGGGGTACTTACACTTACGTTATTGTGACATATTTAGGAAGACTTCAATATATTGAGTCTGAGCTAAGTCGTCTTCCAAGACAAGTCGCTATCAACTTTCTATGACAGCCAACTGTGAATATCCTGTGTCTCTTTAACTTTTTATTTTTATTTTGAGGTTTATTTTTATTTTGCTCACTTGGAATAGAACCTGGGTCGGTAAGAGGCCAGTTTCGGGAACCTCCACAGAACCCGTGCCTTTACCAACTGGGCTACCGGGGCTGACACTCCGAGGAGTTAGTTTACCTATATGAAGCTGACTTTTTCAAAAAAATTCGGCTAAGTTCATTCAGTCCTCTCACCGAGTGCCACTGGTCGAGTGCCGCCGAAGCCGGCCAGCAGGGGGCTCCGCCGGCCAAGAGAAGAAACGCCGGCAGAGCCAGGCCGACCGGCCCCGACGACGATGACCAGTGACACTCGGGTGTTGAGGAGGAAGGAACTTGGCCCTGCCCAATCTCTGGAGTTGTCCGCCTCCTAACGACTAACCTTAAGACTGGATTGCTTACGGACACCCCCGAACGCGCGTGCCAGTGGTCCGACTCCTACCCTCACGCCCTCTAGCTGACCCAACGCGGCTTTACAGGCCGAATGAAACGGACCACTGGCCCCCGGGAATTTCGACCTAGGGGATGGGCTCGAACTGAAGACCATCCCAGCGCGATGACCAGGCTTTTCGGCTGTTTGAGCGCCTCAACCAACTGAGCCACCTGGCCCGACAGCCTAGGCATCCAATATTCTATTTAACATCATCTCTATTATTAGAACTCTAAAAATAAATAAATTCGCATTACCGCTAAAGCCAGGCTCGAACTCGTATCCAACCTTTGCCAACAGCTAGACTCTGAAGGCTGCTTGCTGTACCAACTAAGCTACTCGTACTAACGAAATCAGAGTTTTGAAACTTGTATATAAAGTTTTAAATATTACATTTTACAAAAAAAATTCTTACATATAGCATTTATATTTTTTGGTAAGATTATTCTTTATCCTTAGAAGAAATTGAAGTAACATTTTTATTAATCTTCCATGTTGGGGGTACAAGTTTTGGTTAACTTTTTCGGAATCGAACGTTTAACTTTCTGTTGGATATCTTTTTTTTCTAGTATTATCTCGTATAGTTTTATAAAATCTATATTATTCTATTTACTTTATTAGCATATTTATTTCTTTTATGTAAATTCTTACAGTTCATTTTTTAGATTACGTACTACGATTTAAAAAAAAAAATAATTTACATAAAATAACAACAGATATGAACATTGAACACGTCACAGCCTATCACTATTAGCTGATCTTCTAATTATATTGCCTGCGCTTCTGTCCATCATAGACATTTAAAGTGCTGCCCTCTATCATAGGAGTGTATTTAAAAATCGAAGTGTCTTAATCCACGAAAGTTGACCCATGATAAAGAATTAGCGAAATTCGTTAGAGTTGAGTTGTTACTATCGAGGTATAGACAGTGTCAGCGTTTTTTAGACCACCCAAGCAGCACATACGTTCAGGATTCGTACAATTTTTGTCATGTATGGGCAAATTTAGTTAACGTCTAATTGAAGTTACGTAAAATCGACATATTTGGTATGTACTGTGCTACTTGGACATGTTTTACGATTTCTCTGTTGCCCAAATTTAATTATTATCTGGGTTACGAGTTGAGATGTAAAGGCGGGAAAAAACCAGGTTTAATCCCGAGAATAAACCCGGTTTTTGGGGTTTTTTCCCGCCTTTACATCTCTAGTTCCGAGTTCGATTCTAAAAAAAGCATCGAACATGAAAGGTAGGCAAAAAAAAATTGTTTTTGCAGAAATTTGGGTTAGATTTCAGAGATAATCTTACTATACTCTATTCATTTTTGAATAGGCACCTGAAAATATTTCCTTCCCCACCACCGATCAGTAACCATAGCAATAATCCTCGTCAAAGTGACGAAGAAGGCTTACTATTGGCTGCGCGAAGAGCGTAACTATGGTTACACTTCTAACAAGGGGGCAACCACTATTTCTCAGGCTCAGGGGTAAAATTATTTTCAGGATATTTTTATTTTGACCACCAAATCAGTTTATTTTAATTTACACGGTTTATTAATCATATTTCAACCCTTTATGTCCCGACGGGATTTGTAAGTTCCACTTTCCAATTTTCCAAATTCGTCCAATTTTCATCATGCAATCCCAAATTTAGTTTACTTATAGTTGAAGTTACGTAAACTTGACATATTTTGGATAAGGATGAGGAAAACAATTTGGGGCATAAAGGGTTAATACAATTTTTTGGTTGTGGTACTGGACAGCACTACATGGGTCATTTCAGAAAACGGGCACGGTACCCTTTATATTAGCGCCACATATTAACATAACTTTGAACTAATTATTTTAATGTCTTAACGGCACTGTCTACATCCACGAAAGTAACAACTCAACTCAAACGAATTTCACTAATACTTTAGCTATAGAGAGCCTGTATACGAGAGAGAGGTGACATCATGCCGCTTGTCTCGCGTCCCATGCTAATCCAATGGAGGGAAACCTAACTCCGCCTGTGGCGAACAGAAAACCGATTTACCGATCTGCGCGCGCTATACTGAGTTGTCGCCTCTCTCTCGTATACTGGCTCTCTAACTTAAGCATGGGTAACTTTCATGGATTTAGACACTTCGTCTCTTAAATAAGGCACTGTCTAGCTCCTCAAAATTAACAACTCAACTCTAACTAATTTCGCTAATAACTAAGTCAACTTTTGTGGATTTACACTTCGTTAAATAATTACCTGACCAACCAATGGCGGGATTGAAAAACGTTTTTTAAGTCATTATTTTTCTAGATTACGTGAATTTTTAACACCTATTACTTAAAAATTTAAGTGAAGTAAATTTACAGTTCTCAACAATTTAAGCTTATATCCACAATATATAGCGTAAATTAATTTAACTACTGTATTATATTGTAAACATTTTTTCAGTTTATAAAGCCTCATTTTAGTACCTCATATCCCCATGGTATCTTTAACATTTAAAAAACTTCGAAAATTAATTAGTTTTTAACTGATAATCTTTTTTTTCATCATTTTACATGTTTCAAAACATTTTTCTATGTATATTTGTTATATATAAATATTTTTAAAATCGATTTTACTTCTTTTAACATAAATTAAAATATTTTCACAATATTTTTTACAGTCTTATTTTTAATCTATAACATTAGCTATAATGTTATTTATTCCTTCTTTATGTTAAAATGTTTCTTCATACTTTATCTTCATGCTAAATGCTTCTTTATTTTTTCTTAGTCTTCTTATACAATGAAAAATATATTGGAAACCAAATTACTAAAGCATTGTTGAACTTAATATAACAATTTCTATCACATTTCTTATTCCTAAATAAAATTATTATATTCTCTATGCTCTCAATAATAAACAGGACGCAACCGAGGATTAACCCCTCGGTTTCCATGGTGATTTTTATTTGGTGTATAACAGTTTTTATATAAAAGCTACAATCAAAGTTTGAAGGAAGAAAAATCAATACTGAAGTTTCTGACTACATAAACTTGTTGATACTATAAATCCAGTGTTCTCATGCTGAAAAAAATAAGTTTATATAACAGTTATATAAGTATAAAATAAACTAAAATTTTTATATCCTTTAGGATTTAAATGATTGGCTGAACCTGCTTCAAGCCAGATACCTAGAGCTTGTTCCTATTATAAAACTTGATATTATGTCTTAACTTTTCCTTTAAGATGCTGTTAATTACACAATATAATAGTTCAACAGTATATTTTCTTTCAGTTACACTCTAAACTACTTCCATAATTTTTTACAAATCCATTTCATTTTTTTAATATTTTTATTAAGTTACCTTGTTATTTTAGAAATTCGTGTGATACATAAATTTTAAAAAGTTTAGGTATTTGTTTTCTTAAAGGTCCTATGGCCTAGAATGGTGAAAAATCAGTTCCTACCAGTTTTTATTCTTGTGAATTAAAATAGTCTAAGTACTTACAAAGTACTTTTTAAAAATGTAATGCAAATTAACAGGCCATACCCTAATTTACTGCTGACATTGAGTTAAGCTGCTCAATCATCCATCTTTTAATTTCCTGCTTCGCCGCTAGGGGTGCTGTAAGTCCTATCCTTGGATTTTCCAGGGACACTTACCTTGGGTATACCTTACTTCCCAAGGAGAAAATCCCCCCGTGTCGATTCTACCAAGAATCGAATTTTGGGAATCTTACTTAAATTTCTAATTAATACTGATAACTAAAAATTTTGTTTGTTTTTGTTTAATAATAGTTACTAATTATCTTTGATTTGTGATTGAAATAGATTAGTCCGATTCTAATTTTTCGAACTGGCTCTAAGAAATCGATTCCAGGATGGAATCTAACCTCAGAAAACAAATCAAACGTTTTTTTAAATCCCTTCCTAGCAGACGCGTTGGTTCCAAATTCGTGTCATGTGTAAATTATTTTAAAAGTTTAGGTTTTTTCTTAATGTTACTCTAGCCTAGAATGGTACTTTTGAAAGTCATCCTCTCAAAATCTACAAAAGCTCCGTGAAGATATCCACCTCTTGGAATTTCTCTTTTGATTATTTCAGTTTATTTAAAGGGGACTCAGTACCAAAAACATTTTTACTCTATTAACAGGATTTATTATCTTTTTAGGTGTTAAATTATTTATTTACTTTATACTAATTCATATTTAGCACAAAAAGCAAATTCAAAAATTAATTTATTTAAAAAAAATTTTAAAAAGTGGCCAAAATTACCCTATTTCAAAATGCTACTCCTCCTTTAATATACACTCTTTTCACTTGATATTTTTCTCGACATAAATGCACCATATATTGTTAGTTCTACGTATGGAAATTTAAATATCTACAAGGGTTTCGGAAAAATAAAAGAAAATCATCCATACATAGAGGTGTTTAACATACATTACTGATAATGACTACCAAGTTTTAAGTGATTTGGACAATTAGAAAAAAAGCCTTATGATTTTAAACGATAAAACCTTGTTTTACGAAAAACCCGTAAAGGCTATGCTTCAGTAAGCCTATCATTGTGTCAGAAAACCTCACAACTCTGATATTTAAAAACCTCATATCATAATAATTCTAAGGGTAGTATCTTTATTTTTATGCCAAAATCTCAAATTCGAAATTTTGACTAAATTTTTGGTACTGGGTCCCCTTAATAACAAAATAGAGAAAACTTGCGAACTTTTCCTTTTTTAAAGCTTGATTTATAGCATTAGCAACAGTACTCTCATGGAGGGGCATTACTCTATATCCTTAAGGTTTTTTAAAATTATTTTTTAACTTCTTTTATTTCGCCGCTAGGGGTGCTGTAAGTCCTCTCAGTGGATTCTCCAGGGATACTTACCTTGGGTAGACCTTACCCAATTTGAACCAAAAAATTTGAGCTAATAAAAAAATATCACCCTATTTACTGAGGTTCTGATCTTTACCAATAACCTGCCATTGTCCTAAATGCAATATGATATGTCAATTTTATCAAGTAATTAAAAATCAAATTCTTAAAAATTTGAGCTAATAAAAATATTTTAAAGGTTATTACCAAGGTGTGCACTAAAAATGGTTGAAATGCGATTCTGTCTTAGAAAAATTAAAATGTAATTTTAATGTCTTCTCTATATTAAGAATCTCTTCTGAAAATCTATTCAAAAATCTATTATCACTTAACTAAGCGCATTAACTAACTAAGGAAAAAATAGGATGAACGAATACTTTTACATGTGACCATATAAAAAGAAATTTCCGAAACATTTTAAAAATTTTGTTTTTAAAAAGCTTTTAAAAATTAAGCCTAAATTTTTAAATAAATTATATTGATACTTATCTTTCAGTTCCTAAACATTAATTGATTCTGAAAGTGACTTATGATTCTTAATTATTATTCTTATTATTTCAACTTAATACAGTCTGAAACAAATCTTAATATTAAATTTCATTCCTCCAATTGCAATAAAAATAATTCTAACTGTCAGTGCCCTGTTCTGAAATCAGTCTCTACAATTAAATACCTAGGTTTACATATAAATATACATATATGTATATTTATCTTAAATTTATTTTCAATTAGTTAAAGTTAACCCTATTACATTATTTATATTCAAATTTATCTGTCACCTGAACGGGACAAAGTCCCCTTGGTGACGAATATGTATCTTATTTTCTGTACATATGCTATATGTGATAATAAAGATTATTATTATTATTATTAATTCATTCTGATTCATGATATAAAAATAACTTTCTTAAGCAATTTTAAAATGTTGAAGTGTTTAAAGCTTTTAAAATTTATAATCCTAAATTTTTAAATAAGTTCCATTTATACTTATCCTTCAGTTCTCAAACATTAATTCTGAAAGTGAAATGTGTGCAGAAAAAGACTATAGATTAAACATTATTGAAATGAAGTTAACAAATTTATACAAAAAAGCCGTAATCTTCATACAACATTAGACAATTTACAAAAAGCATACAACATGAACAAAAATATACAAAAGAGCATTGTACCACAAAGCAGAAAAATTTACCATTTTTAAACATTTTTACAACTTTACATTTTTAAATACTAACTGCTTGCCAATGAAGTACAAATTAGTATTACTTATTTTACATTAACTTAGCAGACTTTGTAATTTTTGTAAAAAGTAATAGAAAAATTAATTTAGTGGTACTTTGAACTTAATTATTATTTTAGGCAGTCTTAAAATGTTTACAGTTATGAATCAAAAACTATTTAAAGAGCATTTATTTTAACCCTAAATTTTAATAAAGTAATTTAATCAATGTAAATTAATTGGAAGTTGATTATATAACATTAGAGCAGTAACCATGCTTATTATCATTGAAAAAATATAGAAATAAAAATATTAATTCTCCCAAAAAAAGTGGTAAACTCTCAACCAAATACCATGGGGCCCCTTATGATATTTGGAAGAGTAATTTCACCACAAATTTTAATTATGTAATTAAGAATAAAACGAAACCAATTGATGGTATATCTTTAAAATTATTATAAATAAGAGTTTCTAATCTTTAAAATTTTTTTAGAGATAAACTTTAAAATCATGATTACTGCTCTGAGAAACATGGAAATCGAACTCAATGTGTAAAAGAAATGAGGAAGTTGCATGATTTTTTTAAATTTTTTTTAATCGATTCCTCTTGCAAAAATAAGCAACTACCCAAAATTTGAGGCCGATCGAGAAATTTTTTGATTGCCAAAAAAATTAACAAAAATCCCCTTTTTAAAAGCGAGCGAAAACGCCAAGAGTTTGGATGTGACGTCATCTTATAATAAACATTGTTGTAAAACAATGGAGTTGATGGTATTATTGTTGACGTTATCTTATAGTTTAAACAATAAACGTTTTCAGTCACGTGTTTTTTTCTCGACTTTTAAATTAAAATATTTAATTACCTGTACAATTTTTTGAAAAACTGACTAGATATTTCATTTTACCATACAAAAAACCATACGGAACACTTGTTTGTTTTGGAAAATCTGACACATGCATCTTCCTTATTGTCAGTTTATATTTAACATTTGGCTTTTCAACATGGGAAATATTTTAGTTTACATTTTAAGACTGCCATCTATCGTTATCTCATCGTTTATAAGAAAGATTTTTGAAAATTAAAAGAAAAAATATCAAAAAGTTTTTTAAAATTACAAATAATAAACCTAATCAAGCACACCTACGATTATGTTATCTATGTACTATTTTGTATTGTGCCAGGTAGCTTAGTTGTTAAAAATGGCTTCTTTTAAAACATTGAACTTTTGATGAACAGAACAGCAAGGCACAGTACTGTAAGTACATTTTGAAAAGAAAATATTAGTGCAAAAAAAGCAAAATAGTTTATAAAATTAAATTGCACTCTGAACTTAAATAATAATCCAATTAAATTAATATAACAGTTAAAACATTAAATCGATTCTCAATAAAAACAGCATCACTTTCAGAAAGTAGACGAATAAATTCATTAATATTCAAACATTACGATACGAAGACCACAAGACCAGTCCTATTTCTATTCTTATGCCAAGTTAAACCATTATTTTTGTAACAATTATACACAATTTAAAAACTTTTAACAAGGGAAAACAACCAAAATACACATTTAAATAGTATTAATACACATTGAAGATTCAATAAATTTAAATAAAACTTTTACATCTAAATATATTTGACAATACTTCTCTTATACTCTGTTCATTTTGAACTGGCGCTTGAAAATATTTCCTTCCCCCACCACCGATCGGTAACCATAGCAACTATCCTCGTCAAAGTGACGAAGAAGGCTTACTATTGGCTGCTCGAAGATCGTAACTATGGTTACGCTTCTAGCTTGGGGGAAAGCACTATTTCTCAAGCGCCAATTCTAAATGAATAGAGTATAGCAAATGTTTCCCCAAGCGAACTTGGCCCTCATTCTATTAAACCAGGAGGGAAGAAATGCTGAATGAGGCTCTGCCTTGCCCAAAAAGGGAATAATAATAAAACAATCAACCTGGGATAGAACCCTGGAACTCCCGCATGGCAGGCATCCTACCACTGCTCGAGGGGTGATTCAGCATAATTAAAACTCGTAAAAATCTTCCTTTATGGGATTAACTTTTGACGAAGTGTGTCGGATTTCGATTATAGTATTGTCTACCACTACGCCACTGGGCTTATAAAACTATAAATTACTCAAAAAAAATGGTTTTTTAAATATTTTAAATTTGGAAAACTTTTCTTCACTTTTGTTGGTGTGATCTTAAATTTAAGAGGAAAATTTAAGACTTAAATTTAATTAAGTCAAATTTTAAAACTTAAATTTAATTTTTTGGGGGATTTTAGGGAAATTCCTTCATCCAAATGCACATGGGCCGGCTCCATGACATTTGTCTGAAGGAATTTCATTGCACGTCAAAAAAATTTTTTTGTACGAAATGGGAAAACTTTAGGGAAAAAAATTATTGTTATAATTTAGAATATGTTAAAAGTTCTAAGTTTCAATTAAATAATATAAACTACAATAAAAGTGAAGAAACATTAGATTATTATCTTTCATAATCACTTAGTCATTATAAGCCTGATATGATAACCTTCGTCCAAGATCTGAATGATAACAATATCTGTGATTGACATTAATAATCGATTATTTAATAAAATGTTTCAAACAGTGTACCTAAAGTGTCAACTTTAAAACCACAACTATGTATTCCTAATTTATTACTTAAAATAATTACCTTTATTATCTTTGGTATGTATTATGCAACTATTACTTTCTTAAAGTATAATACGAGAGCAGAACGTATAAAACTGATAAATTAATGGATAATTTTAAATGTGCATGTAATAAAATCGGGCTTCTAACGGGGGAATGATTGTTCTTAGTTTGTAGTGGATTCCTACAAGTTTCGTGTTTCGATAACATTAAACGATATATTGATCACTTAAAACGATATTTTATGCTTAACGTTAAATTGAAGAGATTGAGACAGTGAATTTCGATAACATTAACAAGAAAAAAGGGCTTAACCCACAGCTGACTGTATACAGGATAACCAAGATACTGAAGTCATTAACATAACTAACACAACTGAAATATTGCACAAACAGGTACATTATTTAAACACAAGAAAGTACATAAAAATGTTGACATTTAAGAAAAATACTCGATAGGTATGGAAATTTCATTCCTAGATTGCTTGTCACCCAATGGCTTGCCTTAATCAACCAAAATAAATAGTTCTCAAAGAGCTTGCCAAGTTAATGTTTGTAAATTAGAACTTTTAAGATTTTCGAAATTACAAGTATTAACTAAGAAATTTTATCACAAATCAAAGGTCAAAACCAATGTACTAAACAGCAGTGTCTTCCAATCACAACATCTTATAAAATCCAATACATCAATCATTGATAAATTTAGCAAATAATAATTTTTAACTTAATTATTATTCATATAGAATTAATTATTACTTGACAAACATTAAATTTAAGAACGTATCAAATTTTCTTCAAAATTTAAATTAATATTTTAAGAATTAGTCATTACTGAAGTTAATAGTAGGAAAAATTAACTTAAGCTTCAATAAGAGTAAGCTTACTTATAATAAATTCTTCCAAGAGCACTAAGTAATATACCGAAACAGGTAAGCAGGTTTTCTAAACATCAACTATTCCCAATTTCCTTAATGTTTAGAGCAGGGTTTAACACTTTTGAGAGTTAATTGCAAATCAGTTTAACTATACGAGCGGAAAAATATATTTCAATATCTTCAAATAATGAAATTAAAGGTTCCAATTCAATTGGAGTGTCTGCAGTTTCATGGTAACCATACTTAAAAAAACACAACTTAATATCAAATAAAATCTAGTAGAAATTGATTAATTAAATTAATATTAATTTTTAACCTAATTTTATTTATATTGATTTAATTAGAAGTATGGGATACCTTGGCAAAAATAAAATTTAAACATATCAAATTAATTTTTTTAAGATTGTATATTTGATACTGAAGTTATAATGGTAGGAAAAAATTAGCATTCAATAAACTAAGCTTACTATATTAAATATTCCAAGGACACTTACCTACAAATAAAAATATTAGCAAAACAAGATTTACACACATCAACTGTTGCAACACCTCTTAATTGAACATCAACAGATACAACTACTCTATAAAACAGATGAAACAATATTTCAATACCCTCAAATAATAAAATCAACGGCTCCAATTGAAGTGTCTAGAACTCCATGAAACCAATATTTATACCCTTAGTAGAATTAAAAAAAAAACTGAGAAACATCCACTTTGAAAATATCATGCCAAAATTTATACTGACACAAATCTTAAGTATTGGAAATTGAATTTGATTCCAAATTCAAAGTTTAGTAAAAAGTAAAACCTTAAAGATACCCTCAAGTTTTAAGAATAAACTTGATGTTGATTCGACAGTCTTAAAATAAATTTGGAACTTAAGAGATATTTCTGTTGTACAATATTGTGAAATAAAATGCAAAAATTATTTAAGTTAATTTAATATTTCAATATATAATTTTATAAGTTTAATAGTCAGGAGCTTTTTTAATGAACTTTATCGATGGAAAATCTTTGGATTACCTATGAAAGTGGGATCGGAATGATAAAAGTTTAATCCACACTGTGCAAAATACTGATTACCTTAAGATTTGAAAAATAAATCTTAAGCACCCTATTGAAACTGTTAATAGATGGGGCACATACAGAATTTTTTGTAGTTGTGGTTTTTCTTATATCGGACAAACAAGACGCTCACAAAAATTTAGGCTTAAAGAGCATGTAAATTATATTAAAAAAACAGGAATTTGAGAAATCTTCTATAGCGAAACATGTTTGGGGTAATGATCACAATTTCGACTTTTCATCTGCCAAGATTATTACAAGCTGTAGTTCAACCTCTGACCTTGATTTTTCTGAAAGTTTTTTGTTAATAAATTCTCATTTCATCTGATTAACGATATAATTAAAACCCCATTCCCCAATTTGGAAATCTTTAAAATAATCTTTGTTATTTGTGGTTCCTTGAATGTTTCTATGTATTTGTCATGTGACCTTACTTTAACTAGGGCATAGGGTTCAGCATAGGGCTACTAAAATGGTCAAGGGTATATCCAGTTTAAGTTATGAGGGAAGATTAAATAAGCAAAATATCTTCCCTCTAGATAAAAGAAGGATTAGAGGGGATTTGATTCAACTTTTTAAAATGGTAAAGCAAGGGGACACAGAGGGACTAGATTTCAATACGGGTAATAGAACAAGGGGTCAAAATTTCAAATTGAATAAAGGAAAATTTAAGACGGATTGTAGAAAGGCATTATTTTTAATAGGGTAGTGGATAGATGGAATGCGTTGTCTGAAACAATTGTAAATTCAAGTGGGGTAAACGAGATCAAGAGGAAAATTGACAGATACTGGGATCCGGTAGTTAGGGTTAAAAAAGACGGAACCAACCTTACTGGGCTTATGCCTGTAGTTGGTCGACTTAATTTGTATTTGTATTTGTAACTATATAACTTTTTGACTGTTTCTTTGGCACTGCTTGTTTTAGTTGTGCTTGTATAAATATTGTGTTGGTCGGGTTCTTCAATCACACTGACAAAGGAGATCCATGTATCCCTGAAACGGTCGTATGTTTTTTAATAAATTTTTAACTATGCCCATATAAATCTTGGTTGGCTTTTATGCTATTATATTGGGATTGGAATGTTTCCATGTGAATGAATAAGAATGATGTCAACCTTGATCTTTCTCTGGTAAATCTTAGTAAATAATCTGAAATACTATTTTGAAAACTTCCAGACAATTTTGAAGATTTTAAACTGGTCAAGTTCCCTGTTACTTAATGACAACCGAAACTATGAAACAATTGGGGGAAATATCACCAAGTGTTGAAAAAAGTGTTTCTAACAGTTCCCCAACCCCTCCATATAAGGTAATAGTTAATTCATTTTTCGAAATATTTTGGGATGTATACTATAATTTTCCAAAGTAAAAAAATGTTTAAAAATTATCAGTTATAATGTATGACGAAAACCTATCGGTAAAGACATAGCAATACACTAAGGCAAAGTTTTATAAAAGCAAAGAGGCGAATTTCAGTTTAAATTTAATAATGGTTCTGTATAAAAGTAGAATTTAGTAATATAAATTTTATTTAATTTATAATTATTTATGCTGTTTATTTTGAATAACTCACTGCTCAAAATGCATTATTACCTTTTTATGAATTTGTCTAAATACTATCATTAAAAGAAATAAATTGTTAATTTTATAAAAAAAAACTTGAGGAACTGACTTAATTTTTTTTTAAAGAACCTAATAGAGTAAAATTGCTAAAAATCCAAAGACAAGTAGTTTTCCTTGATGGATTATTCTATATTTAAAAAGGAATTAAACAATAGACATTTGAGGTTAAATGTCTAAAAGGATTTTACATCAATTTGAACATTTTTAATTTTTTCAAGGATTAGATGCATGCGATCTCGGCAATTATTCAGAGATTTCTGCATTATAAATTGGAAATATTCTCCAAGCGAAAGCTTAAAACCGGATGTAGCCCTCTGCTGTATTTAAAACAAAAAAAAGACAATATTATTTATGAAACTTTAAATATAAAGGTGTTGGAATGTTGGAACACTAGAAGTATTCAAATTCTTTTTAGATGAAAAATGTTTGAATATTTTAGCCATTGGATTGCCAATTTAACAATAAAACTAAATTATTTCTACAGAATATATTTTAATATAAATTTGTATTTAAATTGAAATATTTAGTTAACTACTATATGATAAATTAAAAAATGGTTAAAATTTATTCATATTTTAAAAAACATATTCAAGTTTCACTTTCATGGTAGATCACGTCTCATGTCTTAATATTTATTTATTTTTTACTCTAAAAACAACTCACTCTTAAAACGAAAGTCTCAAAACTGAGTAAAAAAGTACCCTCAAACTGGCTCCGATCCAAATGCACTCAAATTTGAAAACATGAATATACTCATTTCTGAAAATGTGCATACTCAAAAATTAAACATCTTGAGCTTGAACTCAAAAATGAGCTCAAGATATTTCATTTTTGAGTAACTGCACATTTTCAGAAATGAGTATATTCATGTATTCAAATTTGAGTACATTTGGATCGGAGTCAGTTTGAGTACTTTTTTACTCAGTTTTGAGACTGTCTTTTTAAGTGTATTCAACTAAGTTCCTGACCAACTGCAAAAATCCATGATTAACCAATCAATTTATAAATAATTTTTTTGAAGGAAGAAGTCAAACTTTCACCTAAATGCCATGATGGGTCGACATGCATGGCGAGAAAAACTGTTTTCTCTAAGGAGCTGTCCTTAAATCATGTCACTCTCCACACTTTAAGTTCCCTTTATGTCACAAAGTGTCACTTAACTTCACCCTTTTACCACAAATGTCACATTTTCTTAACGGCAATGACTATCAGAAGGTCGTCAAAAACTAGACTTTTAATCTGAGCTGAAGTATACGACACCCACCTTAAAATCGAACCTACATTGTGTTAGAATAATGTTATTAGTAAGTTAGTAATTTTAGTAACCTAAATTTTCCCCTCTAAAATGGTTTTAATTTCTCTTGTTGATTTGTGTCAGTAAAATGTCTCCATTTTTGTAACTCCTCCCCTCCTTGTCAAAAATATCAAATATTGATAACCCCCCCTTAGAGTGACGTCATTCAAGGACAGCCCCTAAAATCGATCATCAATAAATTAACTAACAGAATCTCGAAAAATTTAAGTTTTCAATAAGGTATACAGAAATTAAATAATTTTTAAATACCAATTTTTACTTCTAATTAAACAAATCTGGCATATAAATGCCCTGTCATGCCTTTCATTCAAAACTTGGGCAATGCAGATAATAAAATAATTCAAGTATTTAGTTTTAAAATTTTGGTCTAAGTACGATAACTACCATAAAAGTAAGACTTGTCATAACATTACTTTTATAGCAAAAAATTCGCAATTAAATATTTCGACATTGAAATTATTCATTAATGATATTAAAATTTTTAAATACCAATTTTTACTTCTAATTAAACAAATCTGGCATATAAATTCCCTGTCATGCCTTTCATTCAAAACTTGGGCAATGGAGATAATAAAATAATCCAAGTATTTAGTTTTGAAATTTTGGTCTAAGTACGATAACTACCATAAAAGTAAGACTTGTCATAATATTACTTTTATAGCAAAAAAATTCGCAATTAAATATTTTGACATTGAAATTATTCTGTAATAGTTTAAAAAATTTTCATTTTTAGATTTTATAAAATATTGATGCTGTTTTGAACTAAAATCGGGATAATCCTAAAAAGTGAGATTACTTTAATTTTGAGTAATTTCAATTTTAAAAACAATTTTAATTTTTTTAACCATGATATTATCTATAAATTTTAAAAATTAATCTATTTTAAGCTTAAATGATTATAGCTATAAATTATGGAACTAGGTCGGAAAAATATTTCAATTTACAATGCAGTCAAACCCCTATAAACGCTCATACGTTCCGGTTAACAGAAAACAGAAAAGGGATAATTGCAGTCAAATTTTTTAAAAATCTTAATGTGTTCAGAATGGCTTAAAACCTCCAAAAAACATTTTAATTTACCTTTCAAAGCCCTAAATTTTAAGTTATTTTCAATTAAAAATAGCTTATTTTCTGTCTGAGCTGAAACAGCTTGTTACGTCAAATGTGCCTTGCTCCCGCTTGTTGTTATCATCCCGCCTTGAAAGACTGAGCTCTAGTTTTTTTACAGCCTAGTGTTTCGATGAAAACGGTGTTTCCCACATTTCCAAGAGACACTCATGTGACGTCACATTGTTAGGAGCTTTCTGTATTAAAATATGTCGCAGTTAATTTAAAAAAAAGTTTGTGGGAAAAGACAAGCGTATTTTCGGAATCAGGAGATAATTTTTAATAAATTAAAATTAAATATTTAAAATTTTAAGAGATGCTGCAATTCTCCATTCACCGATTCGTCCAACTTTTGTCACAGACACATTTCGTTCACTTTCAGTTACGTAAATTGGACACATTTGATAGGAGGTGTGTTACTAAGGAAAAATATCGCCTCTCCCGTGCAAGACCAGTACCCTCTATAGCTGCCCGAACACTGATTGCTGACGTCAGTAAGAGAAGGCTCGCCCCGCCTCTCCAATCAGGGATCTTACCTTCTGTAGCTGAGCCTCTTAACTACAGAGGATAATGCCACTGATAGCTACTGAGCCTCTCAGCCTACCTCTGATTGGAGAGGCGGGGCGATTTTCAGCCTTCGCTTGCTGACGTCAGCAATCAGGCTTTCTAAGCTATAGAGGGTAGTGTCAAGACTCACACAATTGCAAAAGTTGAAATTTTTACTGTACGGGAGCTTGGCGCTGAGGGACTTCTAGATAGGTTGCCAAGTCGATAAAGTCGAAGCTAGATTTTAATCTTTGGTGATTATTTCAATTGGCGCTTAGATAAATCGCCAAACAAGGCTTTTTATGTTTTAACGCGTGAATCATGGCTCATTCTTAACTCAAGTTAAGCACCTTCAGCCACAGTCAGTACTTTGGAGGGTGACCACCAAGTATTGGCACGTTCTTTTGGCGCAAGTTCAGAGTTGCACCTGCTTGGCGATTTTTGGCTGTTTAACGGCACATTTAGAAGCCAAATGACTCTTTTAACATGAGTTAGGGTTACCATATTAGTCATCTTTAACGCTAAAAACTTGGCGCAGGTGCAACTCTGAACTTGCGCCGTTCTTTTCCCCTTTCTCGATCTCATATTTGCCTACGTTTCATGAAAGGACCTATACTTGTCATTGAAATTATTATGCCCGTAATAATGAATGTGTATAATAAAATGCACAATTTAATTTTTTAAATACTTGGATTTTATCAGAAATATTTAATTTTTCTTGAGATTCTTAAACAAAATAGGAAAAGTATGAACCCTTTTTTTAAATTTAATTAAATGGACAACACGACTGAGGTGAGATCTTCAGGGGTCAGTGTTATATTTCTTTTTTTTCAATTATTAAACCTCATTTAAGCTAAAACTATTTCCTACTTAAAAATAATCTGTAAATTTAAATAACTTGGTTGACTTTCTGTATTTTATAAAATATGTAACTTTATTACTATTTTTAAGAAATTAGATACATTTCTCTTAGTTCGTGAGATCTTTAAACAACTGATCAAGTAAATAGCTATTGACGGTGCAACAACGTAATGTTACATTTGAAGAGTATACGCTATAACCAGTCATCAGTGATTATTTAAATCGGGTCCAAAATAAGTCGCTGAAAATGGCTCTGCAGGATTTTAAGGCTAAATTAAAAGTAATTATTTTCGATCCAATTAGCAGTTTATAACGCGCAAATCTTATTTTAATGGATTGTGTGACCCATGCCTCCTAACATTCTCAGCATTACCACCATCGGTTTGTTCTTTCTTCCTCTGCTCATACCTAACTTTTGCCTACTTTTCAGGAGAGTATCGATACCTATTATATGCCCGGTGTAAAGTAAAATGCACGTAATTTTGTAATCACCTTTTTTAATGAATTATAATTTTTCTCTGATCGTCAGAGTTTAATTTCAAAGACTGGTTATTATTTCAGTGCAACCAAAAGGTATTTCATGATCATGTAGCATAATTCTCACGCGGAATGCACAGATGGTTGATTAAAAAAAGGTTTTTCATGATAATTTGCTCAGGAAATAAAGTCTACCTATGAAATCGGCTATAAAAGAAACGTAATTTAATTAAAAATGTAAATATATTTCTATGATCATTTATTATTTAGGGCAGAATATTCTGATAACAGGTAGATCCTTTCCTGAAAAATAAAAGCTAATGTGCGCAAGGAAAATAAAAACGCAGCTTTGCTTGATTTGGTCAGTGGTCACCCACCCAAATACTGACTGCACCCGAAGGTGCTTAAATTCAGTGAAGAAACTTCGATGTTAAATATGCCAGCTAAACCACGATTTTAGATTCAAGCAGATAAAGCCGTTTTTGGTGATTTTTTTAGCGCCAATGGAAATAATCCCCGAAGATCACACTTTTGACTCTACTTTTTCGACTTGGCGACCAATAAAGAAGTCCTTCCACGCCAAACTCCCGTAAAGTAGACATTTCAACTTTTGCAATTGTGTGAGTCTTGCACGGGAGAGGCGATATGATGTTCAAATGACAAAGTGATCTTCCCCTTATTTAAAATCAGTGCTGTAGCCAGAGAAAAATTCGAAAGTGGACATTGTGCATTTTTATTTTTTCAATGATTGGGATTTTCAAGATCTTATAAAATCTATAAATTTTAGAGCCGGTTATGCCCAGATTGCATCCTTTTTTACGTTTTTGCAAAATATATAAAGCCAATTGGGTTTCAAACAATTCATTGATAACCATTTTGGGAATTTAGTTAAATTTTAAAATTATAAGCTCGATTAGTGATACGTAAGCAAAAAAAGGGTTACTTTTCATCAACCTCAGCCATCAGTTGAAAGCTCAGAGTAGATTTGCTGATGAATCCAGAGAATTAAACTACGCTATAAAGACACTATGGGTATTAGCCGGTCAAAAACAAGTTATTCTCTCTGTCGGTATCACCGAGAGCTATGAATAAATTCAGTTGGTCCCTACACGCCCCTACATATCTATTTTAAGTCCACGAACACATTTAAACTTGTCACCTTCTAAAGCCCTATAGGAGAGAGTTTAAATTCCACGACCAATTTCTGAGAGATAGAGAAATTTAAAGCATCATTGGGGGGTCAGATCTACTGATGGGGGGGTCAATATATGACCCCCAACAGAAGAAACTGGAGTTTAAGAGACTCTCAGAGACCCCCCCCCCGAAGCAGTGGAGAGCGGGAAAGTGTCGGGTCGTGGACCCCCGACAAGAAAGAAAAGGAATGCCTGAAAGTACCGCACTGGAGGGCCTGGAGGGGTTACCCATCGAGGGACCAATACCGACCCCAGTGGGCACACTCGGGGAAACCCAGGAAGCCAGAAGAACCCATCGGACCAAGCTACCTAACCCTGCTGTTGCTTACTAATAAAAATAACTATCAAAACACTATTAAATATACCTAACCAAGTTTTATTCAAATCACCACTTCCCAATTTCTTTTTTTAATATTAAGGAACGTTACTTTGGAGAGACTGAATTGCAAGTTATAATTGAATCGTCGGTTTGAAGAAGGGAATAAGTCCAAAAATCAAGTTTTGAGAAAATCTAAAAAAAGTAATGGAGTTTTCATTGTATGGACATCGATTTCACAACTTCAAGGGGCGATATCTCCCTGTAGGGGTTAGTTATTTCCCCCCTCTTTTCACCCCTGTGTAGAGCAAGGCTTGGAGATTGTTTTGAGCACAAAAAGTCAATTTGTCATTTTTTGGACTTATTCCCTTCTTCAAACTGACAATTCAATTCTATTGATACTTATCTTAGACTGAATTGCAAGTTGCTGAATTGCTTAGAGACTGAATTGCAAGTTATAATTATAGTCTGTGTTATTTGAATCGGTGGCTCGCTACTAGTCATTTCCCATATTGCATTTCTATTGCGTTGCTATGGTGACGAACTGCCTATTATTATTAAAAGGAGTATAATCTGTTACAAAAGTTAGGTTACACTAACTGTACTTGTAGCACCGCTAATATCAAATATGTTATTTCTGTAACTGCAACTAGAATGACACGAAATTTGGACAACATGACAAAATTGGACGATTTTTGAACGTTCGTGCGTCTTGGGTACATCCTTCGTTATAGAATACTTATCTTTGAATTTTAATGAATTTGAAGGGTGATTTATCATAGAGGGATTCTAATATTGGAACAGTCAAATTTACAATGACCATTGATTAGTTAGTCCTCCACTCATCTGCTGGAATGACTTGGCATTCCTAGACCAGATTTAATTCCTAGAAGAGATTAAATCTGTTCTAGGAATGCCAAGTCATTCCAGTAGATGAGTGGAGGACTAATCAATGGTCACCACTTTTTCAGTTATGGTCGGCTAGACTAAAAGCTCTCCCTCCGCTCTCTTGCGTTCCCTTCCTATATACCGTGCTGATGAGTCCTAACTAGTGATGGGAAAAATCGATAATTTTAGGTATCGAATACTTATAGGTATCGAGTACTTTTAGGTATCAAGTACTTTTTTTCAATGTCGGGAAATGAACCTGAAGGGATAATTTTTTTAGGGCCTATCCATAATCAGACTAATATTCAAAAAACTGAAAGCGATCCATAAAAAAGCCCCGTAGCTACGGGCCTGGAGGTGGATAGAGGCGAAGGATTTGGCGGGGGAAAAACCTAGCCGCGTCAAATTTCTCTCGCGGATGATAACGACTTGGGTTTGAGCGTTGCAAAATGATAACGGAAACAGGCTGCGTTTGATCTACAGTAGGTATTATAAAGATTACTTCATTGAAAAATTTAAAACGAAATATGTCAATAAAGTATCGATACTTTTGTGGGTATCGAATACACTCGATACCTATAGGTATCGAGTACTTAAGTATTTGGTATCGATACCTGCCCATCACTTGTCCTAACAAGGACGAAACCGGTCCATGGTTGGAAGCGACTATTGAGAGTTGTGAGTTTACACTTATTATTGAAAGGTGATTTTATATGGAGGGATTCTAATATATTGGAGCAGTCAAACGGTGGAATTATTTTTCGTAAAGCTGAAATTTAAAATTCGGTTTTGGCCAGAGTTGGAATCAATGGTGGATTCAAGGAGAAAGATAATATTAATCACTAATTATTTAGAACGGGAGGGCGAGTAAATACGGTCCTTTTTGAAAGGGTTTCTATACTCTGTTCATTATGAATAGGTGCCTGAGAAACAGTGCGTTCCTCCTCGGTAAAAGCGTAACCATGGTTACGCTCTTCGCGCAGCCAATAGTAAGCCTTCTTTGCTACTTTGACGTTGATAGTTGCCATGGCTAATGATTCAGTGGTGGGGGGAAGGAAATCTACTCGAGCGCCATTTTAAAATGAATATAATATAGTTACCACTCTCAAGCAACAAAGTCAAAGCTTTTTAATCCAGTTTTTGTCTAGAAAATCTGAAGATATAAAAAATAAAAATTATATTAAGGTTCCGTCCTTCATTCCCTTCTTAAATACTCAAAAATTAAGTGGAAAGCGTTTCTGGGGGAGGACCCTCAAACCCTTCTTTTCCTGTCTATACTCTGCTCATTTAGAATAGGCGGCTTAAAATTAGTGCTTTCCCTCTCGCCATAGAAGCGTAACCACGGTTACGCTCTTTGCGCAGCCAATAGTAAGCGCCACTTTGAAGTTGATAGTTGCTATGGTTACCGATTCGGTGGAGTATAAGGAATAGTAGATATTTTTTCGTGAAGGTTCCCGTATGATCTATAAAATACTCAGCTGGAGACCATAGAAAAAGAAGTCCGGTTATTACGGACGTTATTACCCCTAAAATGACGATTTTCGACCTTTTCGTCGAAATTTTTTTTCATACTTTTTCGAGTAGTTTATACTTTTATCTTTCCAAAACTGTTTTCATTTTACTTATGGGTGAATTAGAAAAGAAATTACAGCATTTTTTAAAACAGTTGTGTGTGATCGTATACAAATATAAACTTTGAAGCTAATTTTCTTGGAACTAAATTTTGCATAAAAACCCTCCACTATTTACCTGATTAATCAAACACTATCCAAGATATTCACTCAAAATTTTAACAGTATATTAATCATACTGTTATTAACCAGATTGACTTCAGATTTTTATGAAAATTTATTATTTTTGTTTTTATTGATGTTTTTTTGTTAAATGGTAGTAGAAATTTTGAAATGTTTCATTTACCTTTACATTTTATGCTGTAAAACAATTAATTTTCAAAATATGTGGTAGAAAATGGTCCATTCTGAAGATAAGTGTTATAGGATACTTGTATCCAAAGGAAATTTATATAGGGGTAATAGTTTTTGGGCAAGAGTGAGGGGTTTTATAAAAATTCACTTAAATTTTACACTAATTACCCCATATTTTATAAAATAATTAATTAATTTTGTTTTTTTAGCATTGATCAAGGTTTTGATGTACATTTCAACTAAAAATAAAAAATACAATTTGTAAATCAAGTATTTCAAAAAAATGGTCTCAAAGGTAGGCGGATACCTTAAACTACCTAAAATGGGTTTTAAGGATCAAATTTTAAAAACTTTTCTGAACCCCCAACCTTCTTAAAATATGGCCCCCCCTCCATAAGTCCAGCCTTGATCCGCCACTGGTTGTAAATAGAAATTTAAATTATTAATTACCAAGTAAAATAAGAAATTAACTATGTTACTAGAAAGTTTTTTCAAAATTAAAAAAACTCACTTAACACAGGGTTTATTTTCAAAATGTCTCAAATACATCTGGCCTGTTCAAAACAAAAATTATCATCTGAATATATTTTGATTTTTAACTCTAGTTTTAAAAAAAACACCCAAAAAAAAGAGTTTTGCATTATCCTTAGATCTAAAAATATCAGTCCAACCCTGTTCTTTTCCTATTAAAATGTTCGTTGTAAAATAGATGTAGCAAAATTTGCATTTAAACCAAAATTTATTTACATGTCGCGAGATTTGACATTAAATGATCTATTGATTCTTTTATATTAGTAAATCATCTGGAAGTTATCTAGAAATCATTAAATTGAATTTTCTCGAAGTTGCATTTAAGTTTTATTTTTTATTACTTCTCTTGATTGAAAGTTGGAATGGTGAAATTTAACCTACTGATTAGCATTAAGGAACTAATTGTAATTAATTGTGTCACGCATAATACACATGCTAGTTTTTTTTCTTTCAAAATTCTTAAGGTCTGGTTATAATCGTCGTTTTTATCTAAAAATAGACTTATTCAAATTTTATTTTATATTTGAGGTCTAAGAAGGTACAGCAAGCATATAAAAGGATCATATTATTAGTCTCTAAACTAGGAAAACCCTTTTAGATAGTTTTAAATTTAACTGATTTTTTTCTTTAAAAAAGGAATTTTGTATACTATAGTGGATCAGGTACGGTTATTTATCTTTTACTTAAAATATTACGAAATTTTGTAAGTTGACTATATTATAATATCTGCTAAAATCCAAGAAAACATTTTGAATTAAGGTATTTTTTAAAGTGATTTTACTTGATTAGAAGGGTTTATAATCCATGTTGTCCCAAGACAAAAAAAATCAAAATATCATATCATAAACAGTAAAGAACATTTTAAAATAACTCCGAAAAAACCAACAATAACATACCTAGTCCAAATGATAAAAAATTAACATTAATAAGAAACTAAACATAGGTTTGCGACACTACTATGAATTTTTACATCTTTTTTATTTCAAACAATTACCTTAAATACATTTGGATTATCAAAAGAAATAGTGTTTAAAAACAGATAATTTAAAAACTATTTTTTGACTTTTCCGTATATCTAAAAAACCAACTGGTTCACTCTGGTCTTACCTATTCAATTGGATGTTGTGACAATATACAGCCAAAACAAAAATTAACAATAGTTTTGCGTTTAAACCGAAATTTATTGAAAAGCCCAACTTAAAAGTGTTCATTTTGAACTGGCGCTTGAAAATATTTCCATCCCCCTACCACCGATCGGTAACCATAGCAACTATCCTCGTCAAAGTGACGAAGAAGGCTTACTATTGGCTGCTCGAAGAGCGTAACTATGGTTACGCTTCTAGCGTGGGGGAAAGCACTATTTCTGAAGCGCCAATTCTAAATGAATAGAGTATAAAAGGTGTTCATTTAAAAAACTAACTTTTTCGTGCAAATGCCATGGGATCCCAAAATGACATTTGCATGAAATTTACCAGCGTCATTTTTACACCATTTTGACGAAATAGTACCTAAAATTTTCAAATGATAGTTTGGAAAAAAACTTGAAATACAGTCAAACCTGTTTTTTTGGGGCGAATAGAAACCGCAAAAAAAAGAAAACGCATAAAAATTCGCACAAAACTTCACGAGTAGCTATAATAAAAAGTTTTCGCAGCAGAATTAAAAAGCTTTTTTAAGCGCTAAATAGAGACCACATAAATAATTCTCACGTAGAGCCGTAGCGAATATCCCTCCGTATACCTGAATCGAGAAACCCTTTTATTTTCGAACCGTAACGCACAATTCCCAACCCTACAGCTGATCTGAGCAACAGTTTCTATATATAGACCTATAGACTTTTGTGTAATCTGTAATCAGTCTTTGCGCGGACTGTTTCTAACTTGCATGTCTCGGTAGCCAGATAAGCAAGATTCTTGGTCCCAATTTGATCGCAATTTTCACAAACCGCACAAAAAAATCGCATAAAAACAGGTTTGAGTGTAAACGTCTTTAATTATTCAATATTCATAAATATAGCTAATAAAAAAGCGAATGAACCAGCTGTCTTATTAGAGATAAGGAACCTTAAAACTACAGGAAAATGATTGGAATTCTGGATTTTTAATTGTTGCCAAATCATAAGGCCAAATACATCTCCTTATTTTTAAAACAATTTTAAAGGATTCTTTCTTAGAGACGTTTAAGATTTTAGCAGTTATTATAAATTCAAGAACACATCAGAAATTTTTAACAAAGCTTTTTATTGTTGATATTGACTTAATGTATCCGTGTACTTAAAAAAGAAAAATTCAGTGTTCTTAAAATAGTAATTTTATTTAAAATTTAATTTTAATTACTATATTTTTAACTTTCTTTTTAATTTCTCCGTATTTAATATTATATTGGAAATAGTTTTTAAACCTTTTAATTATAAAAATTAATTTCGAAAATCATTAAAAATTTATTCAGATTATTTTTGATCAAATTTTGGCATATAACTTTCATGGGAAAATGTTTTTCAGTCTTAAAAGCTGGACATTAGAAGATACTTTTTATCCTCTAATGCCCCCAACCAGAAATAACTATGTAAAAAAATTTGGGGGCTTGTCAAATAAAGTAAAAATTAAAAACCCCCCACATCATTTTATTTTTTGTTAATTAAAAAAATTAAATTGGGGCTGATCTTTAATTTCACAAATTATACCACCTAAACGTAAAATTGTTTCTGCAATATCTAACTGATAAACCACAGAGTATAGAGCTTACAGAGATTCCAAACGGCAAATTTCCTCTTCAGGTACTTAATTCCAGCTCCCAGATTATAATTCATTTCACTAGCAGTCAATCAGACAAGGCGAAATGCGAAAGTGATTCCTGATTGGATATGGAATTTTTATCAAGCGGAATTTAAATTTCATCGGTGTTGTTTTCCCCCCTCCAGTTCCGATTTGGATTTGAGTGACAGCTTCAGTGGGCGATTGACAGAATTACCAGGAATGACGTGGTATTAAAGGAGGCTGTTTGGTTTGAAGTTTGTCTATGGGAAAAGCCCTGTTATAAAAGTTTCCATTTTCGTCTACGGAGATAAATACTCTGTAAGCTCTATACTCTGTGTGATAAACTATGTGAAACTTAAGAACTTTTTTAGTAGCTACCTTGGGCAGTAAAGGGTTTATCACAAGAAAATTGAACTCTTTAAAATGGTGTTGTAACTTATTTTCTGACAGTTGGGATGGAGACTGATTTTTGCTTGAACAGAATTTCGAAGATAAAAAACTGTCACCAAACCTTAGAGAGAGGGGTTATATTTTGAAATAACTAAAACAAATGTGTAATTCAGTCTACCAATTAAGAACTTTAAAAATAATTTACCCCAAAGAAATTAAAAGTAATTTTCCTTTACGTTTTCTCGCTTGGCGAATCTTTGTCACTAAGTGAGACTTAATAAAAAAACGGGACATTTAGATGGGACAGAGAGACAAAAAGCAGAACGTCCGATGGTCACCTTAATTTTTAGTTATTGCAAACCATACACAAGCCAGATGTATTTCCTCGTTTTGAAAACAGCTTTAAATAAAGGATACATTAAAGAGTCTTTAGATATTTCAGTTTTTATGACTTTACTAAATCCCTAATAGGGCCTAACTTGGTCCCACCACGGTGTATAGTTTTACATGGAGCAGGGTTGGAAAAAAACATGTTCCTTTTAAAATAAAAACAAAAAACATGTTTTATTTATTTTATACGGGATTTTTATTTTAAAAACATGTTATGTTTTATTTGTTTTACCCTCGACAATGAAATGCTAAGAAAACCCACGATTTTTTAAAAATTTAAATTTGATTTTTCAAATTGAAATTAGATTAATAAAGGTATACTTTTAAACACACCACAAACAGTTCGTTCATTTAAATGACTTTTTTAAGTTTTCATCATAGCATCGTGCTCTTTATCAAGTAATGTACTGCCTATGTCATGGCGATTTGGTTGGTTTATACCCAAGCCTTATACTTGACACCATCTTTTTAAGCTCTGGGTGATCCACACTTGAAAATGGCGAGTTTGACGCCTAAATAAAGGCAGCAACTTACTAAAAAATATATGTGTTTTCTTTTAAACAAGGTTTTTTGCTTTGTTTTAAACGTGTTTAAAACGAGTTTTTTAAAAGTAACAAACCTGACCATGGAGAGAAAAAAACCCCGTTAAGAGGATTTCTATTTAAAGCTCTCAGTTAAACTGTTCTTATTATTAAAGGGAATCGCAATCAGTGGCGGATCCAATGGAGTGGCACTCTGGAAAGTGCCCCCCACCCTTGAAAACCCTAAAAATGTTCTCAAAATGAGTACAAACCCAACTTTTACAGGTCTAATTAATTTCAAAGTTTTTTTCTGGGGGAGGACCTCCATACCCCCTGTTTAAGCTTAATATAATCTTATAAGTAATAATTTAGTTCACTGATTCGCCGCTAGATGGCACTGTATATTTATTGTATATATCAATGTATTTATATTTTACTCTTTAATAAATAGTCTAGCTTAATCCTTCGAAGAGTGTGGTTGTGTGTGGCAAGGGTCTCGCGGAGCTAGCGGAAGGAACATTTATTGGCGCCCAACGTGGGGCTGCTTGATGAATGCCACATGCCGCGTATACCACGCTTAGTTCTCGTAACAAGAAAGTAGGCCAAGTGGTTGGACTTCTCAGGAAAAAGATAAGTTTTATGTAAGTTTAGTCAATGAGAAGTTGAGTAATTTCTTGTTAAGTTAGTTAAGTTGTCAGTATTAGGATTAAGTTAATAAGTTTATGATTTGTATTTGATTTGGTTGTGCTTTAGTGTATTAACTAAAAATGAGTAAATTTGATAAGTTAGTAAAAACTAGAGCTACGCATAGGACTTTAACAACAAAATTGTTAGAGAAAATTAAAGATTGTGATTTAGATAATTGTGATGATGTAGAAATAACTAGTCTTGTCGAACAGTTAAATGTAAAGGAAAATTCCTTAAAAGAGTTAAATAGTCAGGTTCATGAAGCATTAGCTTTAGATAAGTTAGAAGAAGATATAGTAAAATGTGAGGAATATGGGGTTAGCATAATCACTTGGAGGTGTAAATTAAATAGTGTTTTAAAACAAAGAAAGTCGGAAATCGGAGTTTCAGTTAAAGATTGTAACAATCAGTTAAAGATTGCAAATGAATCTATTCAAAAAACAGGTGCTGAGAGTATTTCCCAAATAAAATTGCCATGCCTTAATATTGATAGTTTTAGTGGAGATCCGACAGATTTCCAAAGGTTTTGGGATCAATTTTATGCAGCAATAGATAATAATTTGTCAATAGCTAATGTAGACAAATTTAATTACTTGAAGTCTTATTTGCAAGGGGAGGCTGCAATTGCAATTAGGGGGTTTTCGTTAACTAATGAAAACTATAAGTTGGCTGTCCAAACTTTGAAAGAAAGGTTTGGATGTAAATCCCTTATTTTGCAAGCTCACCTATCAAAGTTATTGTCCTTAGAGCCAATAAGAAACTCTGAGATAGCTTTAAGAAAATTCTATGATTTCATACTAACCCAAATTAGAAGCCTAGAGGCACTAGGATTAAATGTAGAAGAATATAATAATCTAATTTGTCCAATAATGATTAAGTGTCTTCCAAAAGAGATAATTACAGAAATTACACGTCAGTGTAAACTTGAGAATTGGGAGATTTCTAAAATATTGGAGATAGTTAAATCGGAAATTCAGTGTAGAGAAGCTGCCAGTTTTTTGTCTTCTCAAAAAAGTACGCAAGGTGGTAACGTGATTAGTAATAGTCAGAATTACGCATCAAATTATAAAAGAAAAGTAACTTTTACAGCTGCTTCACAAAGGAATCAGAATCAGGCTAAGGGTTGTTCAAGATCAGGCAATATGGCAGATGATAAAAGGGAAAGGAAAATGCAAAATTGTATATTTTGTGAACGCGATCATCTTGGGGTTAATTGTAGAAATGTTTCTGATGAGGATAAAAGGCAAAAATTAAGGAGGGAAGGTAGATGTCTTTTGTGCTTTGGGAAACACTTGAGAAAATTGTGTAGGCTAAAAATAGAATGCTCAAACTGTGGTGGTAGGCATAACGAGCTGTTCTGTACTGCGATTGAATCTAAACACATGACAGAACACCGATCAAGGTCAGACGAAAAGGAGGATACTGCTAGAGAGTTGGCTATAAATCAGTCAGGGGGTTCAAGTGGTTCGGAAACGAATTCGAATGTTGGGATGACTCATTCAAACATTGAGAGTAACATCTCCTGTGTATTGCCGGCTTGCAGGGTGAAGGTTCTAAATCTGAGAGGCTCTAAATGGGAGAACGTTTTGATGCTTTATGATTCTGCTTCGAGTTGTTCTTGGATTAGAAAAGAGATAGCTGATAAATTGAGCTTACCCATTTTGAGAACTGAAACTTTAGAAATGTATACTTTTGGGAATAAACCAGTTAAAAGGGAATTTGAAGTTACGTCTTTAATTTTAAGGCATAAAGATAATCCGAACAGGCGTGTCACAATTGAAGCGTATGTAACAGACACTATTTCACATGTGCAGTTTAATGTGCCAAAAGGGGAAATAGAATCTATGCTAATGAGGTCGAATATTCCAAATGAGGTAAATTTGGCTGGTCAGGGGGATAGTATTTCAGTTCTGCTAGGATGTGGTATTATGTGGAAGTTTTTCTCAGGAAATAAAGTTGAGTTGTCTAAGGGTTTGTATTGCATTGAGACTCTTTTGGGATATGTAATTAGTGGTAGTTATCAGTCAAACAGAATGCAGGTTTCATCAGTTCATTTGTGTGTATCTGGATCTAGTAAGGGATCACTAAAGATTGTTAAGGACTTAGAAACTGTACCAGATAAAGGGGATACGGTAACTACTAATGAGTTGAATTCTAATTTAAAAAGAATGTGGGATTTGGAAAATATGTTTATAGAACCATTGGGTGTTGAAACGAGCGTGTTAGAAACTGAGTCACAGATTCTAAAAACTTTCGAGGATGAGATTAAGTTTAAGAACGGTAAGTATGAAGTGAAATTACCTTTCAAAGCTGAGATAAATTTAGATGATAATTTCTCTCTTTGTAAACGTCGGTTGTTAGGTCTAGTTGCACGTTTTGAGAAAGATTTGTCCCTATACGAACGCTATTGTACTGTTTTAGAAGAGCAAATAAGGTTAGGTATAATTGAAGAGGTATTTCTTGAATCAGATAAGGGTAATCAAAAACATTACTTACCTCACCATCCTGTCGTTAAAAGTGATAAGGATTCAAATCGTACGCGTTTTAGGATAGTTTTTGATGCCTCAGCTAGTGAAAGGGGTAGTCTATCTTTAAATGAAAATTTAAATGCAGGTCCAAATTTGAATCCTAACTTGCTATTGGTACTTCTCAAATTTAGGAAAGGTGAGATAGGAATAGTTGCAGATATAGAGAAGGCATTTTTACGGGTTTTACTCTCAGAGGAGGATAGAGACTATCAAAGGTTTCTTTGGATTAATAAAATGCCTCCAAGTGAGTTAAGGGTATTCCGTAATAAAACGGTTTGTTTTGGGGTTAAACCATCTCCATTTCTTTTGGCCGCAACTATTAAGCACCATATTAGGAAGTATGAGAAGTCCAATCCAATGGCTGTTAAAGCTTTGAGTAGTAGTCTGTACGTAGATGATTTAATAACAAGTGAAAGTTCCGTACGAGACGCCGTGATAGTATCACATGACTCTAAAATAATCTTGAAAGATGCGGACATGAACTTGCGTGATTTTAGAACAAATAGTACCGAATTGCAGGACTATTGGAAGCAATCCAATATTGAACTCAGTGAGACAGATGTGACAGTTCCAATTAAAGTTCTAGGATGTGTGTGGAACACGAGAAATGACACTTTACGATTTGATCTTGGTTATCTAGTGGATAGGAGTAATGATTCACCGTGTACGAAACGTGAAGTCCTCAGGGTGTCGTACTCCGTTTATGATCCCATCGGCACTGTTGTACCCTTTACCGTCCGGATGAGAATCTTTCTGCAGACGTTATGGCAGAGAGGTCTGGACTGGGACGAAGAGCTGCCAAGTGACCTCCTTGCAATTTGGAGGGCTTGGTGTGCTGAGGTACATCTGCTGGAAGACATTGAAGTGCCACGATGGTACTTCCCCAATTTGATTTCACAAAATGAATATCAAATTCACATCTTTTGTGACGCAAGTGAAAAGGCATTTGGTGCGGTTTGTTACGTCAGGTATCCCACTAATGGTAATGACTTCAATATTACCTTTGTGACTGCCAAGGCACGAGTGGCACCAGTCAAGAAGGTAACTCTTCCGCGTCTGGAGCTTTTTGCTGCTTTGGTGGGGGGCCAGAATTCTGAGGTCCCTCAGAGACGTCTTCAACATCACGGACAACTACACCATGTGGAGTGACTCTACAGTTGCACTCTACTGGATCAAGGGGGATGCCAGGACATGGAAGCCATTTGTATGCAACCGAGTTACTGAGATCCAGGAGCATACAAATCCGGCACAGTGGACGCATTGCCGAGGAACCGACAATCCAGCTGATCTCCTCAGCCGAGGAGCACCTGCCAAGGAGTTGATTCATGGAAAGCTGTGGTTCGAGGCACCACCATGGCTAAGACTTCCAGAATCAGAGTGGCCAAAGAGTGCAGATGTGACAACGAGCAGAAGATTCGTCGAAGAGGCAGCGGGACTTGAGAGAAGAGCGAAATCTACTTCAGCCAACATGACGGAAGCTGAACGATCCGATGGTGATGTCATCATCGACAGGTTCTCGTCATGGAGCAAACTTCGCAGTGATTGCTTGGTGCTTACGTTTTGCATCAAACTGCAAGAGCAGTAGTTTCAGAGCTTCTGGAACACTGTCTTCTGACGAACTTACGTCTGCGACTGACTGTATCGTAAAAATGGTGCAAGGAACTGGGTTCAAGACTGAAATTGACTCGCTTTCTAAAGGTCAGCAACTGAGTTCTTCTAGCCACATCAGAACTCTAGCACCCTTCATTGACACCAAGAGACAAAAATGGTTTAAATCTCATAGTAATTTAAAATTAAATGATTTAGTGCTTATAAAGGAAGAAAACTTGTCTCCTTTAAAATGGAAATTAGGAAGAGTTATTGAAGTTTTTCCTGGCAAAGACCACAAGGTAAGAGTAGTGAAGTTGCAGACTCCAAATGGAGTATTGGTTAGGCCAATAGTGAAACTTTCACCACTGCCATCAAATGATGAGTGATTTAGTATGTGTGTTTTCATCTATTTGTATTTAATCGGTATTGTATTTGTGCATAGTATTTGATTAGGTTAACTTCAGTATTGTGTTGTATTGTGTTTAGTTCTGTTATTGTCTAATAAGTATTTCAGTTATGATGAACCAAATTGGTTCATGGTCCCGCAGGATGTTTAAGCTTAATATAATCTTATAAGTAATAATTTAGTTCACTGATTCGCCGCTAGATGGCACTGTATATTTATTGTATATATCAATGTATTTATATTTTACTCTTTAATAAATAGTCTAGCTTAATCCTTCGAAGAGTGTGGTTGTGTGTGGCAAGGGTCTCGCGGAGCTAGCGGAAGGAACACCCCCTATTTGTATCAAAGGGGTATTCAGAGTTTATTTTTAGGAAATCTCCAAAATTTTAACATTTTGGGTCAAAAAGTGAAGGTAATAGTGTTGAAAAGTGCCCCTCCCTTAGACTCAAAACGTTTCTAAAAATGAGTTAAAACCCTACTTTTACACGTCAAATTTCAATTCTTTTTCTGGTGGAGGTACCCCCAATAGTACCAATAATACCCCAATAATACCCAATAGTATCACAAGGGGATCTTGTCTGGAAAAGTGCCCCCCCCTCCTTGGAGCCGTGCTGGATCCGCGCCTCATCGCAATATAACCGTTTTAAACGTCAAACAGCTGTTTGATATATTGACAAATAAGAGTACAATGCAGTTCTTAGGAAAATTTTCAAATTTCTTGAGGGATTTCTAATGTTTCAAATTTAAAGAAATGAAATATTTTAATTCCGAACAATTTCTTCGAAGATCAGATGGTTTTAAATCTTGCCTATCTGGAATTTGACCGAATTTACAATTTTGTGGGACATGCTTGAAAAAAGTTTTTGTTCAAAATTTTGTTATTCTTGTTTTATTGAAATTAGGTTTTACTCAAGGTACATAAACTAACCAGGTATGCTCTTCCGGCGAAAAAGGCGTGGCTTTTGAAAATGACGTCACCCAGGATATATTCCCTATTCACAGCATGGGAAAATGCTTATTTTTGGGGATTTTTATTAAAATAAGGACCAAAGAAACTTTTATAACAGTTTACACTGGACACAATTACGAACATGTTTATAGGTTATCAGTGTTTTGAATTACAACAATAATTTTAACTCAATAATAGCCGATCAAAATATGAACCTTTAGCTCTACAACGATGTGCTTCAATCTCTCTGCTTATTGATTTTAATAACTAACTTGTATAAATGAAATTAAAACAGCTGCTGATACAAAGAAAACAAAATATTAAGCAAATATTCAATCATTAAAATTTTTCAGAACATTCTTGTTATGATAAAATTAATATCGCTGTTCTGCTATGTCAAACTTGAATATCCATTGTATCGAAGCAGTTTAGATTTTTAAAACAAAAAATAATAAGTATCTAAATAAATCAAGTACTTGAAAATATGGAAAACAATGAGCTAAAATCTAACACTAATTAATTTAATTTAATAATGGATTTATTAAAATTTTTAGTGCATTTACCTTTAATGATCCTTTTACAGTCCAGTCAGCTTGTTTATTTTTTATTTGAGATTCAGAAATAGAATTCTTAAAATCGTCTGTCACTTTAATTATCTTTTTTAATATTTTTATACTAATTTTTTTAAATAAGTGGGTGATTGTATTCATAAGTTTTAAAACAAACTAAATAATGAATTTCAATAATATCGACCCAATTAATCCTGATGTATCTACGATCTGTTGCATTGCAATGGAGTTGTATTGGCTGATATGCTCGTCATTGATTGGTCCGTTATTTTATATCCTGGGTGACGTCACTTATGAGCATACCTTGTTAGTTTATGTACCTTGGGTTTTACTAAAATAAGTGTCTGGAATGCGATTCACTAGGTACGATACATATAAGTTTATTCGCAAAATTAACAATAAAAAAAAATTGTATTTTATGAAGAATTTTAAATAAATTCGAAGAGGTTGTTTCTCAGGTCTTTGTAAATTAAGACTAGTTGCTAGTAACTTTAGAAAAAAAATCCCCAAAAATTTAAAAAAAATAAAGTTATGGCGCAACAGAATTTTTGGCAATATACTTTTAAGAATTAAAAACTGTTTTTTTTCCAATACGATCAATATTGATACCATAAACGTTTATAACAACCTTTTCTGAACCCAGTACTTCACTACGCGGAAGGAGAAAGTGAGTAAACACAAAGCTTGTTGGGTTGATAGGAGGAATTTCGATACGCTTTAAAAAAAGACTATTTATACATGGTTTTAACGAAATAATCATATTTTAAAATTGACGTTCTTTGTTTCACTCGAAATTAAGACACCGCGATGGGAACTACTTTGTTAGAGACGTAGTAGATTCAACTTAAGTCTAGAGAGCCCAATCCAGGTGACAAGCAAGTAAAGGAGTTTGTACACATTTGAAATCGTCAAGGCCTTTCTAAGAAACTCAATTTTACTACAAATGGTAACTATATACCAAAACTGATATTCTTAAAACAAATTATTATCAATTTAAATCAGTTACAAGCACTCTGTAAAATACACTAAATTAGCTCAATCATTTATTAAAACTGATTTACTGTGGTCGGAAATCTATTTTCAATACGATATAGAAATAATTTAGATTTTTAGATTCACAAATTAAAAATTTGTCAAGTTAATGGGTACGAACACCTTACATGGAAAAATTTCCTACCTCGAGAAGGTCCAACGGCATATCACTTTATATGACAAACAATGGCCGAATCAGATTATACGAGTATATAAGGCAAAGCCGCTTAAGAGGCGGGGTTGGCAAAAGGGTTGGGGCAAAAGGGTCCCAGAGTTGGCAAAAACCCGGGTTTTTTTGAAAAAAACCCAAGTGGGTTGGGTTTTTTCAAAATTAAGTGGGTTTTTTCAAATTTTAATGAGTTCTTTCTATGTTAAATGTGTTCTGTCAAAATAATGTCAGTTTTTCCACAGATAAGTGGGTTTTGTTCAAAGTTTTTATACTTTGAAAAAAAACCCACTAAAATTTTAAAATCACCCCTTCTTTTCTGAAACCTGGTTCAAATTTTGAAAAAACCCACTAAAATTTAAAAAATATCCTAAACTTTGAAAAAAACATTTTTTATTGAAAGAAATCTATTCAACTTTGAAAAAACCCACTGAAATTAAAAAAAAATCATCTTTATTTTTATATCTAGTTTGAACTTTAACGTCCTAAATTTAAAAAAAAAACCTTTCAATAATGAAAAAACCCACTGCACTGAATAATGAAAGAACCTATTTAACTTTAAAAAAAACTTCCTGAAATTGAAAAAACACCATTTAATTTTTAAAACCCAGTTTAAATTTTGAAAAACCCATTAAAGTTTTAAAAATATCCTAAACTTAAAAAAAACATTAAATTTTGAAGGAACTGCCAAAATCTTGATTTTTCTTGAAAAAAACCAAAAATGGGTCCAAAATGTGGTTTTTTTCACATGGGTTTTTTTGAAAAAACCCATTGGGTCCAATCCAGCCATCCCTGCAACACACGGTGGAAAGCTACAACGTATGCCTGTTACATTTGGAGGGTTCAGAACAGAAATGAACCAAGTCCGCTTTAGCTACTTTTGAGCTACAGACGTTTAAAGTTAAAGCTTCATAGCAAAATTACATGTTAATGCAACAGAACTTGCTGCTGTCAAGAGGATATTAACAGAAATATGACTTGGTTCACTATTGCACTGAAATTTTACATACGATGTGTATATTTGGACGGCCAAAACGGCCAGTGGCGCATGCGCTGTAGGTCTCGTGGTTACGTAGCAGTCTCGGCGCTTAGTGATGGAACCAATGGAACGCCGAGCCGTGGAAATTAGAGTAGAGTTTAGTTGAAAAAAGCCGTCCAAATATACAGTGCCTTTTACATAGTTGGCGCATGTTATAGCTAACTCAAAAATGAGAAAAAGTGGACTTTAATTCCCCTTTTAATTTAATTAATTGGTCCCTTTTAATTCTGAGCCCTCCATTTATTGGTCAATTTCTGATAAGAATAAAAACTTGCATTTCATTTTTACATCAAAAATATGTGGATTGGTTGAATGTAATAAATGCCGGAATCGAACAACACAGGTATGCGATACAGATATGTGAGGTTTTTTTGCCAATTTTGACCCTTGATTTTCACCCTTTATGTCCCAAATTATTTTCCTCATCCAAAATATGTTAAGTTTACGTAACTGCAACTATAAGTAAACTAAATTTGGCCTTACATGACGAAAATTGGACGAATTTGAACATTGGGAAGTGGGACTTACAAGTCCCGTCGGGACATAAAGGGTTAACCTCACTTGCGACCCCCTAACCTATACCGATTCTTTGTCGACTTGATGTACCCTACCTACCCTAAAAGTGATTAAGCACTTATCTGAAACACCTTGTATATTGACGATCTGTAGGTTAAGCACAGCTTACACATTGAAGAATTCGACTCTGTAGTTGGGGAACATCTCCTTTCAATCAGAAATATGTTCAAGGGTTGAGATCTGCGAAATAAAACATGCATTTAAAAACTTTCGAAAGAATTTTTTCCAAAACATTTTCCCCTCTCATCGTTAATTACCGTTATTATCGTTAATCGTTAAAATATGTTTAATTACCTCATTGAATCCCAGTTTAATATTATAAACTAGTACATGCTTCAAAAAACTATAGATTATTAGGTTCAAAAATTGGAGAAGCCGTTTAATTCAGCGGCACATCAATAGAAAAATCAATGGGTTTTGATGACGTTTTTGATTAAGCGGTACAGTCGACGGGATAATACATAAGAACCAAAAATTCGTGTACCTTAAAAGGAAAGTTTTCTTAACCCATGAGGATGAACAAGTCCTACGGTCATAAAACACGACACTATCGGTGGGTCCAGATTATGCATGATTTTAGCTGCTGCTGCCAAGAAACGCTCGATCAACAAGATTTTCCACCTGTGAAATAAAACAGTCATTACAAAAAATGCAGCAAATCGTAGTGTGTTACCAACAATTATTATCACCAACAGATTTAATTACCAATTTAAATAGAAGGGAATTTTAAAAAATCCTCGCTCCGATCGACTTTCAAAAGGTTTATCGATTAAATTGAGCAGGATTTCAGTTAAACTACTGCTTATGAAAATATACAATGAACACTTGTGATTCGATTGGATATGGTTTCAAGTCATGCAAATAATTTTTCCTGGTCGAAAATTATCTGTTTAGACTAAAAAAAACTCTAAACGAAATCTCAATATGTTGAAATTTGAATCTTGTGTTTACATCCTTTGCTTGTATGCTAAGCTTTGCAACTGACCCACAACGAACGAAACATGTAACTACGTTCACACATGAAAAGTTCATATAGTTCAACTTAAGAGAGAAGTTAACTTAAAAATCTGTTTTATTTTTAAGTGTTCACACTACAACTATCTTAAACCATATGGTGCTACGAGCAAAAAATGGTGGCCGTCCAAGAGCTCGTCTCTAAGTCTAAAATACTCTACTCCAAACTTTTTTCTTTGGAATTATACTTGCAGAATACCAATTTTTCTTGTGTTGTCCAGTTTGTTTACCGAAATATATTTAACTTCGAAAATAGATTTAATTAAATAACGATCGTGCCAATGTAATATCAAATTAAAAAGGTTGGTAGTTTGTCTCAAGAGAGTAAGGGGGGCTAGCTTAAACTAGTTTCTTTTCGCAATACTTACGTATTATCCCATCGACCGCTCCGTGACTGTCAAATTCAGCGGCACATCCATACAAAAGTCAATGAATTGCTTACAGTTTTCGGATTCAGCGGTACGATCGACGGGATAATACGTAAAAACCCTTTTCGCTAAACTAGATTAAATCTAAGACAGTTCGTTCAGACATGTTCACCCTAAGATAGATTAGCACTTAAACTAGATTAACTTTTCATGTGTGAATGTAGTATAACGACTAAGAGAAAGCCTGGTGACAAGCAAATTTAAATTGTTTACACTTTAAACACTTTGACTTTGAGAAACGCCCAATAATTCTTTAAAAACAAAGATCAATGGCAAAAACTCAGAAAAGTACGCATTTTGTAATCAAAATTGTACTTCTAAAACTTCGGTTCTTAGTATATCCCGTCGACCGTACCACTGAATCCGAAAACGGTAAACAAACCATTGACTTTTCTATGACTGTGCCGCTGAATTTGACAGTCACGGAACGGTCGACGGAATAACACGCAAGAACCCTTTTCGCTAAACTAGATTAAATCTAAGACAGTTCGTTCAGACATGTTCAACCTAAGATAGCACTTAAACTATATTAACTTTTCATGTGTGAACGTAGTATAACGACTTAGGGCAGGGATGGCGAACCTTTTTCGACCAGTGTGCCATTTATATTACGGTTTATAATTTTCAGGTGTCAAGTGTGCCACTTGCTATTTTTTAATAAATTATCTTTAAACCCTTGGAAAATTAAATCCTCCTTTCAGTGTCGATAGTTTAGAACAGGAGTTTCTAACTTAAAGTGCTCAAATGGTGAGTATAGAAATTTATTTCGGGAGGGGCCAAAAATTATTCCTCAGTCCCTCCCATGCATCTTTGATAGGTTTAATGCAGATTTTCAATACATTTTAGGTAGAATTTGCATTTTCTAGAATTTAATCTAAGAAAAAATGTTAATAATGAAGTTCCAAGTAAAGGGGGTCTGGGAATCCTCCCCAGATAATTTTTGGAAATTTGACCCTAAAAACATGGTTTTGAACAAGTTTTTGGTTTATCTAAGTCCGAATTTCGGACATTTTTAGGTAGGATTTTGATTATCATGAGTATTATAAAAAAAGTTTGAAGTAGAAAAGGGGGGTTGGGTGCACTCCCCCAAAAAATACTTCAAAATTTTACCCGAAGAAACTGGGTTTTAACTTGTTTTGGTATACCTTGTCCGAATTTCGGAGGGGGGCAGGGCCCTTTCGCCCCCCCCCTTATATGCCCCCTTTTGTGTAAAGTAATCAGGCTCCTTTTGCATCCGTGATTTTTTTTCTAACGGCTTAATGTCAGTTTCCTTACGTAATTATTATAAGGGCGGTTGGGATTTGCTTACCTTGCTGACAAAAGGGGAGGAGGGAGTCCAAAATTACCAAGAAAATGTTGTTACGTAATATTTGAACGGCCCAACGGCACCTAATGGAGGATTTACACCACTGCTGTAAAGAGACATCAGCGATATTTTCGGCATATTTTAGTACCCGCTACTCACAAAAGATGGCGCTCGTCAATTGGTTTATTGGAATAACAATTCCCGTTTCTTCCGAAAATATCGCTGATGTCTCTTTTACAGCAGTGGTGTAAATCCTCCATAAGAGGTGAGTGGGGGGTTCGGGAGTCCTCCCCCGAAAATGTTTTGAATTTCTGCTTGCTAAAAAGTTTTCTGAATCTGGTTTTGGGGATCTGGTAGTAACTAAAGTTTTTTTGTGTCATTTTTAGTGAATGTCGCGTGCCACCGAGATACCGGTCGCGTGCCACCCAGTGGCACGCGTGCCATAGGTTCGCCATCCCTGACTTAGGGAAAGCCTGGTGACGAGCAAGTAAAGTTTAAATTGTTTACACTAGACTTTGAGAAACGCCCAATGTTACTTTAAAAACAAAGATCAATGGCAAAAACTCAGAAAAGTACGCCTTTTGTAATCAAAATTGTACTTCTAAAACTTCGGTTCTTAGTATTATCCCGTCGACCGTACCACTGAATCCGAAAACGGTAAACAACCCATTGACTTTTCTATGGTTGTGCCGCTGAATTTGACAGTCACGGAACGGTCGACGGAATAATACGCAAGAACCCTTTTCGCTAAACTAGATTAAATCTAAGACAGTTCGTTCAGACATGTTCAACCTAAGATAGCAAACTATATTAACTTTTCACGTGTGAACGTAGTGAACGACTAAGGGAAAGCCTGGTGACAAGCAAGTAAAGTTTAAATTGTTTACACTAGACATTGAGAAACGCCCAATGTTACTTTAAAAACAAAGATCAAAGACAAGAACTCAGAAAAGTACGCATTTTGTAAACAAAATTGCACTTCTAAAACTTCGGTTCTTAGTATTATCCCGTCGACCGTCCGTACCGCTGAATCCGAAAACGGTAAACAACCCATTGACTTTTCTATGGCTGTGCCACTGAATTTGACAGTCACGGAACGGTCGACGGAATAATATGCAAGAACCCTTTTCGCTAAACTAGATTAAATCTAAGACAGTTCGTTCAGACATGTTCAACCTAAGATAGCACTTAAACTATATTAACTTTTCATGTGTGAACGTAGTATAACGACTAAGGGAAAGCCTGGTGACGAGCAAATAAAGTTTAAATTGTTTACACTAGACTTTGAGAAACGCCCCATGTTACTTTAAAAACATAGATCAAAGACAAGAACTCAGAAAAGTACGCATTTTGTAAACAAAATTGCACTTCTAAAACTTCGGTTCTTAGTATTATCCCGTCGACCGTCCGTACCGCTGAATCCGAAAACGGTAAACAACCCATTGACTTTTCTATGGCTTTGCCACTGAATTTGACAGTCACGGAACGGTCGACGGAATAATATGCAAGAACCCTTTTCGCTAAACTAGATTAAATCTAAGACAGTTCGTTCAGACATGTTCAACCTAAGATAGTACTTAAACTATTTTAACTTTTCATGTGTGAACGTAGTATAACGACTAAGGGAAAGTCTGGTGACAAGCAAGTAAAGTTTAAATTGTTTACACTAGACTTTGAGAAACGCCCAATGTTACTTTAAAAACAAAGATCAAAGACATGAACTCAGAAAAGTACGCATTTTGTAATCAAAATTGCACTTCTAAAACTTCGGTTCTTAGTATTATCCCGTCGACCGTCCGTACCGCTGAATCCGAAAACGGTAAACAACCCATTGACTTTTCTATGACTGTGCCGCTGAATTTGACAGTCACGGAACGGTCGACGGAATAATACGCAAGAACCCTTTTCGCTAAACTAGATTAAATCTAAGACAGTTCGTTCAGACATGTTCAACCTAAGATAGCACTTAAACTATATTAACTTTTCATGTGTGAACGTAGTATAACGACTAAGGGAAAGCCTGGTGACGAGCAAATAAAGTTTAAATTGTTTACACTAGACTTTGAGAAACGCCCCATGTTACTTTAAAAACAAAGATCAATGGCAAAAACTCAGAAAAGTACGCATTTTGTAATCAAAATTGTACTTTTAAAACTTAGGTTCTTAGTATTATCCCGTCGACCGTACCGCTGAATCCGAAAACGGTAAACAACCCATTGACTTTTCTATGGCTGTGCCGCTGAATTTGACAGTCACCGAACAGTCGACGGAGTAATAGGCAAGTACCAAAACTTATTTTTCAAGTGTACAAACACACAATTAATAAAGAAAAATTTCCTACCTAGCGTTTCCTGCAAGTGGTGGAGGAGGTCACTGCTATGTCGTTAGCGGAACCGCATTCATTCAATCTCGAAGGGTCGAAGGGGCATCAGATTGAGCTTCTTTTCTTCGCCTCTCAAGACACATGCCAAATGAAACGTAAGGATAGCTGTTGGTGGGAAGCCGCCTCACCTTTGCCTCTATTATGCTGTCTACTCGAGAGCGGTCTCTAATCATGGCTGGGAGCTCAACTCGTTCCTCTGAGTGGGATACTTTCATCTGACGTCAGTAGTCAAATGTCGTAGGGAAACCATTGCAGGGACCTATCAGAACGTTTGCAGAACAACTGGATATCCCAAATTAGGTAATACGTCTTATCGACAAACCAATCAACGCTATCTTACGTACGGCAGTTGTCATCTTCTCCGGGTTAAAGTATCCCAAATTAGATCAGTTGCATGAGATCACAGAGAAAATGGCTGTAAGCACAGGGTCCAACACGGTTCTAATATCATCATGGAAGGCAGCAATAAAAATATCTACGATTGGCAGAAGAGTCGGGAGGTCTCAGCTGTGATTGGTTGTGACGTGTTCATTCAATCTTGCACTATCAAAAGGGTATTGGAAGATTGGGATTCTATTTCCCCGCCTCTCGTGACGTGCCGAGGCAAGGCTAAACTTGATCGTAGGTTATAAGGCTTATTACGTTACTGGAAGTTTCCCGTTCTTACCGCTTGAGGTCGCTTTTGCGTTACGCAAAATTGGTTGGTTGGTTTGCTTTGGCTCTTCAAAATCTGTGGGCCGTCTGTGGGGAAGTTGATGATCTCATTGTCAACTTGGTGGGCGGAGCTTAATTATAAGGCCATGGGATACTTTCATCTGATCACATGGGGTCACATGTTGTAGGGTAAAAACAATTGCATGGACCTATCAGAACGTTTGAAGAGTGACCGGATATCCCAAATTAGGAAATACGTCCTATCGACCACAGACAATAAGAGACAGACCGGTCAATAGGCGGGGCTTATCCAGAGAGCTCAAGTGGCGCCTCCGACAAGCGGTACCGGAATTAATCGATGAATTTAACATTTTTTAATCGAAATCTTTATACATTTTTTTGTTGACGAAACTTGCATTATTCGATTTCGAAAGTAAACATGAAGTTTGTGTAAATCGTTTAATCGTACTCTTTTCAATTGTTTTCAAGATTTATAAATCATTTTAACAGTGCCTTATTGCATCAAGGCACATTTTATCCCGTTTCTTCTCTATTTTGCAATGTATTGGAAAATCTGTGTTACATTCTTGAACTTGATTTCTAAGCCTGAGAGAATTCGTTATAATTCGCGTTAATTATAGGCGTATATATTTAATTCAGATGAAAATGAATACTAGTATTATATATTTTTATTGTCAAGAATTCATTTCGAATGTACCTGGGATCTGGGATTCGTATTTGCAAAAGATGTGTTCGTTTATCATGTTTGTCTTAAAAGGCCAAGGGATTATAACAAATATTTGCAGTTATTGAAATATGAGATTTAATAAAATCATTTAGTTTCATTATTTACTTGTGTGATTCTTGATTACTTTATATTTAAGCTTGTGTTTTTACAATCAAGTTTTTCATCATATACGATCACGAAATTTTGTTGATGAACAAACCTTAATGATTTAATTAAAATTTTCAATTATAATGGCAAATTTAAAAAATTTGTTGAAAGAAGAGAAATTTTTTAATTTTAAAAAGCATTTAATGGTCTTATGTGATCCCCAAGGATCGCGATCCTGGTGATCACAGCATATTCAAAGATCCTGCAAGGTTTTTATACTTTGATAACAATGCGCATGCATATAAACTTGATTTTTCATGTTTTTTGGAAATTTTAATAAAATATTACATGGGGATAGAACCCACGAACCGCCGCGCCGCATGCTACGCAGGCATCCTACCACTGCTCCAGCGGGATTCAATAACTTCAAAACTTATTAGTTATTAGGATGTTATTTCTTTGTGACGCATGCGCATTATATCAAAGTATAAAAACCTTGCAAAAATGTGAATAAGCGTGATCACATGGTCGATGGATTACGTCTTCGCAAAACGTCTCCATGGTTGCCAGACCTAAAAGATTAACTGTAACCACAGTTTTATTAGTGCAGGTACCTTGGGTTGAGGGCGTTCGTGTCGTGGGCCGCCCATTGACCGGTGTGTCTCTTATTGTCTGTGCTGTGGGCCGTCTGTGGGGAAGTTGATGATCTCATTGTCAACTTGGTGGGCGGCGGAGCTTAATTATAAGGCCATGGGATACTTTCATCTGACTTCAGGGGTCACATGTTGTAGGGTAAAAACCATTGCATGAACCTATCGGAACGTTTGAAGAGTGACCGGATATCCCAAATTAGGAAATACGTCCTATCGACAAACCAATTTCTTCAGCAAGAGAATGTTGAGGGGATGGCCCGGGATTCGGATTTATTATTGTTTGTCTGCTTGAAGTTGAGATCTGGCCGTCGTTAGTTCACATGAGCGGTCATAAGATGTATGTGGTCATAGTCATGTCGAATATCAGAATTCTTATATTCGAACATCGAGATATGATTATGTTGACTTCAGAGGGTCCAGAATAAAAAATTTCTACATCACCCTATAATAATGAGTGATTTTTAAGGGGATCGAATATAAATCTATTTTTATCCCACATTGGCGGTCATATGCGGTGTGATATTTGGGGTCATATGGAGGATTATAATGAATATCAAAATCCTGACATTCGAATTTTGATGTGTTTCGCTATATCGACTTTTAAGGTCCTGGATTTAAAATTTTTTACATCACCGTTTAATTTTAAATTCATTTTAGAGGGAAGAATAAAAATCTATTACAACCCCACATACGAAGCCAAATATTTTATGATGTATGTGATCATATTGAGTCATGTCGAATATCAGAATTCTGATATTCGAACATCGAGATATGAATATGTTGACTTTGGAGGGTCCAGAATAAAAAATTTCTACATCACCCTATAATAAGGAGTGATTTTTAAGGGGATCGAATATAAATCTATTTTTATCCCACATTGGCGGTCATATGCGGTGTGATATTTGGGGTCATATGGAGGATTATAATGAATATCAAAATCTTGACATTCGAATTTTGATGTGTTTCGCTATATCGACTTTTCAGGTCCTGGATTTAAAATTTTTTACATCACCGTTTAATTTTAAATTCATTTTAGGGGGGAAGAATAAAAATCTATTACAACCCCACATACGCAGCCAAATATTTTATGACGTATGTGGTCATATTGAGTCATGTCGAATATCAGAATTCTGATATTCGAACATCGAGATATGAATATGTTGACTTTGGAGGGGCCAGAATAAAAAAATTCTACATCACCCTATAATATTAAGTTATTTTAAGGGGATCGAATATAAATCTATTTTATCCCCACATCGGTGGCTGTTTATAGTGTGATATTTGGGGTCATATGGAGGATTATATTGAATATCAAAATCCTGACATTCGAATTTTGATGTGTTTCGCTATTTCGACTTTTAAGGTCCTGGATTTAAAATTTTTTACATCACCGTTTAATTTAAAATTAATTTTAGGGGGAAGAATAAAAATCTATTACAACATTACATAGGAGGCCAAATATTTTATGATTGTATGTTGTCATATTGAATCATGTCGAATATTAGAATTCTGATATTCGAACATCGAGATATGAATATGTTGACTTTTGAGGGACCAGAATAAAAAATTTCTACATGAACCTGTAATATTAAGTGATTTTTAAGGCGATTGAATATAAATCTATTTTATCCCCACATTGGCGGTCATACGCGGTGTGATATTTGGGGTCATAGGGAGGATTTTATTGAATATCAAAATCCTGACATTCGAATTTTGATGTGTTTCGCTATTTCGACATTTAAGGTCCTGGATTTAAAATTTTTTACATCACCGTTTAATTTTAAATTCATTTTAGAGGGAAGAATAAAAATGTATTACAACCCCACATACGTAGCCAAATATTGATGTATGTGATCATATTGAGTCATGTCGAATATCAGAATTCTGATATTCGAACATCGAGATATGATTATGTTGACTTTAGAGGGGCCAGAATAAAAAATTTCTACATCACCCTATAATATTGAGTGATTTTTAAGGGGATCGAATATAAATCTATTTTGTTCCCACATTGGCGGTCATATGTGGTGTGATATTTGGGGTCATATATAAAATTCTATTGAATATCAAAATCCTGACATTGGAATTTTGATGTGATTCGCTATATCGACTTTTTAGGCCCCAGATTTAAAATTTTATTACATCACCGTTTAATTTTAAATTATTTTTAGGGGGAAGAATAAAAATCTATTACAACCCCAAATAGGCGGCCAAATATTTTATGATGTACGTGGTCATATTGAGTCATGTCGAATATTAGAATTCTGATATTCGAACATCGAGATATGAATATGTTGACTTTTGAGGGACCAGAATAAAAAATTTCTACATCACCCTGTAATATTAAGTGATTTTTAAGGGGATTGAATATAAATCTATTTTATCCCCACATTGGCGGTCATATGCGGTGTGATGTTTGGGGTCATAGGGAGGATTATATTAAATATCAAAATCCTGACATTCTAATTTTGATGTGATTCGCTATATCGACATTTCAGGCCCCAGATTTAAAATTTTTCACATCACCGTTTAATTTTAAATTCCTTTTAGAGGGAAGAATAAAAATCTATTACAACCCCACATACGCAGCCAAATATTTTATGATGTATGTGGTCATATTGAGTCATGTCGAATATCAGAATTCTGATATTCGAACATCGAGATATGATTATGTTGACTTTGGAGGGGCCAGAATAAAAAATTTCTACATCACTCTATAATATTGAGTGATTTTTAAGGGGATCGAATATAAATCTATTTTGTTCCCACAATTGCGGTCATATGCGGTATGATATTTGGGGTCATTTATAAAATTCTATTGAATATCAAAATCCTGACATTCGAATTTTGATGTGTTTCGCTATTTCGACTTTTAAGGTCCTGGATTTAAAATTTTTTACATCACCGTTTAATTTTAAATTCATTTTAGAGGGAAGAATAAAAATCTATTACAACCCCACATACGAAGCCAAATATTTTATGATGTATGTGATCATATTGAGTCATGTCGAATATCAGAATTCTGATATTCGAACATCGAGATATGAATATGTTGACTTTGGAGGGTCCAGAATAAAAAATTTCTACATCACCCTATAATAATGAGTGATTTTTAAGGGGATCGAATATAAATCTATTTTTATCCCACATTGGCGGTCATATGCGGTGTGATATTTGGGGTCATATGGAGGATTATAATGAATATCAAAATCCTGACATTCGAATTTTGATGTGTTTCGCTATATCGACTTTTCAGGTCCTGGATTTAAAATTTTTTACATCACCGTTTAATTTTAAATTCATTTTAGGGGGGAAGAATAAAAATCTATTACAACCCCACATACGCAGCCAAATATTTTATGACGTATGTGGTCATATTGAGTCATGTCGAATATCAGAATTCTGATATTCGAACATCGAAATATGAATATGTTGACTTTGGAGGGGCCAGAATAAAAAAATTATACATCACCCTATAATATTAAGTTATTTTAAGGGGATCGAATATAAATCTATTTTATCCCCACATCGGTGGCTGTTTATAGTGTGATATTTGGGGTCATATGGAGGATTATATTGAATATCAAAATCCTGACATTCGAATTTTGATGTGTTTCGCTATTTCGACTTTTAAGGTCCTGGATTTAAAATTTTTTACATCACCGTTTAATTTTAAATTAATTTTAGGGGGAAGAATAAAAATCTATTACAACATTACATAGGAGGCCAAATATTTTATGATGTATGTTGTCATATTGAATCATGTCGAATATTAGAATTCTGATATTCGAACATCGAGATATGAATATGTTGAATTTTGAGGGACCAGAATAAAAAATTTCTACATCAACCTGTAATATTAAGTGATTTTTAAGGCGATTGAATATAAATCTATTTTATCCCCACATTGGCGGTCATACGTGGTGTGATATTTGGGGTCATAGGGAGGATTTTATTGAATATCAAAATCCTGACATTCGAATTTTGATGTGTTTCGCTATTTCGACATTTAAGGTCCTGGATTTAAAATTTTTTACATCACCGTTTAATTTTAAATTCATTTTAGAGATAAGAATAAAAATGTATTACAACCCCACATACGTAGCCAAATATTGATGTATGTGATCATATTGAGTCATGTCGAATATCAGAATTCTGATATTCGAACATCGAGATATGATTATGTTGACTTTAGAGGGGCCAGAATAAAAAATTTCTACATCACCCTATAATATTGAGTGATTTTTAAGGGGATCGAATATAAATCTATTTTGTTCCCACATTGGCGGTCATATGTGGTGTGATATTTGGGGTCATATATAAAATTCTATTGAATATCAAAATCCTGACATTGGAATTTTGATGTGATTCGCTATATCGACTTTTTAGGCCCCAGATTTAAAATTTTATTACATCACCGTTTAATTTTAAATTATTTTTAGGGGGAAGAATAAAAATCTATTACTACCCCACAAACGCAGCCAAATATTTTATGATGTATGTGGTCATATTGAGTCATGTCGAATATCAGAATTCTGATATTCGAACATCGAGATATGAATATGGTGACTTTGGAGGGGCCAGAATAAAAAAATTCTACATCAACCTATAATATTAAGTGATTTTTAAGGGGATTAAATATAAATATATTATATCCCCACATCGGTGGCTGTTTATAGTGTGATATTTGGGGTCATATGGAGGATTCTATTGAATATCAAAATCCTGACATTCGAATTTTGATGTGATTCGCTATATCGACTTTTCAGGCCCCAGATTTGAAATCTTTTACATCACCGTTTAAATTTAAATTCATTTTAGAGGGAAGAATAAAAATCTATTACTACCCCACATACGCAGCCAAATATTTTATGATGTATGTGGTCATATTGAGTCATGTCGAATATCAGAATTCTGATATTCGAACATCGAGATATGAATATGTTTACTTTGGAGGGTCCAGAATAAAAAAATTCTACATCACCCTGTAATATTAAGTGATTTTTAAGGGGATTGAATATAAATATATTTTATCCCCACATTGGCCTTCATATGCGGTGTGATATTTGGGGTCATAGGGAGGATTATATTGAATATCAAAATCCTGACATTCGAATTTTGATGTGTTTCGCTATTTCGACATTTAAGGTCCTGGATTTAAAATTTTTTACATCATCGTTTAATTTTAAATTCATTTTAGAGGGAAGAATGAAAATCTATTACAACCCCACAAACGCAGCCAAATATTTTATGATGTATGTGGTCATATTGAGTCATGTCGAATATCAGAATTCTGATATTCGAACATCGAGATATGAATATGTTGACTTTGGAGGGGCCAGAATAAAAAAATTTTACATCACCTTATAATATTAAGTGATTTTTAAGGGGATCGAATATAAATCTATTTTATCCCGACATCGGTGGCTGTTTATAGTGTGATATTTGGGGTCATATGGAGGATTATATTGAATATCAAAATCCTGACATTCGAATTTTGATGTGTTTCGCTATTTCGACATTTAAGGTCCTGGATTTAAAATTTTTTACATCACCGTTTAATTTTAAATTCATTTTAGAGGGAAGAATAAAAATCTATTACTACCCCACATACGCAGCCAAATATTTTATGATGTGTGTGGTCATATTGAGTCATGTCGAATATCAGAATTCTGATATTCGAACATCGAGATATGAATATGTTGACTTTGGAGGGTCCAGAATAAAAAAATTCTACATCACCCTGTAATATTAAGTGGTTTTTAAGGGGATTGAATATAAATATATTTTATCCCCACATTTTCCTTCATATGCAGTGTGATATTTGGGGTCATAGGGAGGATTATATTGAATATCAAAATCCTGACATTCGAATTTTGATGTGTTTCGCTATTTCGACATTTAAGGTCCTGGATTTAAAATTTTTTACATCACCGTTTAATTTTAAATTCATTTTAGAGGGAAGAATGAAAATCTATTACAACCCCACATACGCAGCCAAATATTTTATGATGTATGTGGTCATATTGAGTCATGTCGAATATCAGAATTCTGATATTCGAACATCGAGATATGAATATGTTGACTTTGGAGGGGCCAGAATAAAAAAATTTTACATCACCTTATAATATTAAGTGATTTTTAAGGGGATCGAATATAAATCTATTTTATCCCGACATCGGTGGCTGTTTATAGTGTGATATTTGGGGTCATATGGAGGATTATATTGAATATCAAAATCCTGACATTCGAATTTTGATGTGTTTCGCTATTTCGACATTTAAGGTCCTGGATTTAAAATTTTACATCACCGTTTAATTTTAAATTCATTTTAGAGGGAAGAATAAAAATCTATTACTACCCCACATACGCAGCCAAATATTTTATGATGTGTGTGGTCATATTGAGTCATGTCGAATATCAGAATTCTGATATTCGAACATCGAGATATGAATATGTTGACTTTGGAGGGGCCAGAATAAAAAAATTTTACATCACCTTATAATATTAAGTGATTTTTAAGGGGATCGAATATAAATATATTTTATCCCGACATCGGTGGCTGTTTATAGTGTGATATTTGGGGTCATATGGAGGATTATATTGAATATCAAAATCCTGACATTCGAATTTTGATGTGTTTCGCTATTTCGACATTTAAGGTCCTGGATTTAAAATTTTTTACATCTCCGTTTAATTTTAAATTCATTTTAGAGGGAAGAATAAAAATCTATTACTACCCCACATACGCAGCCAAATATTTTATGATGTGTGTGGTCATATTGAGTCATGTCGAATATCAGAATTCTGATATTCGAACATCGAGATATGAATATGTTGACTTTGGAGGGTCCAGAATAAAAAAATTCTACATCATCCTGTAATATTAAGTGGTTTTTAAGGGGATTGAATATAAATATATTTTATCCCCACATTGGCCTTCATATGCGTTGTGATATTTGGGGTCATAGGGAGGATTATATTGAATATCAAAATCCTGACATTCGAATTTTGATGTGCTTCACTATTTCGACATTTAAGGTCCTGGATTCAAAATTTTTTACATCACCGTTTCATTTTAAATTAATTTTAGGGGGAAGAATAAAAATCTATTACAACCCCACATAGGCGGCCAAATATTTTATGATGTATGTGGTCATATTGAGTCATGTCGAATATCAGAATTCTGATATTCGAACATCGAGATATGAATATGTTGACTTTGGAGGGTCCAGATTAAAAAAATTCTACATCACCCTGTAATATTAAGTGGTTTTTAAGGGGATTGAATATAAATATATTTTATCCCCACATTGGCCTTCATATGCGGTGTGATATTTGGGGTCATAGGGAGGATTATATTGAATATCAAAATCCTGACATTCGAATTTTGATGTGTTTCGCTATTTCGACATTTAAGGTCCTGGATTTAAAATTTTTTACATCACCGTTTAATTTTAAATTCATTTTAGAGGGAAGAATGAAAATCTATTACAACCCCACATACGCAGCCAAATATTTTATGATGTATGTGGTCATATTGAGTCATGTCGAATATCAGAATTCTGATATTCGAACATCGAGATATGAATATGTTGACTTTGGAGGGTCCAGATTAAAAAAATTCTACATCACCCTGTAATATTAAGTGGTTTTTAAGGGGATTGAATATAAATCTATTTTATCCCCCCATTGGCGGTCATATGCGGTGTGATAATTGGGGTCATAGGGAGGATTATATTAAATATCAAAATCCTGACATTCGAATTTTGATGTGTTTCACTATTTAGACATTTAAGGTCCTGGATTTAAAAATTTTTACATCACCGTTTAATTTTAAATTAATTTTAAGGGGAAGAATAAAAATCTATTACAACCCCACATAGGCGGCCAAATATTTTATGATGTATGTGGTCATATTGAGTCATGTCGAATATCAGAATTCTGATATTCGAACATCGAGATATGATTATGTTGACTTTTTAGGGGCCAGAGTAAAAAATTTCTACATCACCCTGTAATATTAAGTGATTTTTAAGGGGATTGAATATAAATCTATTTTATCCCCCCATTGGCCTTCATATGCGGTGTGATATTTGGGGTCATAGGGAGGATTATATTGAATATCAAAATCCTGACATTCGAATTTTGATTTGTTTCGCTATTTCGACATTTAAGGTCCTGGATTTAAAATTTTTTACATCACCGTTTAATTTTACATTCATTTTAGGGGAAGAATAAAAATCTATTACAACCCCACATACGCAGCCAAATATTTTATGATGTATGTGGTCATATTGAGTCATGTCGAATATCAGAATTCTGATATTCGAACATCGAGATATGAATATGTTGACTTTGGAGGGGCCAGAATAAAAAAATTCTACATCACCTTATAATATTAATTGATTTTTAAGGGGATTGAATATAAATCTATTTTATCCCGACATCGGTGGCTGTTTATAGTGTGATATTTGGGGTCATATGGAGGATTATATTGAATATCAAAATTCTGACATTCGAATTTTGATGTGTTTCGCTATTTCGACATTTAAGGTCCTGGATTTAAAATTTTTTACATCACCGTTTAATTTTAAATTCATTTTAGAGGGAAGAATAAAAATCTATTACAACCCCACATACGCAGCACAATATTTTATGATGTGTGTGGTCATATTGAGTCATGTCGAATATCAGAATTCTGATATTCGAACATCGAGATATGAATATGTTGACTTTGGAGGGTCCAGAACAGTGGCGGCTCGAAGGTAAAATTATAAGGGGTGCTGCTCCGGCGGTACCAAGTTGGCAACGTATTATAAGTGTTATAATGCCAAATAGTATTTCGATTAAAAACGTGGAAAAAATCAAATAGAAGAGATGGGAACAATACAAAATTTTGATTTCACACTTAATAAGCATTAAAAAACTGTCTCTTACCTTTATTTAGCTGATTATTACGGATATGAAGATTATCAAGCGAAGATGAACTAATATCTACATTTCAAATTCAATCTGTTCATTATAAAAATAAATAAAAACTTGGCTACAAAAGAGTAAACATAAATCTTTAACTTGCCGAAACACCGGAAAAGATTTTTTTCACTCTGTTGAAAAGAAAAAAAGAAGCTATAAATAAAAAATAAATTTAAACAGTGTTGGAGTGATATAAGCTAAATAGCCGTGATTTATTAGTTGTAGAAATCGTATTTTCTTTCTTCCCGCAGTTTTTTTTCACAGCTCTCTCAAGAGAAAAAGCTATCATTCTTTTGGTCAGGGCTGCTGAAAAGCAGCCCCTTTTCTCCTAACGGATTCGCATGCTAAATTCTTGATATTTTGATTTGATATGATAGAGCTAGGGTTTTATACCACGATTGGTATATCTGCGGGGGCTGATCGAACCGGAAAGAAATCTGTGGGCGAGACGGCATAGCAGAGAATTATTAATTGAAAAAGGACAAAGATTAAAATGGGAAATGGATAATTTTTTAAATATTGTAAAGCAAATAAAAATTGGAATTTTGGGAAACTTTGGTTGGGGGTGCTGCAGCCCCGCAGCCCCTATGGACGAGCCGCCACTGGTCCAGAATAAAAAAATTCAACATCAACCTATAATATTAAGTGATTTTTAAGGGGATCGAATATAAATCTATTTTATCCCCACATTGGCCTTCATATGCGGTGTGATATTTGGGGTCATAGGGAGGATTATATTGAATATCAAAATCCTGACATTCGAATTTTGATGTGTTTCGCTATTTCGACATTTAAGGTCCTGGATTTAAAATTTTTTACATCACCGTTTAATTTTAAATTCATTTTAGAGGGAAGAATGAAAATCTATTACAACCCCACATACGCAGCCAAATATTTTATGATGTATGTGGTCATATTGAGTCATGTCGAATATCAGAATTCTGATATTCGAACATCGAGATATGAATATGTTGACTTTGGAGGGGCCAGGATAAAAAAATTATACATCACCTTATAATATTAAGTGATTTTTAAGGGGATCGAATATAAATCTATTTTATCCCGACATCGGTGGCTGTTTATAGTGTGATATTTGGGGTCATATGGAGGATTATATTGAATATCAAAATCCTGACATTCGAATTTTGATGTGTTTCGCTATTTCGACATTTAAGGTCCTGGATTTAAAATTTTTTACATCACCGTTTAATTTTAAATTCATTTTAGAGGGAAGAATAAAAATCTATTACAACCCCACATACGCAGCACAATATTTTATGATGTGTGTTATCATATTGAGTCATGTCGAATATCAGAATTCTGATATTCAAACATCGAGATATGAATATGTTGACTTTGGAGGGTCCAGAATAAAAAAATTCAACATCAACCTATAATATTAAGTGATTTTTAAGGGGATCGAATATAAATCTATTTTATCCCCACATCGGTGGCTGTTTATAGTGTGATATTTGGGGTCATATGGAGGATTATATTGAATATCAAAATCCTGACATTCGAATTTTGATGTGTTTCCCTATTTCGACTTTTAAGGTCCTGGATTTAAAATTTTTTACATCACCGTTTAATTTTAAATTAATTTTAGGGGGAAGAATAAAAATCTATTACAACCCCAAATAGGCGGCCAAATATTTTATGATGTATGTGGTCATATTGAGTCATGTCGAATATCAGAATTCTGATATTCGAACATCGAGATATGAATATGTTGACTTTTGAGGGACCAGAATAAAAAATTTCTACATCACCCTGTAATATTAAGTGATTTTTAAGGGGATTGAATATAAATATATTTTATCCCCACATTGGAATTCATATGCGGTGTAATATTTGGGGTCATAGGGAGGATTATATTGAATATCAAAATCCTGACATTCGAATTTTGATGTGTTTCGTTATTTCGACATTTAAGGTCCTGGATTTAAAATTTTTTACATCACCGTTTAATTTTAAATTCATTTTAGAGGGAAGAATGAAAATCTATTACAACCCCACATACGCAGCCAAATATTTTATGATGTATGTGGTCATATTGAGTCATGTCGAATATCAGAATTCTGATATTCGAACATCCAGATATGAATATGTTGACTTTGGAGGGGCCAGAATAAAAAAATTCTACATCACCCTATAATATTAAGTGATTTTAAGGGGATCGAATATAAATCTATTTTATCCCCACATCGGTGGCTGTTTATAGTGTGATATTTGGGGTCATATGGAGGATTATATTGAATATCAAAATCCTGACATTCGAATTTTGATGTGTTTCGCTATTTCGACTTTTAAGGTCCTGGATTTAAAATTTTTTACATCACCGTTTAATTTTAAATTAATTTTAGGGGGAAGAATAAAAATCTATTACAACCCCACATAGGCGGCCAAATATTTTATGATGTATGTGGTCATATTGAGTCATGTCGAATATCAGAATTCTGATATTCGAACATCGAGATATGAATATGTTGACTTTGGAGGGGCCAGAATAAAAAAATTCTACATCACCTTATAATATTAAGTGATTTTTAAGGGGATCGAATATAAATCTATTTTATCCCGACATCGGTGGCTGTTTATAGTGTGATATTTGGGGTCATATGGAGGATTATATTGAATATCAAAATCCTGACATTCGAATTTTGATGTGTTTCGCTTTTTCGACATTTAAGGTCCTGGATTTAAAATTTTTTACATCACCGTTTAATTTTAAATTCATTTTAGAGGGAAGAATTAAAATCTATTACTACCCCACATACGCAGCCAAATATTTTATGATGTGTGTGGTCATATTGAGTCATGTCGAATATCAGAATTCTGATATTCGAACATCGAGATATGAATATGTTCCAATATCAGTTATATAAGATAATATAAGATCCAATTGCAGTTAGTAAAGTGACTATGCGCAACCAAATGCGAGCGACCACAGCGCCCTCTAGCGGAAATTTTAGGAGTAATAAATTTTATTTTAAAAACTATTACGAATTTGCTAAAATAGTCAATTACATTAAAATACACCTTAAGCAAAAAAATATCTTGAATAGAACCCCTAAAACGCACGCTCAATTAGGTTGAGTTTTCGTAGATTTTACGTCTTAAAACGCTTCTTACGAAGCGAAAGTGAGAAATTTTCAATTTAATGACTTAAATAAATGAATAACAGTATTCTTAACTCATTGCGTTAACTCATTGCGTAACGAGAAGCGTTTTAAGACGTAAAATCTACGAAAATTCAACCTAATTGAGCGTGCGTTTTAGGGGTTCTATTCAAGATATTTTTTTGCTTAAGGTGTCTTTTCCTACTAAATCGATGCTGCTCTACAACTTTGTAACTGACTATTTTAGAAAATTCCTAATAGTTTTTAAAATAAAACTTATTACTCCTAAAAGAGGGCGCTCCTCCGCTAGAGGGCGCTGCGGTCGCTCGCATTCGGTTGCACATAGTCACTTTACTATACCATTACCTTAACTGTATAGCTTTAGCATGCTCCGTTAGCAATTTATTACAGGGTAAAGGGACTTTCCTTTACACCCTGAAAAAGCTTTTGTCCTTAGTACTTCTTGCACATTACCTAAGTGAGGTGTGAGAGAAAGGAAAAAAGGCCACTCATTAATTACGTATGGATGATTTTGGCAATTTTTGACGCCCCCCCTACCCCCATGTCCATGTAAGGGTACGTAAGATTTCTGAAACCCCTCCCCCCTATTCTTACGTAAGATTCCATTTCGTTTTTCAAAATAATAAAATGTTAGAAAAGCATCAGTTGCAGTTTGACGCAAAAAAAAGTTGAAACCAAAAAAATTAAAGCTTCAAAAAGCATAAAAACCATTGCTACAAGAAAGAAAAGCATAAATGAAGTAGCGTATATAGAAATTTATTTTAATAGGGTTCCTAAATTATTCCACAGCCCCTCTCATGCATATTTAACAGGTTTAATGTAGCTTTTTAAAACATTTTTAGGTATAATTTGCATCTAAGATAATTTAATGTAAGAAAAATTGTGATTAATTAAATTCCAATTATGATAGGGGAGTCTGGGTGAATTTTGTGAAATATTATCCTTAAAAACAGTTTTTATATTTGTTTTAGGTACATCATAGTCCAAATTATGGACATTCATTTTTAGGTAGGATTTTAATTTTAACGAACGTAATATAAAAAATTGACAATAATAAAGTTATAAGAACAATAGGAGGGTCTGGGGGTTCTCCCCCAAAAGAATTTTGAAAATTTGACCCTAAATAACATGGTTTTAACTTGTTTTGGTAAACAAAGAAAGACCTGAAAAAAAACTATAATCAGCAGAAGCTCCCCACAAAATCAACTTAAATTTAAGGGTTATTTAGAGCTCAAAAAATTTAGGAGAAAAGGAAAAAAAAGGAGCAAAAGTAAGTTCTTAACAAGAAACACCTTGCAGAAAGTTATTTATATAACATTTCAGAGCAACGCAAATTAGAAGTTATCAAAAAATGTATTCATTTCAAATCTCTTCGCGGAGCCCCTGGAAATGCTTGGCGGACCCCTAAGGGCTCCGCGGAGCATAGTTTGGGAACCGCTGAATTTGGCAGTAGTGTCCACTAGTTTCCAACAAGTTGCTAGCGCAAAGCGCGCAGCAACAAATCTTCCACTTTTAGTTGTCAACCTTCTTTGATCTTACCGACACTCCGCGGGCAACTAAAATTTAGTGGAAGATTTTTCTCTCCACAAGTGGAAGACAGAAAAAGTTGCTGTATTTTGTAAAAAAAGCAACGAATTGCCGCAACTTGTGGAAAACTTGGGTGGAAACGCGGCTTAAAGCCGCGTTTACACCTAAGTTGACAACTTAAAACTGTCAACTTTTGTTGAAAACATTGTTTGTGGAAAACTAAAAGTTGCTCTTCTCAACCCGCGTTTACACCAAAGTTTTCCACAAGTTGCGGCAATTTGTTGCTTTTTTTTACAAAATACAGCAACTTTTTCTGTCTTCTACTTGTAGAGAGACAAGTTTTCCACTAAATTTTAGTTTCCCGCGGAGTGTCGGTACAGATCAAAGAAAGTTGATAACTAAAGTGGAAGATTTGTTGCTGCGCGCGCAACTTAACCGGTAAAAAATTGATACCTTTAGTTTTTCAACGGTTTTCACTTGCGAATGACCTAAATAATAACATACTAAAAATCGGACAAAATCGGTTCGCCGGAAGTTTAATTTTTTTTTAATTTTTAAAAAATGGCCGAAAAAATTCAAAAAATCGAATTATAGTAATCGAGGCTTATTATACATGTTTATAGGCTATTTTTCAGTGCTGAATACGAATATACCATTTAAATTTTAAAAAATTTAAAATTTCAATTTTTAAAAATTAATTCAAAATTTGGAAAGTCGAAAAAATAAAAACATCGCTCAAAACCACAAAATAATTGCAAAAGAAGTAATTTAAACGGTTTTCAATTAGAAATGACTTAAATAATAACATACTAAAAATGGAAGGAAATCGGACTATAAAAAATAATTTTTTTTCAAATTTTCAAATTTTTTGGCCTCAACAATAGACCTTTTAAAAATTCTTGTTAAAAACGTTTGAGGCATTTACCAAGGTCATTTTTCCATGGATGTTGTAGGTATATACCTCTATAACCTAAAAAACCACAATTGGTGATTAAATCATTAGTTAATTAATTAATTTATAAAAATTAACGTTGAAAATACAGGTAAAATCTTTCAATCAAGTAATACAGAACATATTTAGACCCTATTTTATAATAAATCATTTTAAAAATAATTAAATGGAAAAATCACAGAATATATTTCAAAAAATTTTAATTTTCAATTAATTTAAAAATTTTAAATTTTGTGATATATGCATGTGATAAATGTCTCTAGGCTATATTTTATTGCTGTTTCACGCCAACTTTTTAGTAAAATTTAGTATAAGTGTGGAAAAATTGAAGCCCTTTTCTCAATAATTCTGTTTTTTATGCTTCAATTTTTATTCGTAAACAGCACTAAAATATAGCCTAGAGACATGTATCACATGCATATACTACAAAATTTAAAATTTTTTAAAAATTTAAAATTTTTAAATTAATTTAAATTTTTCGAAAGATATTTTGTATTTTTTCAATTTAGTTATTTTTAAAATGATTTATTATCAAATAGTGTCTAAATATGTTCTGTATTACTTGATTGAAAGATTTTACCTGAATTTCAACGTTAATTTTTATAAATTATTTAATTAACTTATGATTTAATCACTAGTTGTGGTATTTTTAGGTTATAGAGGTAAATACCTACAACATCCATGGAAAAATGACCTTGGTAAATGCATCAAACGTTTTTAACAAGAATTTTTAAAAAGGTCGATTTTTGAGGCCAAAAAAATTTAAAATTTGAAAAAAATTAATTTTTTTACTCTCCGATTTTCTTCCATTTATTAGTATGTCATTTCTAATTGAAAACCGTTTAAATTACTTCTTTTGCAATAATATTGTGGTTTGGAGCGATGTTTTAATTTTTTCGACTTTCCAAATTTTGAATTTTTGAATTAATTTTTAAAAATTGAAATTTTTATTTTTTAAAATTTAAATGGTATATTCGTATTCAGCACTGAAAAATAGCCTATAAACATGTATAAGTCTCGATTACTATAATTAGATATTTTGAATTTTTTTTCGGCCATTTTTTAAAAATTAAAAAAAAGTTAAACTTCCGGCGAACCGATTTTTAGTATGTTATTATTTAGGTCATTCGCAAGTGAAAACCGTTGAAAAACTAAAGGTATCAATTTTTTACCGGTTAAGTTGCGTGCGCAGCAACAAATCTTTCATTTTTAGATGTCAACTTTACCGACACTCCGCGGGAAACTAAAATTTAGTGGAAAACTTGCCTTTCTACAAGTAGAAGACAGAAAAAGTTCTGTATTTTGTAAAAAAAACAACAAATTGCCGGAACTTGTGGAAAACTTTGGTGTAAACGCGGCTTTACTGTGACTTGTTTTTGAATCATAGCCCCTGAATCCAAAAGTAACTGTAGTTTTTGTCTATCACGTCAACTTTTTAAGATACAGGGTACCCCAAAATGTGCATGAAAAGTAAAATTAATGACTTTGAACTCGATTTTCTGGGTAAAAAACCATTACTTTAGACTTTAAATTACAGAAGAATTTACAGAATTACAGATTACTTAAATTACAGAAGAATTAGAAATTTAATTTAAATTTAAGGGGTAATATTACCCCAAAAAAATGAACAAAAAACGTTAAAAATGATAGAGGTTATTTTACAATATTTTTTTCTTTTATTTTTTACGCAATTCCTGTTTAAAAGGTCTGAACCCTTCCCCAAGGACCCAAATTTAAGCGGATGGATTCGGAAGACTCTCTGGCGCTTCACAGGGACGCTAACACCTCAACCACTTTCAAGTAAAAATCATTGCTGCCTATTTTCATTAAATTTGGGTCCTTGGGGAAGGGTTAAGACGTTTTTAAGAGAAAATGCGTAAGAAAATAAGAGAAAAAAAGCGTAAAATACCTTTATTCTTTTTAACGTTTTTATTTTGCATTTTAGGGGGGTAATTACCCCTTAAACCTATCCATTTGCTACAAAATTTCATATTTTAGAAACTTTAATCCTTCTTGTCCTCTCGGATGTAATTCAACGGTTAAAATAATGGTTTTTGACCTTGAAAAGGACCCCGAAGCGCCAGAGAGTCTTCCGAACCCTTCCGCGGGTGCTTCGGGGACGCTAACACCTCAACGCTTTTAGTAAAAAAAACATTGCTGCCTATTTTTTTAAAATTTGTGTCCTTGGGGAAGGGTTAAGACCTTTTAAAGAGGAATTGCGTAAAAAATAAAAGAAACAAAATATTATAAAATAACCTCTATCATTTTTAACGTTTTTTTGTGCATTTTTGGGGGTAATTACCCCTTTAACCTATCTATTTGCTACAAATTTTCACATTTTAGAAACTACAGCCTTTCTTGTCCTCTAGCGTGTAATTTAAAGTCTAAAGTAATGGTATTTTAACCTGAAAATCGAGTTCAAAATCATTCATTTTGCTTTTTATGCACATTTTGGGGGTACCCTGTATCTTAAAAAGTTGACGTGATAGACAAAAACTAACAACAGTTTTATAATCAGTGTGCCCATTGAACTCTAAAACAGCAAAAAAATCGAACTCGACGATATTATGTTAAAAATTGTTCCCCAGTGTAATATACCGAGATCGTTAGCATTTTTAAGTTTTTCTGGGGTTATTCAGTAGTAATGAGGAAGTTGCATGATTTTTTTTTCATTTTTTTAATCGATTCCTCTTGCAAAAAAAAGCAACTACCCAAAATTTGAGGCCGATCGAGAAATTTTTTGATTGTCAAAAAAAATAACAAAAATCCCCTTTTTAAAAGCGCGCGAAAACGCCAAGAGTTTGGATGTGACGTCATCTTATACTAAACATTGTTGTAAAGCAATGGAGTTGATGGTATTATTGTTGACGTCATCTTATAGTTTAAACAATAAACGTTTTCAGTCACGTGTTTTTTTCTCGACTTTTAAATTAAAATATTTAATTACCTGTACATTTTTTTGAAAAACTGACTAGATATTTCATTTTACCATACAAAAAACCATACGGAACACTTGTTTGTTTTTGAAAATCTGACACATGCAACTTCCTTATTAGATTAGAATAATTGGAATTTCTTTACATTAACTTGGAAAATCTTACGTAAGAATGAGTTTGCCCCCCACCCCCCAAGTAAGGGTATGTAGAGATTTTTCCAACCCCCCTCGGGACCCTTACGTAATTAATGAATGGCCCCTAAAGGCCCACCCGAAATTCGGACAAAGTGTACCAAAACGCGTTAAAACCTGTTAATTAGAGTCGCATTTCCAAAAAAATTTCTGGAGGAGGATCCCCAGACCCCCATTTAGTACTAGGAACTCTATGGTTCACAACTTTTTCAGGATATTTAGTTCAGCCAGGTGCAAATCCTACCTAAATTTTTTTTAAATTTATGCATTGAACATGCATGGGGGCATCAGAGGAAGATCGGGTGTATACTAGGGTGGGTCATTTTCCTATGGCGGAAAAATTTTTTTATAAATTCTATCGGGCACAGCAAGAAAAAGGTGCCAAATGGTCTCAAACTAACATGTGTGAAATATTATTCCATTATAATAACTCTTTTTGCCTCCGGATTGACCTCAAATGGAACAAAAATATGCAATTTTTCATATTTTTAAAAAAGTTTATAAATTAAAACTTTTTTAGTCCGTAATTTTTTAAAGTTTGCAAATAAGGGTCTTTAAGAGAAATTTTAGTCATATTAGTCACCATTTATGCATTATTAATTCAAAATTAACTTCCAAAGTGGCAGTAAAAAATATCATATTAACAAAACAGGCGTAGAATAGGTGACTCTTCAATGTTTTTGTTTTTCCTCTGATGAGGGAGGCCCTTTTGGCCTTCGAAACGGCTGTTAGGTCTTTTACCTTTTTTCGTATTTGTGTCTTTTAACGTTGTCTTTTTGATCTTTTATACCTTTGACACAAAGGGAATTTTATCTAAATAGTGGATTGTCAATGGTAGATTTTAAATATTGGTAGATCAGGTACATTCTCCCTCAATTCTGACCAGTGTAAAACGATAGTTTTAAATTTTAAAAGTAGAAAGTAGAAATAGTTGTATTTTTCATAAATGCCACGCTTTTAAAATTCAGCGGACAGTTATTTCATTGGCTGATCACATATAAAATATGTTAAACAAGTGTCGAATGGATAGTTTGTTCAATGTTTATAGGTAATAAAAATATCATGATTAGGGGACATCCATAAATTACGTGAGGTCAAAAAGGGGGGGAGGGGTTTGGAAAAATCTCACCAAGGGGGGAGGGGGGTCGATTAAAATCTCACGTCAACTTTTTAAGTTAGAAATTATACGATTTTCATTTTTTAAGTATGAGAAAGGAATACACACAGATAAGATAATGCAAATTATTTTTAAAAAGTTATAGGTAAATCTCACTTGGGGGGGAGGGGGGGGTCCGGCAAAATCTCACTAAATCTCATCAAAGGGGGAGGGGGGTCCAGATTTTGGAAAAAACACCTCACGTAATTTATGGATGTCCCCTTATCAGATTCTCCACAGTAATGATTTACTTAATTTTTTTCTATACTGAAACCCAGGCCCATAAATTATACTTCTTTAGAGGGAGGATCGACTCAAAATAGCTTCTTAGCATTCACTTACTCGTTCATTAAAGTTTAAATATAGAAAATTTAACTGTTTAAAATAAGCACAAGTAAAGTTTTAAAAATTAATATCGCTAATTTAATTTAAAAACTTAGAGGACGATACTGAGCTTTGAGCTGAAAACACTGATTTACCGCTCTTATTAAGAAAATATTTAAAAATTTGACTCTTAAGATATGTTTTTAATTTATTTTTGGACATTAGGTACTCGTATGGGGACACTTGGGATGGATTATCCCTAATATGCCACTGAAATTTCCAAATCTCCTCCGGGGGTTGAAATCTTATAACCCACATAAGGTACCCACCTATTGACTTATTCATTTTTATTAAATTTAATGTTTTTACCATCCTACTCAACCGGGAATAAGGGTTTCCCACATTTTTATGATTCCAGGGAGAAATTTTTGATTGCCAGTTCTAATCATTGAGATATTTCAAAATCTGTTGTATTACAACTCAAGTATTTCAACTCTGGTTTCATTTTTAATTATTTTACAGTCTTCAGTGATGATTTTTAAACTATTGTGCACATTTGAATCGTCAGTTTGAAGAAGGGAATAAGTCCAAAAATCAAGTTTTGAGAAAATCGAAAAAAACTGTGTAAGTAATGGAATTTTCATTGTATAACCACGAAATTTTTACTGGAAGTTCAGAACCCTATTTAGAAAACAGAGCAATCATCAAAACAAATATAACTGTATTCAAAAATATTTTACAGCCAAAATAAGTTGATGGACTTATTCCCTTCTTACACCTTATGAAATTTTTCTGATGAAAAAATCTTTAAAAACCCTTAAAATCACATTTAAAATATATTTCTCCTTAGTTTACACCACAAAAGGGTGAAATAAAAAGAATAAGACAAATGAAATTCAAAATTATAGTGAAACTGGGTTATTAAAGCAGTATCAATGGAGTGAGTGAATATGAATGGAGTCAAACATTCCCTACATAAAAAAAAAGTTTGAAAAACATTGAAATTAAGAGAAAATTTTATTTTAACTTAGTTTACAGCACAAAGAATATGAGGAGAAAGAAAAATTAACTTTAATTCCAAATTAGCTTAAGAAATACAATGAATGGACATCGATTTCACAACTTCAAGGGGCGATATCTCCCTATAGGGGTTAGTTATTGTTCCCCTCTTTTCAACCATGTGTAGAGCAAAGCTTAGAGATTGTTTTGAGCACAAAAAGTCAATTTGTCATTTTTTGGACTTATTCCCTTCTTCAAACTGACGATTCATTTATATTCATGACTGATTCGGGCAATCGACGTAAAAGCCCGAGTTTCGTTCGTCTATTTTTACATGAAATTACTATATTAATCGAAACTTTGACGTCAATCCGGAGGCAAAAAGAGTTATAATGGAATAATATTTCACACACGTTAGTTTGAGATCATTTGGCACCTTTTTGTTAGTGCAGAAAACATTGTGCTACCTTAGTTTAGGATTTTCTTGAGGATGAAGAAATCGCTAGAAAGGGATCGAACAGCACGTTCTCTCGACATGAATCCAATAGAACAAGACTAGGACATGCTTGCGAAATGAATTGATGCCCTTCCAACACCTCCCAAACAGTTTAGGTGCTGGAATATGCTCTAAAAGGGAAACTGGAGAAAATACCCCAGCCCCTCATAAATAACCAAACAAACCTGGTGGCAAACAGACCAACAACGTTGTTTTAAGTCAGGAGAAACCATACCTCAAGCGAAATTGGTTTTCAAGTATTGATATATTTTCACTTTTTTAACTTACCTACACAAAATGTGCATTTTCCAATTTTTTTTAAAGTAAAAATAAAATTTTTATTTTGATAACTGCATGGATTTAGCTTTTAAATGACATTAAGTTTATGAAAAATGCTCGAATCACTGCAAATTTTTTATTTGCTTGCCAATATGTATCAACACTACCAATATCCTTTAATTGTTTTAAGCAGTGTAGATATCTAACTACAATATCCATGAACGTATTACCTTGGCATCAGCCTCAAACTTTTTTTTACAAGAGTTTTAAAAAAAGTCGATTTTTGAGGCCAAAAAATTTGAAAAAAATTTAACTTTTTACTGTCCGATTTTCTTCCAATTTTAGTATGTCTTTATTTTAGTTATTTCTTATTGAAAACTGTTTAAATTACAACTTTCGCAATTCAATTATTTTGTGGTTTTGAGCAAAGTTTACATTTTTTCGACATTCCAAATTTTCAATAATTAAAAAAAATTTAAATGGAATATTCATATCCAGCACTGAGAGATAGCCTATAAAAACATGTATCATAATGTCTCGATTGCTATTTATTGAATTTTTAGAAATTTTGTTTCGGACATTTTTTAATTTTTAAAAAATGCTCAACATTTGGAGAGTGGCATCAACCGGTTTTGAAATTTACACTATTGACTCCACTAGAAACCATCAAAAAAAAGTATATTATATTATACTTATACGCGATTTCAAAGTTGGCCCCTTTTTTGCCATTTGGCACCCTGACCATCAGAAGATTCGCGTTTTGAGAAGCAAAGACGAAAAAAGGCTTCGTAAGCATTTTCCAAAATATAACTAAAATAAAAGGAAATGAATAGATTACTTGCCCCTTTGCAGAAACTTGGTTTTCTTGTACTCAAACCATAAGTACCTAGAGTTGCTAGAATGATCACCAAGACTCCGTAGACAGAAGTACAAATCGTAGGTATTCTCATAAAGGTCGAAAATGGTACGATATCATCTTCGATCAGATTCGTCAACCAGCTCAAGACAAGTAAGGCGATTCCCATAACCTAAAAAAATCAAAAGAAATCAATGAGTTCTCTTTTGAGGGTTCACTAGTGAGAAACAAAATTATGTTTTAAAAAATTCATTCTGCAGTGAAGAAGTAATGCCTTATTAAAAAATGAGGTAAACCGTTGAGAATATTTGGAAAAATTAAATGTTACAAATATACCTACGGTCATCATCGTATATAATTTTTGAAGTTTGCAGATTCCTTGTTCGAATTTAGTTGATATGTCTCCGTAATCCATTGGTAGTCAAATTTATCTGCAAAATATAAGAATTACAATTTTGTAAATGAAAATTATATTTTACACATTCAATCAAGACGCAGATAAATGGAAGATGCTTTAAAACAAGGAACGGTGAAATACGGTGCTTCACCTTTATAACCCAATTAGAATGAGTTTCAAATAAATGAGTATAGATGTAACCATCAGTTACATTTATACTAGCATTAAAAAGTTGGTTCTGAAGAGAAACACTTGCTTTAACTTTTAAATTAGGGGAGAGGGGAGCTCATTTGGAAAACAAAAAATACTTTTTTTTACTATTTCTCCATATTTTAATAAGATATTGAAAAAACGGCTGATTCATAAAATAATTTACACCTTTCCTGAAATTTCGGTAACCAGTTTAGATGCATTCTTTAAATATGTCTAACCTATATTATCATCGTGTAATAATGAGAAATTCTGTTCAAATGTGCCTTTGTGGAGGGGTTCATTTGAACTCATATAAATTGTGAAAATACGTTTTTACTAACAGTTATAAAAATTAATTAAGCTGAAAAAATTACAATTTTACGTTTTTGCGAATTTACTTTAAGACTCTTTCAATGAATAATTAATACACATTAGTTTATGATCAGATAATAAGAGAACAATATTAATAGGAAAATTAATTAAACTACCAAGAAAAGTTTTAAAAATAATTCAGTACTAATTTCTACTTTTCTTCGCTATAATTCAAAGTTTTGCGCTAATTACTTTTAAAGATGACAGAAAAGAAGGAAAACTGTATCTTACCTATCAATTACCCAGACAGTATACCAACAGGCAAACGAAGTGGGCTTCAGCCCGTCGACTTTGCTTTAAATCATCACTGGAACCATCAAAATAATCTACAAAACGAATATTCTGAGAATTTTATTGCGTAAATATGCTCTTTTTTAAGAGGTATGGTATTATTTTGAATTTGACCGATTACGAAATTAGTATTAAGCAACTTATTCACTTTATTTTCAAGCAAATTCTTACGACACCTTAAAATTTGGCAAACCCAATATTAGAAAAACCATTGCGTTTTTTTTTCACACTGATTGCTGGAAATATTCTCCACTGCATGGGAAACTCGTGGAGATACCCAATGAACGCAGAAAATTAGTTCTATTTCTATTAAAATAGTAAACTTTTTCACTTTGTTTAAATTCTGGAAAAAATAAGCGGAAGCAGGGGCGTAACCAAGTGGGGGGGGGGTCCCCGGGTCCGGACACCCCCATGGGCTTGACCAAAAATATTTGAGCCTATTTTAAGTGTTATAATTACCAGCAGCTACTCAAGAGAAGGACTCTATACAGGGTGGTCCTTATTTTAAAGTTTGAGTTATTTTATGTGTAGTTGGGGGCTTATAATTGCGAAATAAAGCTGGACAAGGATTTTCTTTGCACATGTAAGTCTTCTTTAATCCTTTCCGTTCAACTGAAATACATTTTGAAGGATTTTATTAGCGATAAAACTGTTTTAATCGTCATGGGAAGTTTTTTTTCAGTCTAACTGCTTTATTGTGGAAAATATTTATTTTTCATTATGGAGAAGAAACTGAATTATCCTAGTTGTTGCTATTCTTAAATGCGAGAAACAATTGTTGGTTTTAGAGCAGTGGTTCCCAACTCAAATATGTCTGCGGACCACTTCACTTAAATTTGAGCCTCTGCGGACCATCTCTATACCTAACTTTATCTTCATAATTTTAACTTATTTCAGTGCATTAATTTCTCATAGAGGGTCTAAAATTTTGACTTTTTCTGAAGTAAGGGAAACCGAGTCTAACTGTGTTTCTAATTTGAATGATAATCAAATAATCTAATAAACTTAAAAGAAAAATTAACATTACATTAATTTTATATCTAATTTTTTAAAAATATACCTTTTATAAAAGACATTTAACCATTTTTATCAAGCTCTCACGAAATTCAACAAATAAAATAGAATCCATTATTAATTACGATTGTTTATTTAATTCCGTAAAACTAAATTAGGAAATAACATAAAAAAAATTTTTTTCAGCAATATACCTTACAAATAAAAACTTCAATTTATCTCATAGGAGAGGCTTAACCATTTAACATTCTTCATCTTTTATAGTGATGGGCAAAATCGATAATTTTAGGTATCGAATACTTTGGTATCGAATACATATAGGTATCGAATACTTTGGTATCGAATACTTATAGGTATCGAGTACTTTTAGGTATCGAGTACTTTTTTTCAATGTCGGGAAATGAACCTGAAGGGACAATTTTTTTAGGGCCTATCCATAATCAGACTAATATTCAAAAAACTGAAAGCGATCCATCAAAAAGCCCCGTAGCTACGGGCCTGGAGGTGGATAGAGGCGAAGGATTTGGCGGGGGAAAAACCTAGCCGCGTCAAATTTCTCTCGCGGATGATTAACGACTTGGGTTTGAGCGTTGCAAAATGAAAACGGAAACAGGCTGCGTTTGATCTACAGTAGGTATTATAAAGATTACTTCATTGAAAAATTTAAAATGAAATATGTCAATAAAGTATCGATACTTTTGTGGGTATCGAATACACTCGATACCTATAGGTATCGAGTACTTAAGTATTTGGTATCGATACCTGCCCATCACTAATCTTTTATGTATGTATAGACGAGGATAATACTTTACAAATGACAATAATTGTTCTGATGAGTGGAAATGGTGTTGGTTTTAATCAATCCCAGTGTCATCTCATGGATCTATTAACCCTAGAAGGGTTCACATCTGCACATAAGTTACAAGATTAAAAAAACAACAGTATAAAATAGTTTTTTATTTTCTTTTTCATGACCAACAAAAAAGGTAACATTATAGCTGTCTAATGTTCTCCAGAAAGAAACCGTGTCGAATGTCAATAATTATTTCAAAGCAGCGATTAAAATAGAAAATAATTTATGTGGTCAAAAACTTTCGTATTTTCGCCAGTAAATTTTTCGTATATCTTCGAACAAATCTATTTCTCAAAAATTTCCTCTTTTCATACTACGATTTCTAGGAGACCCTCTGTCTGACCATTTGCATCCCAGTTTGAAGTATCTTTCAATACTTCCACGCTTCGTTTCGTTTCAAACCAAGTATAAGTCCGATCATTTGATTCTCTATTTGCCCCCACCCCGACGCCTCTCACTCATAGAGGTATAAGAATAATAGAGACGGCATGGACGGCAACCCTGTGTTCCAAACATAGAGGTATAAGAATAATAGAGACGGCATGGACGGCAACCCTGTGTTCCAAAGATCAATGCTAGGCAAAAAGAATTCTTTAACATGGAGCTCCCATAGACCATAGAGTTAGGAAAGAAGAATAGAGGAGGAATCGGGTCCGATTTCAACGGAAGCGAGCGATCCCATGACTGCCTAGCATGTCAAAGCTATGATTTACGAGATTTCACGCTATTTGGCGAGGTTATCGCGCTGTTTGGCACGGCGCTCAGAATATATATAATATTTTTTGTTGCCTTATAAGTTTCGTATTTTTGTATCAATGCTATCGAATTCTTTACAGTTAAAATATAAATTAGTGATAGCTTCTGTTTTTAAAGGTTACATTTTATTTAAGTAATTTTAATTCCAGTATCTGTTATCTGAAACATAAATGAAATTAACACTACTCTATATCCTATTCTAATTCACAACGATAAAGCACACGCAATATTTAAAGGAAAGCAATTTTAAATTGATGAATACAAAAATTAAACTGTTACTTTAAGTGGTTAGAAAGATTTAAAAAATAGTTAATTAATTATGCTTTTATATAGAAGTGCATAAATTGTGTAATTTGAATAGCGAATTACATCCGAAAACACACAGGGAAGAAGTTTATGGATTTGTGAAGTGAATTATCACTTTGAAATTTGATGGTCTACTTTTTACCTTATTTAACTTGGAGACTCTTCCCCTTTCTCATTAAAACTCGTTAACCCCCTCTACTTATCACTTCGCGATCTTAGCAAACAATGTTGCGAAAACCGAAAAGGCACCGAAAAGCTTGAAACTTCAAAATATAAATACCCAAAAACTAATAGGAAAAAGAGTGACGGTAATCTTCATTCATAAGAGTATGTCTCTTCAAAATAATATTTTTCTGAAAATAGGGGAGGGGTCTTATGACATAAAACCCCAACCAACCAATCTGCTGATTACAGTTTTTTTAATGGCAAACTCGCAACTGAAAAAATATTTTCGAATTAAACATTTGATGGCTTTTGAACTAGTAAATTAAATTAATAAGATTACATTCTACTGATTAGGTTTAGTGTTATGAAATTTCAAGGATATCAAAGCGAAAAAAATTTTAAACAGCCCCAGTGATGGAGACATTAATTATTATTACATTATTTTATTGAGGTATTAAAATTCTAAAAGAAGTACCAAAATCTTGTACAAATATCCATAATAATATTATTAACAATATTGATACAAAAATTACATAAATGTAACTTATTTTGATACATTTAGCATTAATGGGTAGCAGCAATCTAAAAATAGTCTTTACAATATGGCAAAAAAAATCCACAGAAACTTTAAAAAATCACAATTATTTAGAAACTGCATCTCAATAATTGGAATATGCATTTATATTATTCCTTAAAAATTATTGGAAATTATCTTCTTGAATTCTTGAGAAAGAGGTAAAATAAAAAATAATAACGCGCTAAAATTAAACCCGCACCAACGCAAAACAAGCGCCAAGCTCGATCGCCAACGGCCGCCAAAGCTCATTTCATGACTTAACTTCGTAAAAAACAATTTTCAACCAGAAATATTGATTTGAATGACTCAAAAACACATCCAATCTAATCACAAATCTTCATTTTATAATACTAGAAGTAATTTAACTGAAATTCTGTCAAATTTAATCGAATATAGCTCGTGAAAGTCGAACGAACTCGGCGCGAAGTTTTTTAAAATCCCATTCATAAAAATGTTTTGGAGATATTATAAATTTTTAAGCTCAGAATAATTAGTCTTTTCCTTCTACATCATAAACAGGTGTTTTTTTTCATTTTCCGATCATTTTTCTATGAGTTATTACGATTTTTCACCTTCGAAATCGACGCGTCTATGGGAGCTCCAATGTTAAAGAATTCCTTTTGCCTAGCATTGATCTTTGGAACACAGGGTTGCCGTCCATGCCGTCTCTATTATTCTTATACCTCTATGCCATAGACGCGTCGATTTCGAAGGTGAAAAATCGTAATAACTCATAGAAAAATGATCGGAAAAAGAAAAAAACACCTGTTTATGATGTAGAAGGAAAAGACTAATTATTCTGAGCTTAAAAATTTATAATATCTCCGAAACATTTTTATGAATGAGATTTTAAAAAACTTCGCGCCGAGTTCGTTCGACTTTCACGAGCTATATTCGATTAAATTTGACAGAATTTCAGTTAAATTACTTCTACTATTATAAAATGAAGATTTGTGATTAGATTGGATGTGTTTTTGAGTCATTCAAATCAATATTTCTGGTTGAAAATTGTTTTTTACGAAGTTAAGTCATGAAATGAGCTTTGGCGGCTGTTGGCGATCGAGCTTGGCGCTTGTTTTGTGTTGGTGCGGGTTTAATTTTAGCGCGTTATTATTTTTTATTTTGCCTCTTTCTCAAGAATTCAAGAAGATAATTTCCAATAATTATTGAGGAATAATATAAATGCATATTCCAATTATTGAGATGCAGTTTCTAAATAATTGTGATTTTTTAAAGTTTCTGTGGATTTTTTTTGCCATATTGTAAAGACTATTTTTAGATTGCTGCTACATTAATGCTAAATGTATCAAAATAAGTTACCAATATTTACATTTATGTAATTTTTGTAACAATATTGTTAATAATATTATTATGGATATTTGTACAAGATTTGGGTACTTCTTTTAGAATTTTAATACCTCAATAAAATAATGTAATAATAATTATAATGTCTCCATCACTGGGGCTGTTTAAGAAAATTTCGCTTTGATATCCTTGAAATTTCATAACACAAAACCTAATCAGTAGAATGTAATCTTATTAATTTAATTTACTAGTTCAAAAGCCATCAAATGTTTAATTCGAAAATATTTTTTCAGTTGCGAGTTTGCCATTAAAAAAACTGTAATCAGCAGATTGGTTGGTTGGGGTTTTATGGCATAAGACCCCCCCTATTTTCAGAAAAATATTATTTTGAAGCCACATACTCTTATGAATGAAGATTACCGTCACTCTTTTTCCTATTAGTTTTTGGGTATTTAAAATTTGAAGTTTCAAGCTTTTCGGTGCCTTTTCGGTTTTTGCAACATTGTTTGCTAAGATCGCGAAGTGATAAGTAGAGGGGGTTAACGAGCTTTAATGAGAAAGGGGAAGAGTCTCCAAGTTAAATAAGGTAAAAAGTAGACCAGGGGTTCTCAAACTTTTTATGTCACGGAGCCCTTTTCAAGAGACAAATTCTTCACGGAGCCCTTTCCCAAAATAAATTTTTCAAGGTATAAAAAGCTAATTACATAAAACCCATTGCATCTAGAAATAAAAGCATAAATGCAGTAGTGTATATAGAAATTTATTTCAGGAGGGGTCCAAAATTATTCCTCAGCCCCCCCCATGCATATTTAGCAGTTAAACGTAGCTTTTAAAACCATTTTGAGGTATAATTTACATCTAAGATAATTTATCTGTAAGAAAAATGGTAACGAATTAAGATCCAAATGCAATAGAAGGATCTGGGGATCCTTCCATCCCAGAAGATTTTGTGAAATGTGATCCTTAAAAACAGTTTTTTAACTCGTTTTAGGTACATCATTGTCCAAATTTTGGATATTCATTTTAAGGTAGGATTTAATTTTAACGAACTTATTATAATAATTGACAATAGTTAAGTTTCAAGTACAATATGGGGTTTGGAGGTCCTCCCCCAGAAGAATTTCGAAAATTTGACCCTAAATATAAATGGTTTTAACTTGTTTTGTTACACCTATACATTGTCCGAATTTCCGGGGGGAGGCAGGGCCCCCTCGCCCCTCATATATACACCCCGGGATATATGGAATATTTGGTTAACCAATCATATTTTATCATTAGATACAATGTAAATCTTTGTTTAAATTTCTGAATATTAGCGCCGAATCGTCCCATCCCGGGGTTCCTCTCCCAGAAAAATTTTGGAAATTTGATCCTAAAAACAGGGTACTTGTTTTGGTAAACCAAAAGACTTGGGAAAAAAACAAAAACCAGAAAAAACTATAATCAACAGAGCTCACTTCATTGGAGGCTCCACACCAAATCCACTTAAATTTAAGTGTGATTTTAGAGTTCTAAAAACTTGGGAAGGAAGGAGCAAAAGTAAGTTCTTAACAAGAACACCTAGCAGAAAGTTATTTATATAACATTTCAGAGCAACGCAAATTAGAAATTATCAACGTATTTATTTCAAATTTCTTCGCGGAGCCCCTGAAAATGCTTGGCGGAGCCCTAAGGGCTCCGCGGAGCACAGTTTGAGAACCGCTGAAGTAGACCATCAAATTTCAAAGTGATAATTCACTTAACAAATCCATAAACTTCTTCCCTGTATGTTTTCGGATGTAATTCGCTATTCAAATTACACAATTTATGCACTTCTATATAAAAGCAAAATTAATTAACTATTTTTTAAATCTTTCTAACCACTTAAAGTAACAGTTTACTTTTGTATTCATCAATTTAAAATTGCTTTCCTCTAAATATTGCGTGTGCTTTATCGTTGTGAAATAGAATAGGATATAGAGTAGTGTTAATTTCATTTATGTTTCAGATAACAGATACTGGAATTAAAATTACTTAAATAAAATGTAACCTTTAAAAACAGAAGCTATCACTAATTTATTTTAACTGTAAAAAATACGATAGCATTGATACAAAAATACGAAACTTATAAGGCAACAAAAAATACACATTCTGAGCGCCTCGCCGTGCCAAACAGCGCGATAACCTCGCCAAATAGCATGAAATCTCGTAACTCATAACTTTGACATGCTAGGCAGTCATGGGATCGCTCGCTTCCGTTGAAATCGGACCCGATTCCTCCTCTATTCTTCTTTCCTAACTCTATGCTCTCACTTTTAATTGATGCTATATTTTTCCACATCCTCAAATTTTGTTTCAACTCTGTAATAAACTACTGTTGAATAAAACTGTAGAAAATAAGAGAAATGAACAAATTATTCATAGGAGAGAAAGAATTATGATACGTATGATTTTTTACTATAAGTGTTTTTGCATCTGTGCATGGTGTTTTTACTATTTCCTGGAATGTGTGATTGGGAATACTATTTTTTTTACAATTTTCACACATTTTTTATGAGTTTAAAAATCTTCTCACGGACCACCTCTGAAGGCTTTACGGACCACCAGTGGTCCGCGGACCACCTGTAGGGAACCACTGTTTTAGAGTTTGTTACTGTTTATTTTTAGAAAAAATTACCAATTGCGACTTGTTTCGGATTTCAACAATGTGTGATACAAAAAAGTTCTTTTGTTGACATTTCAGTTATAAAAAGTGATTAAATAGAACAGTAATGATTCAAATTAATAATGATATTTCAAAAATGCGTTAAAGTACTCAATTTATTGTTATTGTGTGTGAGTAAAAATTGTATTCGTTTCACTAAAGAAAGTAGAGCTTAGGATTTATGTCAGATATTGTATAATGCAACTTCATGTTTACATGGTTTAGAATTGCTATGAAAGTTTATATTTGATTTTATTTTAGTTTCTGTTTAATTAATATAAAGAATTTATACTCCGGGTAATGTTACTAAATTAACAAAAGCGACTAGTTCATATGTAATATTATACTAGTTTATGGCATTGGTTCTTTCACACAGCTCTATATACCTACTCTAGTCTAGAACCTTTATTAAACGCTTTTATTCTACTTGCTTTTGGCGGCGTTTTACGCGTGGAATTTTAAAACTCGATTTTCGGGCACTTCCCGATATGTCAGGGCCCCGAAACTTTACACATCGGTGTAACCCTCATGACACTCCAATATCCAACCATTATCTAGTCAAACAACCAAAGGATTAAGTTAATTAACGAGTATTTTTAATTAACAGAAAAACCAGAATTTGATACCTTTCCCAAGGGGCTATTCTCCCTAAACCGTGCACAATTGTTTATAAGGCATAACTTCATCATATTCAAAAGTCAAAACGAGAATTGCCCAGTAATTACGATAATTATAGACGAATAATCACTTTTTTCTTTCTGGATGCTTGTACATAATATTTCAGGCACTTCCAAACGATATAAAGTTCTGAAACTTTGCACCGTGGTGGAAACTCGATGACAATGCAATAGGGTGGGTTGGGGTAAAGTGGGTCTTGGGGTAAAATGGGTCAGTTTTAATTAACTCGATATAAATCAAATTTAAATTGAATAATTTTCGCTCATTTTTTTGTATTATAATCTTTTATCTGTTGGCAATATTTTTCGACTGTCAAAAATTAATATTTATGATTTTGAGGACTGAAAAAATATTTAATTTGAACCGTAAATGATGTCATCGAAAAAACAGGGTTTACTAACTTCCAAAATATCTATATATTGTAATAAATAACAGCAGACTTTTGTAATATTTTTCCATAAAAGAAAGTCCGAGAGACATTTCAAGCCAATCAGCTTAGAAAAATATAAAATATTTTATCTTTTATAACAATATTTTGTACTTGGGGTAAAATGGGTCATAGTAAGGAGGCCTTCTGTATTAAGTAAAACAACGTTTTTAACTTATTTCCTTCAAATATACATTGAACTGTCATACAAGTTTATTTTTTTATCCAAACGAAGTATTTTAATTGCTACATTTGAACAATGTTCATTAACTTCGGACTTTTACAATTTCATTAAAGTGCAACTTAAAACAAATTTTTTCAGATAAAAATGGCTTAGCCGATTACCTTTTTTCTTACTTTCATGTATATTTAGTAATAAATATATTTTTGACATCTTTTTTCAATGAGACCCATTTTACCCCACATTGGGGTAAAATAGGTCACTACTTTTGATGCTAAGTTTAACCAACTTATAACTAAAAAATATTTGATAAAATTAGATGAAAATGTTCTCAAGGATTGTAGTGTCAAGATCCAATTGAAAGAAATCATTAAAAAGTAATAGTTTTGATGAAATAAAACTTAGAATGTGAAGGTACCTTAAAATTGACCCATTTTACCCCAACCCACCCTATTCAATCATCAACTAGTCAAAACCTCCGTAATTTAGGTAATTAACGAGTTTTTTTAGTTATCCTTTTAATTCATATTTGAGACATTCCGTGAAGCCAATGGCTCCCAAAACATGTAAGATAATATACTAAGTATATAACTACAATATTTAATCTTCAAAACGTGATTTTTTACCTTCCAATTAACAATTAAGATAATTAGCGATTTAAGATAATAACCGCGAGAAAGAAATCGCCAGAAGAGCGAGAAATCGCCGAAAATATCGCCGAAAATCGCCGAGAAGAAAAATATGTTCTTTTATAATTTATTGACTACTGAAAAGACTGGATGGTACTGTTTGCTCCTTGATACACACACACTAATTCTGAGTTTCTTACGATTGTTTTTTTTATTTTATTGAATGCTTTCTTTTTATTGTGAATCTTTTTGATATCGATGGATTTCATCGGTGATTGAGCGGATGCGAGGAATATATTCTTTGTGCGAGGTATTTTTCTTGCTCAGCTCTGTTATTATAACGTACCCAGCAAAATTAAATAGATTTTAAAATTAACTTTGGAGTTGATTGTCCTGCTGAGTCGTCAGAGGATTGTTCTACTTTGTCAGATATGTGAAAATTTTTTGTTATACATGAAACTAAAATTCCATCCTAACATAACATTAAATATGGTTGAAATAAATACATTTTTTCTTGTGAGTTTTTGTTAAAAAGTACCATGACTAAAAAGTAGAAAATAAAATAAGTAAAAAAAAGATTTTTTAAAAAACGCTTTTATTGAAGTTGCGGTGCACCCTCATCTTAGAAGTCACCTGCAAACCAACTTTCACATGCTCTCTGACCTCCGGTTGACAGCGAGGGAGACATTTCTTCCCACGGTCCCTCTTGTTGTGACAGTTCCCACTATAAATTCTTAACACCCCGTTTCCAAATTAAACCCGCCGATTGGCAAACCACAGTAATGACGTCAACCCCTTAACCAATAGAATTTGTAGTGGGGCGGAGGCAAGTCACTCGAGACCCCCGAAAGTCAGGGAGCAAACGAAAAACAGCCATTCCATTTACTGATTTCGTATATGTTAGATGTAGTTTGAGTAGTCTCTTGTAGTTATATGTGTGTGTTATTAAAAACCTTAAAAGACAACACAAATGCCTTCTGATATTGAAAGCGACAGTAAAAACTGTCCCCTCAACTGATGACCCGGTATTTTGAACACCAGCAAGGTCAATCACCCAGCGCTTCCTCCCATCAGCGAGCGATGCGTTTCCTCGCTCCCCGTAATTGACTCCCCGCTGCGACCCTCGGACGTCTCCGATTACTCCCCTTCTGTGACGGACTACCTGCCTGCTAGCGCTGCGATTTTCTCCCCGGCCCAACGAGCTCCTTTTCTACGATGACTCCCCCGGTCTCCTCCGATCACCAAAGCCAAACAGATGACCCTTCGGCGCAGATTTCCCGAATCACCCTCCGGTTGCCACCATTCTGGAAAGCCAACATCGACATCTGGCTTGCGCAGTGTAATAACGCATTTGCACTGTCGAAAATTACGAGCGATGACACTAAATATTCCGCCCTGGTCTCTAACATTGATGGTGAAACCCTCTCCAGCGTTGCGGATATTATCCTTCACCCCCCAGCGCAGAACAAATTCGACGCCCTATGCAGCCGCCTGCGGTCAGAATTTGGAGAATCGGATAGTGCTCGACTCCGACGACTCCTCAACGATACTCACTTAGGAGACGAAAAACCGAGTCAGCTCCTGAGAAGAATACGGTTGCTGGCCACAGGTCTTCTTCAAGGGGAGGCTTTAAAGCACCTTTGGATTGACCGTCTCCCACTACCCATCAAGACGGCGTTGTGCACACAAGGCGGTTCATTAGATGACTTGGCAAAAATCGCCGACAGAGTCGCCGAGACAACAGCACTTGGCCCGGTGTGTGCCGTTGCAACACCCCAGCCCCCAGCGATTTCTGAATTGGAGAAAAAGATCGAGGACCTCTCCAATCAGCTGGCAAGCTTGGTCCATCGTCGCCCACGGGACCGCAGCCCCTCTCCACGCCGTCGACGTCCCGGCTCCCCCCATCGAACCAGCACCAACCGAACACCCACCGACGACGTTTGCTATTACCACCGCAGATTCGGCAAAGAAGCGCGGATGTGCGAGTCTGGATGCACATTCCATTCAAAAAACGCCTAGATCTCGCCTCCGCTGGCAAGGCGAGTTCAGGCGTTCCTTCAAGTTCCAGCAGACTCTTTGTACACGACCGCATCTCTGGTCAGAAATTTCTGATTGATACCGGTAGTGACGTCAGTGCCCTAACCCCATCAGCTGTGCACAGGAAATCCTCCAAGCCGGGATTCTCATTGTTCGCCGCGAACAACACCAACATTTCAGCATACGGATTCCTCCACCGACAGCTGGATCTCGGTCTGCGAAAACCTTTTGCATGGACCTTCGTGATCGCTGACGTCTCCTGCCCCATCATCGGAGCCGATTTCCTCCGCCATTTTAACCTCATCGTGGATTTGGCTCATCGTCGGCTCATCAACTCAGAAACATCTCTGCGCTCTTTCGGGGAATTGCGATATACAGCACAGCCCTCTGTCCACCTCGTGTGTGAGAATAACGAGTTCCACGATACCCTCAAGGAGTACCCCGATCTAACCAACCCATCACTCATAGGGAAATCCATGCCCCACTCCACGGTGCATCACATTATGACCCGCGGTCCCCCCATAGCATCGAGACCACGGCGTCTCCATCCCAAAACCGCTGCCGCGGTGAAAGCGGAATTCGATTTCCTCCTCGAGCAAGGGATAATACGCCCCTCCAAAAGCCCCTGGTCCAGCCCCCTTCACTGTGTCCCCAAAGCCGGCACGAATCAGGTGCGGCCCTGCGGGGACTATCGGAGGCTTAATGCGGTGACAGAGTTCGACTCCTACCCCCTTCCGTACCTTCAGGATTTTACGCAAGCCCTCCACGGTAAGTCAGTTTTCTCCAAAATTGATATATTTAAAGCATACCATCACATACCCATTGCGGAGGCTGATATCCCCAAAACCGCGGTAACCACACCTTGGGGATTGTTCGAGTATACAAAATTGAGTTTTGGCTTAGTTAACGCGGCGCAAACCTTCATGCGCTTTATGCATGAGGTACTCCGCGGTTTAAATTTTTGTTTTGTATACTTGGATGATATCCTGGTGTTTTCCAGCTCTTACACAGAGCATAAAGACCACCTCCGCCAAATTTTGGGAAGGCTTAATGATTTTGGCCTCAGGCTAAATGTATCTAAATGTGTCTTTGGAAAAAAGGAATTAGAATTTTTAGGGCATACTATTAATGAGAAAGGTTTGAAACCACTAGAGAGTAAGGTACAACTCATAAAATCATTCAAACAACCTGAAACCATAGCTCAATTAAGGCAATTTTTAGGATTATTAAATTTCTACAGGAGGTTTATTAAAAATGCTGCAGAGTCCCAAGTTCTTCTAAATGATTTGCTTAAAGGCTCTAAGAAAAAAAGAGATAAGACTAAAATTAGTTGGTCGGAACCGGCACTTGTGGCATTTAACCGCTGCAAAGAGTTATTGGCTAACGCCACACTCTTAGCCCATCCCTCACCATCGGCTAAACTTGCCCTGCACGTAGACGCTTCCGATGTTGCGATCGGGGGTGCTCTGCATCAAATTACGGAGGTTGGCTTACAGCCGCTTGGGTTTTTCTCACGCAGGTTAACTCCTTGTGAAACAAAATACAGTACGTACGACAGGGAACTCCTAGCAGCTTATGCTTCCATACAGCATTTTCGATATATGTTGGAGGCTAGAAATTTCTCTTTGTTTACGGACCACAAGCCCTTAACTTTTGCTTTCCGTCAAAAGCAAGATAAGTGCTCCCCAAGACAAATCAGGCAGTTGGACTTTATTTCCCAATTCACTACTGATATTCGCCATTTGCCAGGAACCCAAAATGTGGCGGGTGTGTCTCGATTGACCGAAATCCATCTTACCGAAGCGCCTCTTTCCCGAACGCCACAAGCCCGAACGGGACACTTGCCCGACAGGACTTCTTACCGAATGGGACACTTGCCCGACAGGACTTTTTACCGAACGGGACACTTGACCGACAGGACTTTTTACCGAACGGGACACTTGACCGAACGGGACACTTGACCGAACGGGACACTTGACCGAACGGGACACTTGACCGAACGGGACACTTGACCGAACGGGACTTTTGACCGAACGGGACACTTGACCGAACGGGACACTTGACCGAACGGGACACTTGACCGAACGGGACACTTGACCGAACGGGACTTTTGACCGAACGGGACACTTGACCGAACGGGACTTTTGACCGAACGGGACACTTGACCGAACGGGACTTTTGACCGAATGGGACTCTTGACCGAACGGGACACTTGACCGAATGGACTTTTTACCGAATGGGACACTTGACCGAACGGGATTTTGACCGAATGGTGCGTTTGGCCAACAACTCACTATGGTCACTCATTTTAAATATGGGCTTTCGATTTAGGTGTCCTGTTGCTTGACCACTGGTCAAGATTACCTCTATGGCTAAAATCATTATAAAATTAATTTTGGAGATGTTGATTGATATTTTGTAATCTTAACAGTTTTGACATGTGTCTTTGGTTCCGGTGAACGGATACTTTTGGGACACACTGTACATAAATTAATTTATACTCAGTTACCATTCTGTAAAAATTTTAATTAAACTACCTTATTTATTACTATTATATGAACTAAACGTTGAAAAAAGTGTTTTGTATTTATGGAAAAGAGTAAAACGCAAATAAGAGCATAACACAGGGGACTGTGTATTGTCATTCTCCTAAAATTGCAACTTCAATTTAAGAGATTTTAATTAAGATTTCTTTGTTATTTATCCTATAGGTATCATGATTAGAAAATTAAGGATGCGAATCTAAAACTTGTTTAACGCTTCTTATTTAATTCCAAATATTATATAGTTCGCACTCTATATACTTCATATTATACTTAACAATTCTATTTACTTTTTTAATATACATTACTCATTACTTCATTAAAAAGAAATTGATATTTCTTAGCAAAATTAATATTAATTTATACTTGACAAGTTCCTGATACGTATTTTTTTAGCCTAGCTTCAAATTTTTTAAGGATTTGAAAATGAAAGGAGACTGGTAAAATTATTAGTATTACAGGAGAAACTTGTTAAAATATATTTATTCATTATTATTAATTACTGGTTATTACAATTAATACCTGGTGTTTTTATTCATTACTGATTATTATAATGAATTACTGGTGCTATTATTCATTACTGTTTATCATAATTAATTACTGGTATTATTATTAATTTACTGGTTGAAGAGTTCACTTTTGTTACTCATACTGTGTGTATCAAATAATTTTTTATTTTAAATATTAAAATTAATAAAAAAATTATTACTGGTATTTTATTATTATTTCCTGAACTAGATATTCAAGTAACAAGTTGCCCTAAGACAAATTAAGCTAAAGTCAACCTCCCCTTTGCAAATAAACTTTAAGTAGTCGCTTTTCTAATACTAAAATGAAAATAAAGGAGTGAACCTGATTCCTAGTTTATTAAGAATTACAATTAAATATTTTTTAATTGCAAACATTACGAAAGTTTAATTTTTATTAAATATATAGGGTAATTCAACAAAAAATATGCTCCAGTGTAATTATATTTTATTAAAAGTTATGCTTAGTTTCACGTGTTAAATAAAAAAAATAAAATATGATATCTGTATTATTAGAGTGAATTGAACCACAAAAACTATTTCTGTTTAAAAATCTAATGGAAAATTGCAGCATCTCTTAAAATTCTAAATATACTTTTAATTCAATCAAACATATCTCTTGATTCAAAAAATTTTTGTGTTTTTACACAATTTTTTTTCCAGTTAATTATGAGATAGTTTATTACAGAAAGCACCTAACTGGGTGACGTTACGCGTGCCTCTTGTAAATGGGGAAAGCACCGTATTATCGAAACACTATAAGGATGTGAAAAAAAAACCTTAGAGCTTTGCCTTTTTGAACAGGAATGATAATAAACAATGCACGCATGACGTCACACGTTGCTTCAACTTACACAGAAAAGAAGCTACTTTAAATTGAAAATAAATTATATTTTAGGGCTTTGGTAATCTTAAGGTTTTTCTGGAGGTTTCAGCTATTCTAAATACACAAGAATTAACGAAAAATTAGACTGCAATTATTCATTGCTTATATTTGTAATAGTATTCTATAACGGGCAACAATTTTTAAGTTTTGAAAATAGTTTAATACTTGTGCAAGTTTGTTGACCTTTCAACAAACTTGCACAAGTATTAAACTATTTTCAAAACATAAAAAAATTAATCAGTTTTTTCCCGGTGCATGAATGATACTAGAATGTCCTATTTTTACAGTAAGATAAAGTTCTTTGCATAAAAATTAAACGCATATTTCCGATTCAAGCATGGAAGACATCAGTATTTCATTAACCTAATACATTTTTTAAAACGTAATTTATTATCTATTTTTCGGTAAAATCAGAAACTACCATCTTGACCAGTGGACAACCGGAAAATGTTATAGGTCTCAAGGTGTTTGGTTTGAGCCCCCACATGACCTACTTCAGTGCCAAAGCAAAGAAGTTACAGAAAGTGGACCGGACTGACCAATGGTCAGCTGGAACCAAAAACACATGTCAAAACTGTAAAGATTACAAAATATCAATCAACATCTCCAAAATTAGTTTTATAATGATTTTAGCCATAGAGGCAATCTTGACCAGTGGTCAAGCAACAGGACATCTAAATCGAAAGCCCATATTTAAAATGAGTGACCATAGTGAGTTGTTGGCCAAACGCACCATTCGGTCAAAATCCCGTTCGGTCAAGTGTCCCATTCGGTAAAAAGTCCATTCGGTCAAGTGTCCCGTTCGGTCAAGTGTCCCATTCGGTCAAGTGTCCCGTTCGGTCAAGTGTCCCGTTCGGTCAAGTGTCCCGTTCGGTCAAGTGTCCCGTTCGGTCAAGTGTCCCGTTCGGTCAAAAGTCCTGTTCGGTCAAGTGTCCCGTTCGGTCAAGTGTCCCATTCGGTCAAAAGTCCCGTTCGGTCAAGTGTCCCGTTCGGTCAAGTGTCCCGTTCGGTCAAGTGTCCCGTTCGGTCAAGTGTCCCGTTCGGTCAAAAGTCCCGTTCGGTCAAGTGTCCCGTTCGGTCAAGTGTCCCATTCGGTAAAAAGTCCATTCGGTAAAGTGTCCCATTCGGTAAAAAGTCCTGTCGGTCAAGTGTCCCGTTCGGTCAAAAGTCCCGTTCGGGCTAAAGGTCTTTCGGTCTTGTGGCGTTCGGGAAAGAGGCACTTCGGTAAGATGGATTTCGGGCAGACGGGCGCGACCCAAATGTGGCTGCGGATATTTTATCGCGGATAGCGATTATATCCGTTCCACCCACGATTGACTACAACAGGATCGCTGTGGCGCAATCTTCAGATGAGGAATTAACGAGATTGCGGACTAACTCAACTTCCTTGGATTTTAAGCTTTTTAAACTCCCCGAATCTGACGCGGAGTTTTTTTGCGATGTATCCACAGGAAGTCCGCGGCCTTTTATTCCAAAAGAGTTTCGAAAACCGGTATTTGATTGCTTGCATAATCTGTCACACCCGGGGATAAAATCAACCACTAAATTGATAAAGGGGAAATTTATTTGGCCCTCCATAGATAGGGATGTCAGGAACTGGGCTAAACATTGTGTGCCCTGTCAACAATCGAAAATTGTTCGGCACACAAAAGCTCCCTTAGGAAAATTCCCACCGTGTTCCACACGTTTTGACCACATCCATGTGGACATAATTGGTCCCTTACCCCCCTCGGAAGGACACTCCTACTGCGTAACAATAATAGATCGCTTCACACGGTGGCCAGAGGCTGTGCCTGTACCTGACATAACGGCACCCACCATCGCCAGATCCCTTTATGACCACTGGATTTGCCGATTCGGTGTCCCAAGCCGTATCACGACGGACCAAGGCCGCCAATTCGAGTCCCGACTGTTCGCATCTCTAATGAAGTTCCTGGGGACCGAACGAATTCGAACAACAGCTTTCCACCCGATGGCCAACGGACTCATCGAAAACTTGCACCGCCCCCTCAAAGCCGCAATTAAGTGCCACGCAGAGAACCAGTGGACAAGAATACTACCAACGATCCTCCTCGGATTACGAGCTGCTTTGAAAGAAGACATCAAAGCCACCGCTGCCGAACTGGTTTACGGAGCCCCTCTTCGACTCCCGGGCGAATTTTTCGACCCCTCCTCTGCGGTGACAGACCCCCCCGCGTTCGTAGAGCAACTCCGGACGTTTATGAACTCCCTCCGCCCGGTCCCTACTTCCCATCACTGCAAGCCGTCGGTGTTCCTTCCGAAAGAGTTGGGCTCCTCGTCACATGTGTTTGTGCGGCGCGATACTGTGCGCGGACCTTTGCAGCGGCCTTACGACGGCCCCTTTTTAGTGTTGCAACGCAGTGATAAACATTTTACGATTGACAGGCAGGGTGTGAGGACTAATGTATCGATAGATAGACTGAAGCCTGCCTTCATAATCAATGATCCAGCACAAAACTCCCGCGTTTCGGTGCCTCCTACTCTTCCCAAACAAACTGTTCCTGTTGCAACTGTGCCCAACCGAACTGTTCCTGTTGCAACTATGCCCAACCAAACTGTTTCGGCGCCGTATCGAACTCGTTCCGGTCGCCGAGTGCATTTCCCAGATCGTTTGATTTTGGGATATCGTTGACACTGGGGAGGGAGTACTGCGGTGCACCCTCATCTTAGAAGTCACCTGCAAACCAACTTTCACATGCTCTCTGACCTCCGGTTGACAGCGAGGGAGACATTTCTTCCCACGGTCCCTCTTGTTGTGACAGTTCCCACTATAAATTCTTAACACCCCGTTTCCAAATTAAACCCGCCGATTGGCAAACCACAGTAATGACGTCAACCCCTTAACCAATAGAATTTGTAGTGGGGCGGAGGCAAGTCACTCGAGACCCCCGAAAGTCAGGGAGCAAACGAAAAACAGCCATTCCATTTACTGATTTCGTATATGTTAGATGTAGTTTGAGTAGTCTCTTGTAGTTATATGTGTGTGCTATTAAAAACCTTAAAAGACAACACAAATGCCTTCTGATATTGAAAGCGACAGTAAAAACTGTCCCCTCAAAGTGTTCTAAAAGGTCAAAAATAATTTTTTCGGTTTGACAAATAATTTATTGGGAAGTAGAAAATAACTTTTTGGTAAGTAAAAAAACTGATTTTCTAATCACTAAAAATAAAAGCGTGGGCGCTAGTCATTCTTAATTCACTATATATTCTAACTTCTTTATTCTATGTTCTATGACGTTAGATTTACAAATTTCTCATTCGTGAGTTTTGAGTGGGATGGATTCACTTTAAATTCTCTGTTAGGTATTTTTATTTATATAAAATTATACATAAATGCCGACGTAATGGCCTGGTCGTTAGAGCATCTGACTGATGCAAAGCCGTACGTCTGGGGTTCGAATATCCGTTTGGCAAGGATGTTAGTGTCACTGTCCTGTAAAAAAAATTAAATTTAAAAAATATTAAAAATTACTAGCGCCCACGCTTTTATTTTTAGTGATTAGAAAATCAGTTTTTTTACTTACCAAAAAGTTATTTTCTACTTCCCAATAAATTATTTGTCAAACCGAAAAAATTATTTTTGACCTTTTAGAACACTTCAATAAAAGCGTTTTTTAAAAAATCTTTTTTTACTTATTTTTTTTTTATTTTTTAAGAGCTGTGTTACGTTACATATGTAAAAGCTTTATAGTATATACTTGTGTATTTAAAGACACACCCGAAAAAATTTGAATAAAATATAGATATTTTATTCATGTAAAATCATCACAACTTTTTTTGTTTTAAAATAAAATATAAGTATAATAAATATTTACAATATACTAGCTCTTAAAAAACCGGAATTCATGTAATTTTAATAGTAAAAGATCAAGAGTGCTATTAGGGAATCTATATCTACCAATAAAATATAGGAATATCTACCAATAAAATGTAATTTTTTAATAGTTCCATTCTTCTATAACCCCTCTTTCGGTAGTAATAATTTTTATAAATGTCAAAAGAACTCTTGTAAAATTGTTTTTCTTACATTTTTAAACTAATAACTCTCTAGAACTAAACCACTTAAAAACCTGAAACCAGTCCTATTTTTTTCCATAATTTTATTATCTTTCATTTAGTGTGCATTACATCCACCATTTTTTTTAAATCAAAATTTCAAAAAAAGCAAACAAAAATTTAATAAAAAAAATTTTTTTGAAAACATTTTTTAAAGAAAATTTAAAGCTTTCTAACTCATAAAATAAACACTTCTACCAAACTTCAGATTAAAAAAAAATAATTATGCAGTAAAATATAGAAATCTATTTAAAATTAGGCAAGTCCCGAACATTCCCTAAAATTATACAGCAAGAGCGATTTACTCATAGAGAATTCATAAAATCGTTTGAGGGTGTTCATAAGATTTAAAACATGCATAAAATCTCACATAAATTTCAGAAAATAAGACCAAACCTTTTAAACGAAGCAGTTCAAATTTCAAAATAAAGGTTCTGATTTTTGGTTTAACACGTTCACTGCCAAGGACGCGCTGGCGCGTCCTGGAGAAAAGAGAGCTGAATATTTATTTCTATTTAAAAGATAAAGTTATTTTATAATTTTTAGAAATGGCATAACAGATTCGGAAACACTTATTTGTAGTTTAATTGCAATTGATTTTTAAATGTATGAGAGCAGTAAGTACTAGAATAAGAATAAATGGCTACATCCCTTGGATGGAATGTGTAACTTTCATGCAAATGGTCGTAGAGAGTTCAGAGTTACATAAACATTCGGAGTAAACAAATTTACTCATCAAATTCGGAATAAGTTTAAGAATCTACAATATAAATTGTCATAATTTTATTTAACATATTAATTTGAAACAATTTTTTACATACTGTTAAAATATTAATATTTTTTATATACGAATACCTCAACATGCAATTTCTGTCTTAAAGAATTTTTAGCACAATTAATTTTTTTAACTGTTTTAAGTTATGATGTTTCAAACTACCTGTTTTAAAATTTTAATTACAACTTATATTTATCAATTTCAAGAAAGCTGTAATGAAAAATTTTAATCTAATTATATCCCGATGACATCTTTTTCGAAATTAAATGTGCTGGGCGTAGAGTCATTTTTAAAGGCAAATATATAGCCAACGACTTTCCAGTTCTGTACAATAAGTTTTAATTATTTTGTATGTAAAAAATTTACTGGCATTACAGTTTTATTTGAGTTTTTCACAACTCTGCTTTTGCCCTTTTTAACACGTTTTTATTAGGTCGCTTTCAATATTTTTTATCTGTCTGTTCTGGTGGAATTTAAAAATCGATTTTAACCCGTAACAGGGGAGGTGAAAAAAGGGAACATACCAGAGGACGTGCGATCTCAGAGACCGCGCAACTTTATACATTTTTAAAAAATCTTCCGATTGAGATACGATTCTGATAATTCAGTTTTTTCCTAATGGTAATTCAAAACCGAAATTTTTCTTCTTTCTTTCGATATCATTGTGCCCTCCCAAAAAAAATAATTTCTGGCTACGCCACTGCAGGTACCTTCAACTTGTTCAGCCGTCCCAGTTGCACAACCAGGTCCATCATTAGAAGTTAATGATATTGGTATAATTTTGAAAGCGCAGGTAAAATTTTCTATTTATTTACACTCGTGTATTTGTCACTTTTTTAGATCACTTTTTAAGTGAACTGAATCGTCGGTTCCTTAAGCAAGAAGATGTACTGGGAAGTTTTGAGAGCTTAATACCAACCAGTAATGCTCAAGGTACCAAAACGCAGGAAGAAAGTTTAAAAAAACTCCTGAATTTTTATCAGGATGATATAGACATTAGTGAAGCCGCTGCCATTTGGAGAACTTCGTATGTGGCACGAGAGAGTAAAAGATTTAAAAATCAATTCAAGAAAGGCAATTGATTATACTTCACTGCCTGCCATAAAGATGTCTTTCCAACCATCAACACCCTTTTGAAAACTCTTGCCCCTCTCCCCGTCTCCACAAGCACTAGGGAGAGGTCCTTTTCGTCACTACGACAACTGAAAAGTTATTTAAGGAGCACAACTGGCCAGCAAAGGCTAAACGGACTTGCAATGCTAAATATCCACAGAGAGCTAGATATCACTGCAAGTGAAGTGTTGGATGAATTAGCAAAAACACCTCACCGTCTTGAATTTAGATTGTCCTGAATAAAATTGTGCATAAAATTCTGTAAAAAAGGGAACTAACGAAATTTTGTACTTATATATTTTATATTTACAAATATTTTTTTCATGTTCATACAGTAACGGACCCTTTATCCGGGAAACCCGAAATCCGGCTCGCGTTTAGAATGTTTTTTTATATTTTGAAGAATTTTTAGTGAGTAAATCCTGTTACAACGCGCAATGGTTGCGCCGCGCCTTTTGTGACATCGTCTCGGTGCGGCATGGGACGATTCGGCGCGGGACGACGCGGCCGAATCGTATCGTCCCCGCGCTTAAACGGCCGTTCCAAAATCGGCTGCTACCTCGCTATCAGTTCTTACCGACCGCGACCATTCACGTGCTTTGCCGGAAGTTTTTTTTGCTGGATCCGTTACGATTGGAACGGACTATGTCGTTTCAGCAGGTATTTTGGATTTACTAAAGCAGCTGCGTCTTTAATGGCGTTTTTCCCGGAAAGGACCCGAAATCCGGAAAATTCCGAAGTCCGGGTCGACCCCGAGCTTGCCGGATAAAGGGTCCTTTACTGTATTCATATTTTTTTCATGTTTCATAATAATCAGACACGAGTTTCTTCCGCGGAACTGCGATTTTCCGCTTTTTCCATTTCATTTGCTTTTAGTTTCATTTTGATTATTTTTATGCACATTATTTGAAATATGCATTCTGTATATAGAGATAGTAATCTGGCTAATATTAATGTCTACTTTTACGCGAGTTTAAAGTTATTGAAATCCACTTGGTAAATTGAAATTAGTATTAGTGAAATTAGTATTATTGAAATTAGTATTATTTCAATTTACCATATTGGTAAATTGAAATTAGTTCTTTGTTAAAATTATTTGTTTCAGGCTAAAAATAAAAGTATAAAATTCAGCTTTCGCGCTTTTTCCTCTTATTTCATCTTGGGACAAAGCTCATCCCTGGATAATACAATTTTATTTATGATGAGTTCTTAGTCTAATTTTTCGTTTGCTAAGTTTAGTCAGTTATTGTAACCAATAAATAGGATTATACTAGCACTTAAAAGCTATTTCTTGATTGCGCTTCCAAAAATAATATAAAAAATACAATCTATATTTAATTTGAAGCTATTGTGAAATATGTGTATATGTGACTGGAGAACCCCCCCCCATGAGTCAATTCTAGTTACGGCACTGCAGATCCATCAGCATGATTGATGAAACTATTACTTCAAATTTCGATCTGAAAATCCCAAGTGATTTATGTATTTTTGGTAAATAATCAAGACAATCAACTTCGTTTAATGATAATTTATGATCAAAAACTACATTACTTTAAAAAAATATATTTCCAATCTTAAAAATGCTTGAAATAGTTTATTAAAAAGTAATGCATCAATAAAAATGTTCATTTTTAGCTTTTTTCAACCAAAACTTCCCTTTTTAAGGGTGTCGTCCACAGGTACAACTGGGTCTGTTCATAGGTACAACTGGTTGTTGTACCTTTGGACACAATTTTCATCTAGTTATTAAAAATCCAATTTTCAAGCTATTAGCTAATAAAAAATATCTCCCTACTTACAAAGGTTAGGACTATAAGTTTTGGGCACTTTAAATGGTCAAAATGTGATTTTACCCGTCTTACAAAAATCCAAACGTGACTTTTGTCCGAAGGTACAACACTCTCCCCTACTGTTAACAATACCTCTGAAGAAATTAAGTCTCGAATACAAAAGGGAAATAGATGCTACTTCACCTATCAGCATCTTTTTAGAAATAAGTTAATACCTAAAGAAATAAAGCTTAAGTTGTATAAGACAATACTTATATAGTCTGTGTAATTAAAATAGGCGGTAGGACGTCATCAGTTGAAGTTCGTCGCCTTGGTAACGAAGGAGAAAACGTAAGCGGTTCTGCTCTATTTTTACACATCAGTTAAGGCAGGGCGTGAAATTAAATTGAAACTTTGAATCTTAACAATTATAAAACTAATTAGAATTTAAAAAAATGACAATCTTATTGAAAAAATAATTGTATATTTGTTTAAAACTTTGTACTTGTACCATGATAAGTTTTTATTTTATAACGAAAAAAGTGTTCTGATTATTTCATTGGCTGCTGCAATTCGAGTTAGATTCAATGACAATCTCGGGTGATTGTGGGCTTGGCATGATGTGGGAAAAAATAAGACTGGTGGAAACCATGGCAAAACGCACAGGGGAAGGTGTGGAGACTGGGGAACTCACGTGACACAGACCGATTCTAATTGCACAGACTATAGACCAGTTGTAACTTATGGTTGTGAAACTTGGACCTTATCTAAAAAAGATTTAAATAATTTGGAAATTTTTGATAGGAAAATTCTCAGAAAATTTTACGGCCCAATTATGAATGTTAATGGTTCCGAATTAGAACAGAGATTTGGAGATCCTTGAAAGAAATTAAACTACAGTGCAACACATAATAAAAGGTCCACCTAAAAATTTCTTTAAAATTGAACAAAAAACAATTTATTTTTATAGTGTGAGTGCTAAAATAATTTTTTAACAATCATTAGAGAAAAACAAAAGCATTTTTATAATATTTTTATTTATTTAATTTAAAAAATTTCATTAAATCGGGAAAAATCACTTATTACCCTGACACCTAATTATGGGTCCACTAACATTAATAATTTATTTGAAGGCATTTCTGCGAATAAAATCGAAAATTATGTTTCCCATACTTTGAGAAAGGTTTTTCAGTGTAATTTTATTAAAAATTTTCAAGGTTTTTATAATTGCTTTTATTATTAATCCAGAGTAATAAAAGTTATTTTCATAAATTTCCCGAACTAAGAGTCCCCTAACATTCTCCATTGGATTCAGGTTCAGCAATCTTACGTCAGTTAAAAATTCACAAAATCAGGTCATTAGCAGATGTTTTTAAAAAAAAACCAACAATTACATTTTTAACACTTATTTAATGAGAAAATTTAAATCAATTTTAAAAGAAAAGTCATTTCTGAAAACTACATGGTTATATTAAGCACATTAAATGAGTTAAGAAAGTTTCTGCTGTTAAATAAGTGAATTAAACCTTGTCAACTTTAAAGATAATTTATGAAAAATTTTAAGAGAAGTATATCTACCAAACAAAACCTCCTTTAATTAAGATTAAACTAGAGCAATATAAGCATATTTTCATTTCAATGTATCCACTGTCTCATCTAAACAATGAAGGACCAAATTTTGAAGAGAATTCATAAAACATTTGCATTATGGGATTTGAATGAAAAAACTTAAATCAATTTTAAAAGAAAAGTCATTTCTGAAAACTACATGGTTATATTAAGCACATTAAATGAGTTAAGAAAGTTTCTGCTGTTAAATAAGTGAATTAAACCTTGTCAACTTTAAAGATAATTTATGAAAAATTTTAAGAGAAGTATATCTACCAAACAAAACCTCCTTTAATTAAGATTAAACTAGAGCAATATAAGCATATTTTCCTTTCAATGGATCCACTGTCTCATCTAAACAATGAAGGACCAAATTTTGAAGAGAATTCATAAAACATTTGCATTATGGGATTTGAATGAAAAAACTTAAATCAATTTTAAAAGAAAAGTCATTTCTGAAAACTACATGGTTATATTAAGCATATTAAATGAGTTAAGAAAGTTTCTGCTGTTAAATAAGTGAATTAAACCTTGTCAACTTTAAAGATAATTTATGAAAAATTTTAAGAGAAGTATATCTACCAAACAAAACCTCCTTTAATTAAGATTAAACTAGAGCAATATAAGCATATTTTCATTTCAATGTATCCACTGTCTCATCTAAACAATGAAGGACCAAATTTTGAAGAGAATTCATAAAACATTTGCATTATGGGATTTGAATGAAAAAACTTAAATCAATTTTAAAAGAAAAGTCATTTCTGAAAACTACATGGTTATATTAAGCACATTAAATGAGTTAAGAAAGTTTCTGCTGTTAAATAAGTGAATTAAACCTTGTCAACTTTAAAGATAATTTATGAAAAATTTTAAGAGAAGTATATCTACCAAACAAAACCTCCTTTAATTAAGATTAAACTAGAGCAATATAAGCATATTTTCCTTTCAATGGATCCACTGTCTCATCTAAACAATGAAGGACCAAATTTTGAAGAGAATTCATAAAACATTTGCATTATGGGATTTGAATGAAAAAACTTAAATCAATTTTAAAAGAAAAGTCATTTCTGAAAACTACATGGTTATATTAAGCATATTAAATGAGTTAAGAAAGTTTCTGCTGTTAAATAAGTGAATTAAACCTTGTCAACTTTAAAGATAATTTATGAAAAATTTTAAGAGAAGTATATCTACCAAACAAAACCTCCTTTAATTAAGATTAAACTAGAGCAATATAAGCATATTTTCATTTCAATGTATCCACTGTCTCATCTAAACAATGAAGGACCAAATTTTGAAGAGAATTCATAAAACATTTGCATTATGGGATTTGAATGAAAAAACTTAAATCAATTTTAAAAGAAAAGTCATTTCTGAAAACTACATGGTTATATTAAGCACATTAAATGAGTTAAGAAAGTTTCTGCTGTTAAATAAGTGAATTAAACCTTGTCAACTTTAAAGATAATTTATGAAAAATTTTAAGAGAAGTATATCTACCAAACAAAACCTCCTTTAATTAAGATTAAACTAGAGCAATATAAGCATATTTTCCTTTCAATGGATCCACTGTCTCATCTAAACAATGAAGGACCAAATTTTGAAGAGAATTCATAAAACATTTGCATTATGGGATTTGAATGAAAAAACTTAAATCAATTTTAAAAGAAAAGTCATTTCTGAAAACTACATGGTTATATTAAGCACATTAAATGAGTTAAGAAAGTTTCTGCTGTTAAATAAGTGAATTAAACCTTGTCAACTTTAAAGATAATTTATGAAAAATTTTAAGAGAAGTATATCTACCAAACAAAACCTCCTTTAATTAAGATTAAACTAGAGCAATATAAGCATATTTTCATTTCAATGTATCCACTGTCTCATCTAAACAATGAAGGACCAAATTTTGAAGAGAATTCATAAAACATTTGCATTATGGGATTTGAATGAAAAAACTTAAATCAATTTTAAAAGAAAAGTCATTTCTGAAAACTACATTGTTATATTAAGCACATTAAATGAGTTAAGAAAGTTTCTGCTGTTAAATAAGTGAATTAAACCACGTCAATTTTAAAGATAATTTCTGAAAAATTTTAAGAGAAGTATATCTACCAGACAAAACCTCTTTTAATTAAGATAAAACTAGAGAAATATAAGCATATTTTCATTTCAATGTATCCACTGTCTCATCTAAACAATGAAGGGCCAAATTTTCATAAAACATCTGCATTATGGGATTTGCCTCAAAAAACATAACAAATTACATGAATTAAAGCTACATAATTGGGCCAAAATTAGACACAAGGGTGAGTAAGTGGTACATTTTTAAACAACAAGGAAAGAGGAACAAATTAGAGCAGTTGCAAAAAGGATTCTAAAGTTTTAGAAGTAAAATGAACCTTGAGAATTTTTGAAAGAAAAACTGACACCAATTCAAAAGAAGATTTCAAACAGACCAAAACTAATGAAGTTGAGCTTATTTCAAAGCCAAATAAGAATTTATCATCAAAACATATAAAATCAGGTCATAATGAGATGTTTTCAAGAAAACTAAACAGTACAAATTATTCATTCTTAACACATACTTAATGAGAGAATTTAAGAGAAAAATAAAATCCATTTTAAAAGAAGAGTCATTTCTGAAAACTACATGGTTTTACTAAGCACATTAAATGAGTTAAGAAAGTTTCTGCTGTTCAATAAGTGAATTAAACCATGTCAACTTTAAAGATAATTTATGAAAAATTTTAAGAGAAGTATATCTACCAAACAAAACCTCCTTTAATTAAGATTAAACTAGAGCAATATAAGCATATTTTCATTTCAATGCATCCACAGTCTCATCTAAACTATAAAGGACCAAATTCTTCAAAAGAATTCATAAAACATCTGCATTATGGGATTTGAATGAAAAAACTTGATAACAAATTACATGCATTAAAGCTCCCTAATAGGACCAAAATTAGACACAAGGGTGAAGCTAGTGGAAGATTTTTAAAGAACTAGGAAAAAGGAACAACTTAGAGCAGTTGGAAAAGGATTCTAAAGTTTTAGAAGTAAAATGAACAGGTAGAATTTTCGAAAGAAAAACTGATAACAATTCAAGAGAAGATTTCCATCAGACCAAAACTAATTAAGTTGTGCTGATTTCAAAGCACAATAAGAATATTATCATCAAAACATATCAAAGATCTCAACAAATCTAAGAGGGATCTGATGTCAGTTAAAAATTTACAAAATCAGGTCATAATGAGATGTTTTCAAGAAAACCCAACAGTAAAAATTACATTCTTAACACATACTTAATGAGAGAATTTAAGAGAAAAATAAAATCAATTTTACAAGAAAGGTCATTCCTGAAAACTTCATGGTTATATTAAGCACATTAAATGAGTTAGGAAAGTTTCTGCTGTTCAATAAGTGAATTAAACCATGTCAACTTTAAAGATAATTTATGAAAAATTTTAAGAGAAGTATATCTACCAAACAAAACCTCCTTTAATTAAGATTAAACTAGAGCAATATAAGCATATTTTCATATTAATGCATCCACAGTCTCATCTAAACTATAAAGGACCAAATTCTTCAAAAGAATTCATAAAACATCTGCATTATGGGATTTGAATGAAAAAACTTGATAACAAATTACATGCATTAAAGCTCCCTAATAGGACCAAAATTAGACACAAGGGTGAAGCTAGTGGAAGATTTTTAAAGAACTAGGAAAAAGGAACAACTTAGAGCAGTTGGAAAAGGATTCTAAAGTTTTAGAAGTAAAATGAACAGGTAGAATTTTCGAAAGAAAAACTGATAACAATTCAAGAGAAGATTTCAATCAGACCAAAACTAATTAAGTTGTGCTGATTTCAAAGCACAATAAGAATATTATCATCAAAACATATCAAAGATCTCAACAAATCTAAGAGGGATCTGATGTCAGTTAAAAATTTACAAAATCAGGTCATAATGAGATGTTTTCAAGAAAACCCAACAGTAAAAATTACATTCTTAACACATACTTAATGAGAGAATTTAAGAGAAAAATAAAATCAATTTTAAAAGAAAGGTCATTCCTGAAAACTTCATGGTTATATTAAGCACATTAAATGAGTTAGGAAAGTTTCTGCTGTTCAATAAGTGAATTAAACCATGTCAACTTTAAAGATAATTTATGAAAAATTTTAAGACCAGTACATCTACCAGACAACAACTACTTTAATTAAGATTAAACTAGAGCAATATAAGCATATTTTCATTTCAATGCATCCACAGTCTCATCTAAACAATGAAGGAACAAATTTTGAAGAGAATTCATAAATCATCTGCATTATGGAATTTGCTTGAAAAAACTTACTAACAAATTACATGAATTAAAGCTACATAATTGGGCCAAAATTAGACCTAAGGTAGAAGTAAGTGGTTTATTTTTAAACAACAAGGAAAAAGGAACAAATTAGAGCAGTTCTAAAAGGATTCTAAAGTTTTAGAACTGAAATAAACCTGGGGAATTTTTGAAAGAAAATCTGACACCAATTCAAAATAAGATTATAATCAGACCAAAACTAATTAAATTGTGCTTATTTCAAAGCAAAATAAGTATATTATCATCAAAACATAATAGAGATCTTACCAAAGCCTTGAGGGATCCAATTGCAGTTAAGAATTTACAAAATCAGGTCATTATCAGATGTTCTGCCCCAAAACCCTGCATCAAAAATTAAATGCTTAACACTTATTTAATGAGAGAATTAAAAAGAAAATTAAAATTAATTTTAAAAGAAAAGTCATTTCTGAAAACTACATGGTTTTATTAAGCATATTTAATGAGTTAAGAAAGTTTCTATTGTTAAATGAGTGAATTAAACCATGTCAACTTTAAAGATAATTTATGAAAAATTTTAAGAGAAGTATATCTACAAAACAAAACCTCCTTTAATTAAGATTAAACTAGAGCAATATAAGCATATTTTCATTTCAATGCATCCACAGTATCATCTAAACTATAAAGGACCAAATTCTTCAAAAGAATTCATAAAACATCTGCATTATGGGATTTGAATGAAAAAACTTGATAACAAATTACATGCATTAAAGCTCCCTAATAGGACCAAAATTAGACACAAGGGTGAAGCTAGTGGAAGATTTTTAAAGAACTAGGAAAAAGGAACAACTTAGAGCAGTTGGAAAAGGATTCTAAAGTTTTAGAAGTAAAATGAACCTTGAAAAATTTTTGAAAGAAAATTTGACACCAATTCAAAAGAAGATTTCAAACAGACCAAAACTAATGAAGTTGAGCTTATTTCAAAGCAAAATAAGAATATTATAATCAAAACATATAAAATCAGGTTATAATGAGATGTTTTCAAGAAAACCCAACAGTAAAAATTACATTCTTAACACATAATTAATGAGAGAATTTAAGAGAAAAATAAAATCCATTTTAAAAGAAAAGTCATTTCTAAAAACTACATGGTTATATTAAGCACATTAAATAATTTAAGAAAGTTTCTGCTCTTAAATAAGTGAATTAAACCATGTCAATTTTAAAGATAATTTCTGAAAAATTTTAAGACCAGTACATCTACCAGACAACAACTACTTTAATTAAGATTAAACTAGAGCAATATAAGCATATTTTCATTTCAATGCATCCACAGTCTCATCTAAACAATGAAGGAACAAATTTTGAAGAGAATTCATAAATCATCTGCATTATGGAATTTGCTTGAAAAAACTTACTAACAAATTACATGAATTAAAGCTACATAATTGGGCCAAAATTAGACCTAAGGTAGAAGTAAGTGGTTTATTTTTAAACAACAAGGAAAAAGGAACAAATTAGAGCAGTTCTAAAAGGATTCTAAAGTTTTAGAACTGAAATAAACCTGGGGAATTTTTGAAAGAAAATCTGACACCAATTCAAAATAAGATTATAATCAGACCAAAACTAATTAAATTGTGCTTATTTCAAAGCAAAATAAGTATATTATCATCAAAACATAATAGAGATCTTACCAAAGCCTTGAGGGATCCAATTGCAGTTAAGAATTTACAAAATCAGGTCATTATCAGATGTTCTGCCCCAAAACCCTGCAACAAAAAATACATGCTTAACACTTATTTAATGAGAGAATTAAAAAGAAAATTAAAATTAATTTTAAAAGAAAAGTCATTTCTGAAAACTACATGGTTTTATTAAGCATATTTAATGAGTTAAGAAAGTTTCTATTGTTAAATGAGTGAATTAAACCATGTCAACTTTAAAGATAATTTATGAAAAATTTTAAGAGAAGTATATCTACAAAACAAAACCTCCTTTAATTAAGATTAAACTAGAGCAATATAAGCATATTTTCATTTCAATGCATCCACAGTCTCATCTAAACTATAAAGGACCAAATTCTTCAAAAGAATTCATAAAACATCTGCATTATGGGATTTGAATGAAAAAACTTGATAACAAATTACATGCATTAAAGCTCCCTAATAGGACCAAAATTAGACACAAGGGTGAAGCTAGTGGAAGATTTTTAAAGAACTAGGAAAAAGGAACAACTTAGAGCAGTTGGAAAAGGATTCTAAAGTTTTAGAAGTAAAATGAACAGGTAGAATTTTCGTAAGAAAAACTGATAACAATTTAAGAGAAGATTTCAATCAGACCAAAACTAATTAAGTTGTGCTGATTTCAAAGCACAATAAGAATATTATCATCAAAACATATCAAAGATCTCAACAAATCTAAGAGGGATCTGATGTCAGTTAAAAATTTACAAAATCAGGTCATAATGAGATGTTTTCAAGAAAACCCAACAGTAAAAATTACATTCTTAACACATACTTAATGAGAGAATTTAAGAGAAAAATAAAATCAATTTTAAAAGAAAGGTCATTCCTGAAAACTTCATGGTTATATTAAGCACATTAAATGAGTTAGGAAAGTTTCTGCTGTTCAATAAGTGAATTAAACCATGTCAACTTTAAAGATAATTTATGAAAAATTTTAAGACCAGTACATCTACCAGACAACAACTACTTTAATTAAGATTAAACTAGAGCAATATAAGCATATTTTCATTTCAATGCATCCACAGTCTCATCTAAACAATGAAGGAACAAATTTTGAAGAGAATTCATAAATCATCTGCATTATGGAATTTGCTTGAAAAAACTTACTAACAAATTACATGAATTAAAGCTACATAATTGGGCCAAAATTAGACCTAAGGTAGAAGTAAGTGGTTTATTTTTAAACAACAAGGAAAAAGGAACAAATTAGAGCAGTTCTAAAAGGATTCTAAAGTTTTAGAACTGAAATAAACCTGGGGAATTTTTGAAAGAAAATCTGACACCAATTCAAAATAAGATTATAATCAGACCAAAACTAATTAAATTGTGCTTATTTCAAAGCAAAATAAGTATATTATCATCAAAACAAAATAGAGATCTTACCAAAGCCTTGAGGGATCCAATTGCAGTTAAGAATTTACAAAATCAGGTCATTATCAGATGTTCTGCCCCAAAACCCTGCATCAAAAATTACATGCTTAACACTTATTTAATGAGAGAATTAAAAAGAAAATTAAAATCAATTTTAAAAGAAAAGTCATTTCTGAAAACTACATGGTTTTATTAAGCATATTTAATGAGTTAAGAAAGTTTCTATTGTTAAATGAGTGAATTAAACCATGTCAAATTTAAAGATAATTTATGAAAAATTTTAAGAGAAGTATATCTACAAAACAAAACCTCCTTTAATTAAGATTAAACTAGAGCAATATAAGCATATTTTCATTTCAATGCATCCACAGTCTCATCTAAACTATAAAGGAACAAATTCTTCAAAAGAATTCATAAAACATCTGCATTATGGGATTTGAATGAAAAAACTTGATAACAAATTACATGCATTAAAGCTCCCTAATAGGACCAAAATTAGACACAAGGGTGAAGCTAGTGGAAGATTTTTAAAGAACTAGGAAAAAGGAACAACTTAGAGCAGTTGGAAAAGGATTCTAAAGTTTTAGAAGTAAAATGAACAGGTAGAATTTTCGAAAGAAAAACTGATAACAATTCAAGAGAAGATTTCCATCACACCAAAACTAATTAAGTTGTGCTGATTTCAAAGCAAAATAAGTATATTATCATCAAAACATAATAGAGATCTTACCAAAGCCTTGAGGGATCCAATTGCAGTTAAGAATTTAAAAAATCAGGTCATTATCAGGTGTTCTGCCCCAAAACCCTGCATCAAAAATTACATGCTTAACACTTATTTAATGAGAGAATTAAAAAGAAAATTAAAATCAATTTTAAAAGAAAAGTCATTTCTGAAAACTACATGGTTTTATTAAGCATATTTAATGAGTTAAGAAAGTTTCTATTGTTAAATGAGTGAATTAAACCATGTCAACTTTAAAGATAATTCATGAAAAATTTTAAGAGAAGTATATCTACAAAACAAAATCTCCTTTAATTAAGATTAAACTAGAGCAATATAAGCATATTTTTATTTCAATGCATCCACAGTCTCATCTAAACTATAAAGGACCAAATTCTTCAAAAGAATTCATAAAACATCTGCATTATGGGATTTGAATGAAAAAACTTGATAACAAATTACATGCATTAAAGCTCCCTAATAGGACCAAAATTAGACACAAGGGTGAAGCTAGTGGAAGATTTTTAAAGAACTAGGAAAAAGGAACAACTTAGAGCAGTTGGAAAAGGATTCTAAAGTTTTAGAAGTAAAATGAACAGGTAGAATTTTCGAAAGAAAAACTGATAACAATTCAAGAGAAGATTTCCATCAGACCAAAACTAATTAAGTTGTGCTGATTTCAAAGCACAATAAGAATATTATCATCAAAACATATCAAAGATCTCAACAAATCTAAGAGGGATCTGATGACAGTTAAAAATTTACAAAATCAGGTCATTATCAGATGTTCTGCCCCAAAACCCTGCATCAAAAATTACATGCTTAACACTTATTTAATGAGAGAATTAAAAAGAAAATTAAAATCAATTTTAAAAGAAAAGTCATTTCTGAAAACTACATGGTTTTATTAAGCATATTTAATGAGTTAAGAAAGTTTCTATTGTTAAATGAGTGAATTAAACCATGTCAACTTTAAAGATAATTTATGAAAAATTTTAAGAGAAGTATATCTACAAAACAAAATCTCCTTTAATTAAGATTAAACTAGAGCAATATAAGCATATTTTCATTTCAATGCATCCACAGTCTCATCTAAACAATGAAGGAACAAATTTTGAAGAGAATTCATAAATCATCTGCATTATGGAATTTGCTTGAAAAAACTTACTAACAAATTACATGAATTAAAGCTACATAATTGGGCCAAAATAAGACCTAAGGTAGAAGTAAGTGGTTTATTTTTAAACAACAAGGAAAAAGGAACAAATTAGAGCAGTTCTAAAAGGATTCTAAAGTTTTAGAACTGAAATAAAGCTGGGGAATTTTTGAAAGAAAAACTGACACCAATTCAAAATAAGATTATAATCAGACCAAAACTAATTAAATTGTGCTTATTTCAAAGCAAAATAAGTATATTATCATCAAAACATAATAGAGATCTTACCAAAGCCTTGAGGGATCCAATTGCAGTTAAGAATTTACAAAATCAGGTCATTATCAGATGTTCTGCCCCAAAACCCTGCATCAAAAATTACATGCTTAACACTTATTTAATGAGATAATTAAAAAGAAAATTAAAATCAATTTTAAAAGAAAAGTAATTTCTGAAAACTACATGGTTTTATTAAGCATATTTAATGAGTTAAGAAAGTTTCTATTGTTAAATGAGTGAATTAAACCATGTCAACTTTAAAGATAATTTATGAAAAATTTTAAGAGAAGTATATCTACCAAACAAAACCTCCTTTAATTAAGATTAAACTAGAGCAATATAAGCATATTTTCATTTCAATGCATCCACAGTCTCATCTAAACTATAAAGGACCAAATTCTTCAAAAGAATTCATAAAACATCTGCATTATGGGATTTGAATGAAAAAACTTGATAACAAATTACATGCATTAAAGCTCCCTAATAGGACCAAAATTAGACACAAGGGTGAAGCTAGTGGAAGATTTTTAAAGAACTAGGAAAAAGGAACAACTTAGAGCAGTTGGAAAAGGATTCTAAAGTTTTAGAAGTAAAATGAACAGGTAGAATTTTCGAAAGAAAAACTGATAACAATTCAAGAGAAGATTTCAACCAGACCAAAACTAATTAAGTTGTGCTGATTTCAAAGCACAATAAGAATATTATCATCAAAACATATCAAAGATCTCAACAAATCTAAGAGGGATCTGATGTCAGTTAAAAATTTACAAAATCAGGTCATAATGAGATGTTTTCAAGAAAACCCAACAGTAAAAATTACATTCTTAACACATACTTAATGAGAGAATTTAAGAGAAAAATAAAATCAATTTTACAAGAAAGGTCATTCCTGAAAACTTCATGGTTATATTAAGCACATTAAATGAGTTAGGAAAGTTTCTGCTGTTCAATAAGTGAATTAAACCATGTCAACTTTAAAGATAATTTATGAAAAATTTTAAGAGAAGTATATCTACCAAACAAAACCTCCTTTAATTAAGATTAAACTAGAGCAATATAAGCATATTTTCATATTAATGCATCCACAGTCCCATCTAAACTATAAAGGACCAAATTCTTCAAAAGAATTCATAAAACATCTGCATTATGGGATTTGAATGAAAAAACTTGATAACAAATTACATGCATTAAAGCTCCCTAATAGGACCAAAATTAGACACAAGGGTGAAGCTAGTGGAAGATTTTTAAAGAACTAGGAAAAAGGAACAACTTAGAGCAGTTGGAAAAGGATTCTAAAGTTTTAGAAGTAAAATGAACAGGTAGAATTTTCGAAAGAAAAACTGATAACAATTCAAGAGAAGATTTCCATCAGACCAAAACTAATTAAGTTGTGCTGATTTCAAAGCACAATAAGAATATTATCATCAAAACATATCAAAGATCTCAACAAATCTAAGAGGGATCTGATGTCAGTTAAAAATTTACAAAATCAGGTCATAATGAGATGTTTTCAAGAAAACCCAACAGTAAAAATTACATTCTTAACACATACTTAATGAGAGAATTTAAGAGAAAAATAAAATCAATTTTAAAAGAAAGGTCATTTCTGAAAACTTCATGGTTATATTAAGCACATTAAATGAGTTAAGAAAGTTTCTGCTGTTCAATAAGTGAATTAAACCATGTCAACTTTAAAGATAATTTATGAAAAATTTTAAGAGAAGTATATCTACCAAACAAAACCTCCTTTAATTAAGATTAAACTAGAGCAATATAAGCATATTTTCATTTCAATGCATCCACAGTCTCATCTAAACTATAAAGGACCAAATTCTTCAAAAGAATTCATAAAACATCTGCATTATGGGATTTGAATGAAAAAACTTACTAACAAATTACATGAATTAAAGCTACATAATTGGGCCAAAATTAGACCTAAGGTAGAAGTAAGTGGTTTATTTTTAAACAACAAGGAAAAAGGAACAAATTAGAGCAGTTCTAAAAGGATTCTAAAGTTTTAGAACTGAAATAAACCTGGGGAATTTTTGAAAGAAAAACTGACACCAATTCAAAATAAGATTATAATCAGACCAAAACTAATTAAATTGTGCTTATTTCAAAGCAAAATAAGTATATTATCATCAAAACATAATAGAGATCTTACCAAAGCCTTGAGGGATCCAATTGCAGTTAAGAATTTACAAAATCAGGTCATTATCAGATGTTCTGCCCCAAAACCCTGCATCAAAAATTAAATGCTTAACACTTATTTAATGAGAGAATTAAAAAGAAAATTAAAATCAATTTTACAAGAAAGGTCATTCCTGAAAACTTCATGGTTATATTAAGCACATTAAATGAGTTAGGAAAGTTTCTGCTGTTCAATAAGTGAATTAAACCATGTCAACTTTAAAGATAATTTATGAAAAATTTTAAGAGAAGTATATCTACCAAACAAAACCTCCTTTAATTAAGATTAAACTAGAGCAATATAAGCATATTTTCATATTAATGCATCCACAGTCTCATCTAAACTATAAAGGACCAAATTCTTCAAAATAATTCATAAAACATCTGCATTATGGGATTTGAATGAAAAAACTTGATAACAAATTACATGCATTAAAGCTCCCTAATAGGACCAAAATTAGACACAAGGGTGAAGCTAGTGGAAGATTTTTAAAGAACTAGGAAAAAGGAACAACTTAGAGCAGTTGGAAAAGGATTCTAAAGTTTTAGAAGTAAAATGAACAGGTAGAATTTTCGAAAGAAAAACTGATAACAATTCAAGAGAAGATTTCCATCAGACCAAAACTAATTAAGTTGTGCTGATTTCAAAGCACAATAAGAATATTATCATCAAAACATATCAAAGATCTCAACAAATCTAAGAGGGATCTGATGTCAGTTAAAAATTTACAAAATCAGGTCATAATGAGATGTTTTCAAGAAAACCCAACAGTAAAAATTACATTCTTAACACATACTTAATGAGAGAATTTAAGAGAAAAATAAAATCAATTTTAAAAGAAAGGTCATTTCTGAAAACTTCATGGTTATATTAAGCACATTAAATGAGTTAAGAAAGTTTCTGCTGTTCAATAAGTGAATTAAACCATGTCAACTTTAAAGATAATTTATGAAAAATTTTAAGAGAAGTATATCTGTTACGGTGAAAGACCGAAATTTGGTGATTGTCGACATTCACCGGTGAATGTCGACAATCACATGTTCGCTTATCTGTGAATGTCAACAATCACCACCGGTGTATGTCGACAATCACCGGTGAATGTCGACATTCTCCAATTTCGGACATTCACCGTAACATATCTACCAAACAAAACCTCCTTTAATTAAGATTAAACTAGAGCAATATAAGCATATTTTCATTTCAATGCATCCACAGTCTCATCTAAACTATAAAGGACCAAATTCTTCAAAAGAATTCATAAAACATCTGCATTATGGGATTTGAATGAAAAAACTTACTAACAAATTACATGAATTAAAGCTACATAATTGGGCCAAAATTAGACCTAAGGTAGAAGTAAGTGGTTTATTTTTAAACAACAAGGAAAAAGGGACAAATTAGAGCAGTTCTAAAAGGATTCTAAAGTTTTAGAACTGAAATAAACCTGGGGAATTTTTGAAAGAAAAACTGACACCAATTCAAAATAAGATTATAATCAGACCAAAACTAATTAAATTGTGCTTATTTCAAAGCAAAATAAGTATATTATCATCAAAACATAATAGAGATCTTACCAAAGCCTTGAGGGATCCAATTGCAGTTAAGAATTTACAAAATCAGGTCATTATCAGATGTTCTGCCCCAAAACCCTGCATCAAAAATTAAATGCTTAACACTTATTTAATGAGAGAATTAAAAAGAAAATTAAAATCAATTTTAAAAGAAAAGTCATTTCTGAAAACTACATGGTTTTATTAAGCATATTTAATGAGTTAAGAAAGTTTCTATTGTTAAATGAGTGAATTAAACCATGTCAACTTTAAAGATAATTTATGAAAAATTTTAAGAGAAGTATATCTACCAAACAAAACCTCCTTTAATTAAGATTAAACTAGAGCAATATAAGCATATTTTCATTTCAATGCATCCACAGTCTCATCTAAACTATAAAGGACCAAATTCTTCAAAAGAATTCATAAAACATCTGCATTATGGGATTTGAATGAAAAAACTTGATAACAAATTACATGCATTAAAGCTCCCTAATAGGACCAAAATTAGACACAAGGGTGAAGCTAGTGGAAGATTTTTAAAGAACTAGGAAAAAGGAACAACTTAGAGCAGTTGGAAAAGGATTCTAAAGTTTTAGAAGTAAAATGAACAGGTAGAATTTTCGAAAGAAAAACTGATAACAATTCAAGAGAAGATTTCCATCAGACCAAAACTAATTAAGTTGTGCTGATTTCAAAGCACAATAAGAATATTATCATCAAAACATATCAAAGATCTCAACAAATCTAAGAGGGATCTGATGTCAGTTAAAAATTTACAAAATCAGGTCATAATGAGATGTTTTCAAGAAAACCCAACAGTAAAAATTACATTCTTAACACATACTTAATGAGAGAATTTAAGAGAAAAATAAAATCAATTTTACAAGAAAGGTCATTCCTGAAAACTTCATGGTTATATTAAGCACATTAAATGAGTTAGGAAAGTTTCTGCTGTTCAATAAGTGAATTAAACCATGTCAACTTTAAAGATAATTTATGAAAAATTTTAAGAGAAGTATATCTACCAAACAAAACCTCCTTTAATTAAGATTAAACTAGAGCAATATAAGCATATTTTCATATTAATGCATCCACAGTCTCATCTAAACTATAAAGGACCAAATTCTTCAAAAGAATTCATAAAACATCTGCATTATGGGATTTGAATGAAAAAACTTGATAACAAATTACATGCATTAAAGCTCCCTAATAGGACCAAAATTAGACACAAGGGTGAAGCTAGTGGAAGATTTTTAAAGAACTAGGAAAAAGGAACAACTTAGAGCAGTTGGAAAAGGATTCTAAAGTTTTAGAAGTAAAATGAACAGGTAGAATTTTCGAAAGAAAAACTGATAACAATTCAAGAGAAGATTTCAATCAGACCAAAACTAATTAAGTTGTGCTGATTTCAAAGCACAATAAGAATATTATCATCAAAACATATCAAAGATCTCAACAAATCTAAGAGGGATCTGATGTCAGTTAAAAATTTACAAAATCAGGTCATAATGAGATGTTTTCAAGAAAACCCAACAGTAAAAATTACATTCTTAACACATACTTAATGAGAGAATTTAAGAGAAAAATAAAATCAATTTTAAAAGAAAGGTCATTCCTGAAAACTTCATGGTTATATTAAGCACATTAAATGAGTTAGGAAAGTTTCTGCTGTTCAATAAGTGAATTAAACCATGTCAACTTTAAAGATAATTTATGAAAAATTTTAAGACCAGTACATCTACCAGACAACAACTACTTTAATTAAGATTAAACTAGAGCAATATAAGCATATTTTCATTTCAATGCATCCACAGTCTCATCTAAACAATGAAGGAACAAATTTTGAAGAGAATTCATAAATCATCTGCATTATGGAATTTGCTTGAAAAAACTTACTAACAAATTACATGAATTAAAGCTACATAATTGGGCCAAAATTAGACCTAAGGTAGAAGTAAGTGGTTTATTTTTAAACAACAAGGAAAAAGGAACAAATTAGAGCAGTTCTAAAAGGATTCTAAAGTTTTAGAACTGAAATAAACCTGGGGAATTTTTGAAAGAAAATCTGACACCAATTCAAAATAAGATTATAATCAGACCAAAACTAATTAAATTGTGCTTATTTCAAAGCAAAATAAGTATATTATCATCAAAACATAATAGAGATCTTACCAAAGCCTTGAGGGATCCAATTGCAGTTAAGAATTTACAAAATCAGGTCATTATCAGATGTTCTGCCCCAAAACCCTGCATCAAAAATTAAATGCTTAACACTTATTTAATGAGAGAATTAAAAAGAAAATTAAAATTAATTTTAAAAGAAAAGTCATTTCTGAAAACTACATGGTTTTATTAAGCATATTTAATGAGTTAAGAAAGTTTCTATTGTTAAATGAGTGAATTAAACCATGTCAACTTTAAAGATAATTTATGAAAAATTTTAAGAGAAGTATATCTACAAAACAAAACCTCCTTTAATTAAGATTAAACTAGAGCAATATAAGCATATTTTCATTTCAATGCATCCACAGTATCATCTAAACTATAAAGGACCAAATTCTTCAAAAGAATTCATAAAACATCTGCATTATGGGATTTGAATGAAAAAACTTGATAACAAATTACATGCATTAAAGCTCCCTAATAGGACCAAAATTAGACACAAGGGTGAAGCTAGTGGAAGATTTTTAAAGAACTAGGAAAAAGGAACAACTTAGAGCAGTTGGAAAAGGATTCTAAAGTTTTAGAAGTAAAATGAACCTTGAAAAATTTTTGAAAGAAAATTTGACACCAATTCAAAAGAAGATTTCAAACAGACCAAAACTAATGAAGTTGAGCTTATTTCAAAGCAAAATAAGAATATTATAATCAAAACATATAAAATCAGGTTATAATGAGATGTTTTCAAGAAAACCCAACAGTAAAAATTACATTCTTAACACATAATTAATGAGAGAATTTAAGAGAAAAATAAAATCCATTTTAAAAGAAAAGTCATTTCTAAAAACTACATGGTTATATTAAGCACATTAAATAATTTAAGAAAGTTTCTGCTCTTAAATAAGTGAATTAAACCATGTCAATTTTAAAGATAATTTCTGAAAAATTTTAAGACCAGTACATCTACCAGACAACAACTACTTTAATTAAGATTAAACTAGAGCAATATAAGCATATTTTCATTTCAATGCATCCACAGTCTCATCTAAACAATGAAGGAACAAATTTTGAAGAGAATTCATAAATCATCTGCATTATGGAATTTGCTTGAAAAAACTTACTAACAAATTACATGAATTAAAGCTACATAATTGGGCCAAAATTAGACCTAAGGTAGAAGTAAGTGGTTTATTTTTAAACAACAAGGAAAAAGGAACAAATTAGAGCAGTTCTAAAAGGATTCTAAAGTTTTAGAACTGAAATAAACCTGGGGAATTTTTGAAAGAAAATCTGACACCAATTCAAAATAAGATTATAATCAGACCAAAACTAATTAAATTGTGCTTATTTCAAAGCAAAATAAGTATATTATCATCAAAACATAATAGAGATCTTACCAAAGCCTTGAGGGATCCAATTGCAGTTAAGAATTTACAAAATCAGGTCATTATCAGATGTTCTGCCCCAAAACCCTGCAACAAAAAATACATGCTTAACACTTATTTAATGAGAGAATTAAAAAGAAAATTAAAATTAATTTTAAAAGAAAAGTCATTTCTGAAAACTACATGGTTTTATTAAGCATATTTAATGAGTTAAGAAAGTTTCTATTGTTAAATGAGTGAATTAAACCATGTCAACTTTAAAGATAATTTATGAAAAATTTTAAGAGAAGTATATCTACAAAACAAAACCTCCTTTAATTAAGATTAAACTAGAGCAATATAAGCATATTTTCATTTCAATGCATCCACAGTCTCATCTAAACTATAAAGGACCAAATTCTTCAAAAGAATTCATAAAACATCTGCATTATGGGATTTGAATGAAAAAACTTGATAACAAATTACATGCATTAAAGCTCCCTAATAGGACCAAAATTAGACACAAGGGTGAAGCTAGTGGAAGATTTTTAAAGAACTAGGAAAAAGGAACAACTTAGAGCAGTTGGAAAAGGATTCTAAAGTTTTAGAAGTAAAATGAACAGGTAGAATTTTCGTAAGAAAAACTGATAACAATTTAAGAGAAGATTTCAATCAGACCAAAACTAATTAAGTTGTGCTGATTTCAAAGCACAATAAGAATATTATCATCAAAACATATCAAAGATCTCAACAAATCTAAGAGGGATCTGATGTCAGTTAAAAATTTACAAAATCAGGTCATAATGAGATGTTTTCAAGAAAACCCAACAGTAAAAATTACATTCTTAACACATACTTAATGAGAGAATTTAAGAGAAAAATAAAATCAATTTTAAAAGAAAGGTCATTCCTGAAAACTTCATGGTTATATTAAGCACATTAAATGAGTTAGGAAAGTTTCTGCTGTTCAATAAGTGAATTAAACCATGTCAACTTTAAAGATAATTTATGAAAAATTTTAAGACCAGTACATCTACCAGACAACAACTACTTTAATTAAGATTAAACTAGAGCAATATAAGCATATTTTCATTTCAATGCATCCACAGTCTCATCTAAACAATGAAGGAACAAATTTTGAAGAGAATTCATAAATCATCTGCATTATGGAATTTGCTTGAAAAAACTTACTAACAAATTACATGAATTAAAGCTACATAATTGGGCCAAAATTAGACCTAAGGTAGAAGTAAGTGGTTTATTTTTAAACAACAAGGAAAAAGGAACAAATTAGAGCAGTTCTAAAAGGATTCTAAAGTTTTAGAACTGAAATAAACCTGGGGAATTTTTGAAAGAAAATCTGACACCAATTCAAAATAAGATTATAATCAGACCAAAACTAATTAAATTGTGCTTATTTCAAAGCAAAATAAGTATATTATCATCAAAACAAAATAGAGATCTTACCAAAGCCTTGAGGGATCCAATTGCAGTTAAGAATTTACAAAATCAGGTCATTATCAGATGTTCTGCCCCAAAACCCTGCATCAAAAATTACATGCTTAACACTTATTTAATGAGAGAATTAAAAAGAAAATTAAAATCAATTTTAAAAGAAAAGTCATTTCTGAAAACTACATGGTTTTATTAAGCATATTTAATGAGTTAAGAAAGTTTCTATTGTTAAATGAGTGAATTAAACCATGTCAAATTTAAAGATAATTTATGAAAAATTTTAAGAGAAGTATATCTACAAAACAAAACCTCCTTTAATTAAGATTAAACTAGAGCAATATAAGCATATTTTCATTTCAATGCATCCACAGTCTCATCTAAACTATAAAGGAACAAATTCTTCAAAAGAATTCATAAAACATCTGCATTATGGGATTTGAATGAAAAAACTTGATAACAAATTACATGCATTAAAGCTCCCTAATAGGACCAAAATTAGACACAAGGGTGAAGCTAGTGGAAGATTTTTAAAGAACTAGGAAAAAGGAACAACTTAGAGCAGTTGGAAAAGGATTCTAAAGTTTTAGAAGTAAAATGAACAGGTAGAATTTTCGAAAGAAAAACTGATAACAATTCAAGAGAAGATTTCCATCACACCAAAACTAATTAAGTTGTGCTGATTTCAAAGCAAAATAAGTATATTATCATCAAAACATAATAGAGATCTTACCAAAGCCTTGAGGGATCCAATTGCAGTTAAGAATTTAAAAAATCAGGTCATTATCAGGTGTTCTGCCCCAAAACCCTGCATCAAAAATTACATGCTTAACACTTATTTAATGAGAGAATTAAAAAGAAAATTAAAATCAATTTTAAAAGAAAAGTCATTTCTGAAAACTACATGGTTTTATTAAGCATATTTAATGAGTTAAGAAAGTTTCTATTGTTAAATGAGTGAATTAAACCATGTCAACTTTAAAGATAATTTATGAAAAATTTTAAGAGAAGTATATCTACCAAACAAAACCTCCTTTAATTAAGATTAAACTAGAGCAATATAAGCATATTTTCATTTCAATGCATCCACAGTCTCATCTAAACTATAAAGGACCAAATTCTTCAAAAGAATTCATAAAACATCTGCATTATGGGATTTGAATGAAAAAACTTGATAACAAATTACATGCATTAAAGCTCCCTAATAGGACCAAAATTAGACACAAGGGTGAAGCTAGTGGAAGATTTTTAAAGAACTAGGAAAAAGGAACAACTTAGAGCAGTTGGAAAAGGATTCTAAAGTTTTAGAAGTAAAATGAACAGGTAGAATTTTCGAAAGAAAAACTGATAACAATTCAAGAGAAGATTTCAACCAGACCAAAACTAATTAAGTTGTGCTGATTTCAAAGCACAATAAGAATATTATCATCAAAACATATCAAAGATCTCAACAAATCTAAGAGGGATCTGATGTCAGTTAAAAATTTACAAAATCAGGTCATAATGAGATGTTTTCAAGAAAACCCAACAGTAAAAATTACATTCTTAACACATACTTAATGAGAGAATTTAAGAGAAAAATAAAATCAATTTTACAAGAAAGGTCATTCCTGAAAACTTCATGGTTATATTAAGCACATTAAATGAGTTAGGAAAGTTTCTGCTGTTCAATAAGTGAATTAAACCATGTCAACTTTAAAGATAATTTATGAAAAATTTTAAGAGAAGTATATCTACCAAACAAAACCTCCTTTAATTAAGATTAAACTAGAGCAATATAAGCATATTTTCATATTAATGCATCCACAGTCCCATCTAAACTATAAAGGACCAAATTCTTCAAAAGAATTCATAAAACATCTGCATTATGGGATTTGAATGAAAAAACTTGATAACAAATTACATGCATTAAAGCTCCCTAATAGGACCAAAATTAGACACAAGGGTGAAGCTAGTGGAAGATTTTTAAAGAACTAGGAAAAAGGAACAACTTAGAGCAGTTGGAAAAGGATTCTAAAGTTTTAGAAGTAAAATGAACAGGTAGAATTTTCGAAAGAAAAACTGATAACAATTCAAGAGAAGATTTCCATCAGACCAAAACTAATTAAGTTGTGCTGATTTCAAAGCACAATAAGAATATTATCATCAAAACATATCAAAGATCTCAACAAATCTAAGAGGGATCTGATGTCAGTTAAAAATTTACAAAATCAGGTCATAATGAGATGTTTTCAAGAAAACCCAACAGTAAAAATTACATTCTTAACACATACTTAATGAGAGAATTTAAGAGAAAAATAAAATCAATTTTAAAAGAAAGGTCATTTCTGAAAACTTCATGGTTATATTAAGCACATTAAATGAGTTAAGAAAGTTTCTGCTGTTCAATAAGTGAATTAAACCATGTCAACTTTAAAGATAATTTATGAAAAATTTTAAGAGAAGTATATCTACCAAACAAAACCTCCTTTAATTAAGATTAAACTAGAGCAATATAAGCATATTTTCATTTCAATGCATCCACAGTCTCATCTAAACTATAAAGGACCAAATTCTTCAAAAGAATTCATAAAACATCTGCATTATGGGATTTGAATGAAAAAACTTACTAACAAATTACATGAATTAAAGCTACATAATTGGGCCAAAATTAGACCTAAGGTAGAAGTAAGTGGTTTATTTTTAAACAACAAGGAAAAAGGAACAAATTAGAGCAGTTCTAAAAGGATTCTAAAGTTTTAGAACTGAAATAAACCTGGGGAATTTTTGAAAGAAAAACTGACACCAATTCAAAATAAGATTATAATCAGACCAAAACTAATTAAATTGTGCTTATTTCAAAGCAAAATAAGTATATTATCATCAAAACATAATAGAGATCTTACCAAAGCCTTGAGGGATCCAATTGCAGTTAAGAATTTACAAAATCAGGTCATTATCAGATGTTCTGCCCCAAAACCCTGCATCAAAAATTAAATGCTTAACACTTATTTAATGAGAGAATTAAAAAGAAAATTAAAATCAATTTTAAAAGAAAAGTCATTTCTGAAAACTACATGGTTTTATTAAGCATATTTAATGAGTTAAGAAAGTTTCTATTGTTAAATGAGTGAATTAAACCATGTCAACTTTAAAGATAATTTATGAAAAATTTTAAGAGAAGTATATCTACCAAACAAAACCTCCTTTAATTAAGATTAAACTAGAGCAATATAAGCATATTTTCATATTAATGCATCCACAGTCTCATCTAAACTATAAAGGACCAAATTCTTCAAAAGAATTCATAAAACATCTGCATTATGGGATTTGAATGAAAAAACTTGATAACAAATTACATGCATTAAAGCTCCCTAATAGGACCAAAATTAGACACAAGGGTGAAGCTAGTGGAAGATTTTTAAAGAACTAGGAAAAAGGAACAACTTAGAGCAGTTGGAAAAGGATTCTAAAGTTTTAGAAGTAAAATGAACAGGTAGAATTTTCGAAAGAAAAACTGATAACAATTCAAGAGAAGATTTCCATCAGACCAAAACTAATTAAGTTGTGCTGATTTCAAAGCACAATAAGAATATTATCATCAAAACATATCAAAGATCTCAACAAATCTAAGAGGGATCTGATGTCAGTTAAAAATTTACAAAATCAGGTCATAATGAGATGTTTTCAAGAAAACCCAACAGTAAAAATTACATTCTTAACACATACTTAATGAGAGAATTTAAGAGAAAAATAAAATCAATTTTAAAAGAAAGGTCATTTCTGAAAACTTCATGGTTATATTAAGCACATTAAATGAGTTAAGAAAGTTTCTGCTGTTCAATAAGTGAATTAAACCATGTCAACTTTAAAGATAATTTATGAAAAATTTTAAGAGAAGTATATCTACCAAACAAAACCTCCTTTAATTAAGATTAAACTAGAGCAATATAAGCATATTTTCATTTCAATGCATCCACAGTCTCATCTAAACTATAAAGGACCAAATTCTTCAAAAGAATTCATAAAACATCTGCATTATGGGATTTGAATGAAAAAACTTACTAACAAATTACATGAATTAAAGCTACATAATTGGGCCAAAATTAGACCTAAGGTAGAAGTAAGTGGTTTATTTTTAAACAACAAGGAAAAAGGGACAAATTAGAGCAGTTCTAAAAGGATTCTAAAGTTTTAGAACTGAAATAAACCTGGGGAATTTTTGAAAGAAAAACTGACACCAATTCAAAATAAGATTATAATCAGACCAAAACTAATTAAATTGTGCTTATTTCAAAGCAAAATAAGTATATTATCATCAAAACATAATAGAGATCTTACCAAAGCCTTGAGGGATCCAATTGCAGTTAAGAATTTACAAAATCAGGTCATTATCAGATGTTCTGCCCCAAAACCCTGCATCAAAAATTAAATGCTTAACACTTATTTAATGAGAGAATTAAAAAGAAAATTAAAATCAATTTTAAAAGAAAAGTCATTTCTGAAAACTACATGGTTTTATTAAGCATATTTAATGAGTTAAGAAAGTTTCTATTGTTAAATGAGTGAATTAAACCATGTCAACTTTAAAGATAATTTATGAAAAATTTTACGAGAAGTATATCTACAAAACAAAATCTCCTTTAATTAAGATTAAACTAGAGCAATATAAGCATATTTTCATTTCAATGCATCCACAGTCTCATCTAAACTATAAAGGACCAAATTCTTCAAAAGAATTCATAAAACATCTGCATTATGGGATTTGAATGAAAAAACTTGATAACAAATTACATGCATTAAAGCTCCCTAATAGGACCAAAATTAGACACAAGGGTGAAGCTAGTGGAAGATTTTTAAAGAACTAGGAAAAAGGAACAACTTAGAGCAGTTGGAAAAGGATTCTAAAGTTTTAGAAGTAAAATGAACAGGTAGAATTTTCGAAAGAAAAACTGATAACAATTCAAGAGAAGATTTCCATCAGACCAAAACTAATTAATTTGTGCTGATTTAAAGCACAATAAGGATATTATCATCAAAACATATCAAAGATCTCAACAAATCTAAGAGGGATCTGATGTCAGTTAAAAATTTACAAAATCAGGTCATAATGAGATGTTTTCAAGAAAACCCAACAGTAAAAATTACATTCTTAACACATACTTAATGAGAGAATTTAAGAGAAAAATGAAATCAATTTTACAAGAAAGGTCATTCCTGAAAACTTCATGGCTATATTAAGCACATTAAATGAGTTAGGAAAGTTTCTGCTGTTCAATAAGTGAATTAAACCATGTCAACTTTAAAGATAATTTATGAAAAATTTTAAGAGAAGTATATCTACCAAACAAAACCTCCTTTAATTAAGATTAAACTAGAGCAATATAAGCATATTTTCATATTAATGCATCCACAGTCTCATCTAAACTATAAAGGACCAAATTCTTCAAAAGAATTCATAAAACATCTGCATTATGGGATTTGAATGAAAAAACTTGATAACAAATTACATGCATTAAAGCTCCCTAATAGGACCAAAATTAGACACAAGGGTGAAGCTAGTGGAAGATTTTTAAAGAACTAGGAAAAAGGAACAACTTAGAGCAGTTGGAAAAGGATTCTAAAGTTTTAGAAGTAAAATGAACAGGTAGAATTTTCGAAAGAAAAACTGATAACAATTCAAGAGAAGATTTCAACCAGACCAAAACTAATTAAGTTGTGCTGATTTCAAAGCACAATAAGAATATTATCATCAAAACATATCAAAGATCTCAACAAATCTAAGAGGGATCTGATGTCAGTTAAAAATTTACAAAATCAGGTCATAATGAGATGTTTTCAAGAAAACCCAACAGTAAAAATTACATTCTTAACACATACTTAATGAGAGAATTTAAGAGAAAAATAAAATCAATTTTACAAGAAAGGTCATTCCTGAAAACTTCATGGTTATATTAAGCACATTAAATGAGTTAGGAAAGTTTCTGCTGTTCAATAAGTGAATTAAACCATGTCAACTTTAAAGATAATTTATGAAAAATTTTAAGAGAAGTATATCTACCAAACAAAACCTCCTTTAATTAAGATTAAACTAGAGCAATATAAGCATATTTTCATATTAATGCATCCACAGTCTCATCTAAACTATAAAGGACCAAATTCTTCAAAAGAATTCATAAAACATCTGCATTATGGGATTTGAATGAAAAAACTTGATAACAAATTACATGCATTAAAGCTCCCTAATAGGACCAAAATTAGACACAAGGGTGAAGCTAGTGGAAGATTTTTAAAGAACTAGGAAAAAGGAACAACTTAGAGCAGTTGGAAAAGGATTCTAAAGTTTTAGAAGTAAAATGAACAGGTAGAATTTTCGAAAGAAAAACTGATAACAATTCAAGAGAAGATTTCAACCAGACCAAAACTAATTAAGTTGTGCTGATTTCAAAGCACAATAAGAATATTATCATCAAAACATATCAAAGATCTCAACAAATCTAAGAGGGATCTGATGTCAGTTAAAAATTTACAAAATCAGGTCATAATGAGATGTTTTCAAGAAAACCCAACAGTAAAAATTACATTCTTAACACATACTTAATGAGAGAATTTAAGAGAAAAATAAAATCAATTTTACAAGAAAGGTCATTCCTGAAAACTTCATGGTTATATTAAGCACATTAAATGAGTTAGGAAAGTTTCTGCTGTTCAATAAGTGAATTAAACCATGTCAACTTTAAAGATAATTTATGAAAAATTTTAAGAGAAGTATATCTACCAAACAAAACCTCCTTTAATTAAGATTAAACTAGAGCAATATAAGCATATTTTCATATTAATGCATCCACAGTCTCATCTAAACTATAAAGGACCAAATTCTTCAAAAGAATTCATAAAACATCTGCATTATGGGATTTGAATGAAAAAACTTGATAACAAATTACATGCATTAAAGCTCCCTAATAGGACCAAAATTAGACACAAGGGTGAAGCTAGTGGAAGATTTTTAAAGAACTAGGAAAAAGGAACAACTTAGAGCAGTTGGAAAAGGATTCTAAAGTTTTAGAAGTAAAATGAACAGGTAGAATTTTCGAAAGAAAAACTGATAACAATTCAAGAGAAGATTTCCATCAGACCAAAACTAATTAAGTTGTGCTGATTTCAAAGCACAATAAGAATATTATCATCAAAACATATCAAAGATCTCAACAAATCTAAGAGGGATCTGATGTCAGTTAAAAATTTACAAAATCAGGTCATAATGAGATGTTTTCAAGAAAACCCAACAGTAAAAATTACATTCTTAACACATACTTAATGAGAGAATTTAAGAGAAAAATAAAATCAATTTTACAAGAAAGGTCATTCCTGAAAACTTCATGGTTATATTAAGCACATTAAATGAGTTAGGAAAGTTTCTGCTGTTCAATAAGTGAATTAAACCATGTCAACTTTAAAGATAATTTATGAAAAATTTTAAGAGAAGTATATCTACCAAACAAAACCTCCTTTAATTAAGATTAAACTAGAGCAATATAAGCATATTTTCATATTAATGCATCCACAGTCTCATCTAAACTATAAAGGACCAAATTCTTCAAAAGAATTCATAAAACATCTGCATTATGGGATTTGAATGAAAAAACTTGATAACAAATTACATGCATTAAAGCTCCCTAATAGGACCAAAATTAGACACAAGGGTGAAGCTAGTGGAAGATTTTTAAAGAACTAGGAAAAAGGAACAACTTAGAGCAGTTGGAAAAGGATTCTAAAGTTTTAGAAGTTAAATGAACAGGTAGAATTTTCGAAAGAAAAACTGATAACAATTCAAGAGAAGATTTCCATCACACCAAAACTAATTAAGTTGTGCTGATTTCAAAGCAAAATAAGTATATTATCATCAAAACATAATAGAGATCTTACCAAAGCCTTGAGGGATCCAATTGCAGTTAAGAATTTACAAAATCAGGTCATTATCAGATGTTCTGCCCCAAAACCCTGCATCAAAAATTACATGCTTAACACTTATTTAATGAGATAATTAAAAAGAAAATTAAAATCAATTTTAAAAGAAAAGTCATTTCTGAAAACTACATGGTTTTATTAAGCATATTTAATGAGTTAAGAAAGTTTCTATTGTTAAATGAGTGAATTAAACCATGTCAACTTTAAAGATAATTTATGAAAAATTTTAAGAGAAGTATATCTACAAAACAAAACCTCCTTTAATTAAGATTAAACTAGAGCAATATAAGAATATTTTTATTTCTATGCATCCACAGTCTCATCTAACCTATAAAGGACCAAATTCTTCAAAAGAATTCATAAAACATCTGCATTATGGGATTTGAATGAAAAAACTTGATAACAAATTACATGCATTAAAGCTCCCTAATAGGACCAAAATTAGACACAAGGGTGAAGCTAGTGGAAGATTTTTAAAGAACTAGGAAAAAGGAACAACTTAGAGCAGTTGGAAAAGGATTCTAAAGTTTTAGAAGTAAAATGAACAGGTAGAATTTTCAAAAGAAAAACTGATAACAATTCAAGAGAAGATTTCCATCAGACCAAAACTAATTAAGTTGTGCTGATTTCAAAGCACAATAAGAATATTATCATCAAAACATATCAAAGATCTCAACAAATCTAAGAGGGATCTGATGACAGTTAAAAATTTACAAAATCAGGTCATTATTAGATGTTCTGCCCCAAAACCCTGCATCAAAAATTACATGCTTAACACTTATTTAATGAGAGAATTAAAAAGAAAATTAAAATCAATTTTAAAAGAAAAGTCATTTCTGAAAACTACATGGTTTTATTAAGCATATTTAATGAGTTAAGAAAGTTTCTATTGTTAAATGAGTGAATTAAACCATGTCAACTTTAAAGATAATTTATGAAAAATTTTAAGAGAAGTATATCTACAAAACAAAATCTCCTTTAATTAAGATTAAACTAGAGCAATATAAGCATATTTTCATTTCAATGCATCCACAGTCTCATCTAAACTATAAAGGACCAAATTCTTCAAAAGAATTCATAAAACATCTGCATTATGGGATTTGAATGAAAAAACTTGATAACAAATTACATGCATTAAAGCTCCCTAATAGGACCAAAATTAGACACAAGGGTGAAGCTAGTGGAAGATTTTTAAAGAACTAGGAAAAAGGAACAACTTAGAGCAGTTGGAAAAGGATTCTAAAGTTTTAGAAGTAAAATGAACAGGTAGAATTTTCGAAAGAAAAACTGATAACAATTCAAGAGAAGATTTCCATCAGACCAAAACTAATTAAGTTGTGCTGATTTCAAAGCAAAATAAGTATATTATCATCAAAACATAACAGAGATCTTACCAAAGCCTTGAGGGATCCAATTGCAGTTAAGAATTTACAAAATCAGGTCATTATCAGATGTTCTGCCCCAAAACCCTGCATCAAAAATTAAATGCTTAACACTTATTTAATGAGAGAATTAAAAAGAAAATTAAAATCAATTTTAAAAGAAAAGTCATTTCTGAAAACTACATGGTTTTATTAAGCATATTTAATGAGTTAAGAAAGTTTCTATTGTTAAATGAGTGAATTAAACCATGTCAACTTTAAAGATAATTTATGAAAAATTTTAAGAGAAGTATATCTACAAAACAAAATCTCCTTTAATTAAGATTAAACTAGAGCAATATAAGCATTTTTTTATTTCAATGCATCCACAGTCTCATCTAAACTATAAAGGACCAAATTCTTCAAAAGAATTCATAAAACATATGCATTATGGGATTTGAATGAAAAAACTTGATAACAAATTACATGCATTAAAGCTCCTTAATAGGACCAAAATTAGACACAAGGGTGAAGCTAGTGGAAGATTTTTAAAGAACTAGGAAAAAGGAACAACTTAGAGCAGTTGGAAAAGGATTCTAAAGTTTTAGAAGTAAAATGAACAGGTAGAATTTTCGAAAGAAAAACTGATAACAATTCAAGAGAAGATTTCCATCAGACCAAAACTAATTAAGTTGTGCTGATTTCAAAGCACAATAAGAATATTATCATCAAAACATATCAAAGATCTCAACAAATCTAAGAGGGATCTGATGACAGTTAAAAATTTACAAAATCAGGTCATTATCAGATGTTCTGCCCCAAAACCCTGCATCAAAAATTACATGCTTAACACTTATTTAATGAGAGAATTAAAAAGAAAATTAAAATCAATTTTAAAAGAAAAGTCATTTCTTAAAACTACATGGTTTTATTAAGCATATTTAATGAGTTAAGAAAGTTTCTATTGTTAAATGAGTGAATTAAACCATGTCAACTTTAAAGATAATTTATGAAAAATTTTAAGAGAAGTATATCTACAAAACAAAATCTCCTTTAATTAAGATTAAACTAGAGCAATATAAGCATATTTTCATTTCAATGCATCCACAGTCTCATCTAAACTATAAAGGACCAAATTCTTCAAAAGAATTCATAAAACATCTGCATTATGGGATTTGAATGAAAAAACTTGATAACAAATTACATGCATTAAAGCTCCCTAATAGGACCAAAATTAGACACAAGGGTGAAGCTAGTGGAAGATTTTTAAAGAACTAGGAAAAAGGAACAACTTAGAGCAGTTGGAAAAGGATTCTAAAGTTTTAGAAGTAAAATGAACAGGTAGAATTTTCGAAAGAAAAGCTGATAACAATTCAAGAGAAGATTTCCATCAGACCAAAACTAATTAAGTTGTGCTGATTTCAAAGCAAAATAAGTATATTATCATCAAAACATAATAGAGATCTTACCAAAGCCTTGAGGGATCCAATTGCAGTTAAGAATTTACAAAATCAGGTCATTATCAGATGTTCTGCCCCAAAACCCTGCATCAAAAATTACATGCTTAACACTTATTTAATGAGAGAATTAAAAAGAAAATTAAAATCAATTTTAAAAGAAAAGTCATTTCTGAAAACTACATGGTTTTATTAAGCATATTTAATGAGTTAAGAAAGTTTCTATTGTTAAATGAGTGAATTAAACCATCTCAACTTTAAAGATAATTTATGAAAAATTTTAAGAGAAGTATATCTACAAAAAAAATCTCCTTTAATTAAGATTAAACTAGAGCAATATAAGCATATTTTTATTTCAATGCATCCACAGTCTCATCTAAACTGTAAAGGACCAAATTCTTCAAAAGAATTCATAAAACATCTGCATTATGGGATTTGAATGAAAAAACTTGATAACAAATTACGTGCATTAAAGCTCCCTAATAGGACCAAAATTAGACACAAGGGTGAAGCTAGTGGAAGATTTTTAAAGAACTAGGAAAAAGGAACAACTTAGAGCAGTTGGAAAAGGATTCTAAAGTTTTAGAAGTAAAATGAACAGGTAGAATTTTCGAAAGAAAAACTGATAACAATTCAAGAGAAGATTTCAACCAGACCAAAACTAATTAAGTTGTGCTGATTTCAAAGCACAATAAGAATATTATCATCAAAACATATCAAAGATCTCAACAAATCTAAGAGGGATCTGATGTCAGTTAAAAATTTACAAAATCAGGTCATAATGAGATGTTTTCAAGAAAACCCAACAGTAAAAATTACATTCTTAACACATACTTAATGAGAGAATTTAAGAGAAAAATAAAATCAATTTTACAAGAAAGGTCATTCCTGAAAACTTCATGGTTATATTAAGCACATTAAATGAGTTAGGAAAGTTTCTGCTGTTCAATAAGTGAATTAAACCATGTCAACTTTAAAGATAATTTATGAAAAATTTTAAGAGAAGTATATCTACCAAACAAAACCTCCTTTAATTAAGATTAAACTAGAGCAATATAAGCATATTTTCATATTAATGCATCCACAGTCTCATCTAAACTATAAAGGACCAAATTCTTCAAAAGAATTCATAAAACATCTGCATTATGGGATTTGAATGAAAAAACTTGATAACAAATTACATGCATTAAAGCTCCCTAATAGGACCAAAATTAGACACAAGGGTGAAGCTAGTGGAAGATTTTTAAAGAACTAGGAAAAAGGAACAACTTAGAGCAGTTGGAAAAGGATTCTAAAGTTTTAGAAGTAAAATGAACAGGTAGAATTTTCGAAAGAAAAACTGATAACAATTCAAGAGAAGATTTCCATCAGACCAAAACTAATTAAGTTGTGCTGATTTCAAAGCACAATAAGAATATTATCATCAAAACATATCAAAGATCTCAACAAATCTAAGAGGGATCTGATGACAGTTAAAAATTTACAAAATCAGGTCATTATCAGATGTTCTGCCCCAAAACCCTGCATCAAAAATTACATGCTTAACACTTATTTAATGAGAGAATTAAAAAGAAAATTAAAATCAATTTTAAAAGAAAAGTCATTTCTGAAAACTACATGGTTTTATTAAGCATATTTAATGAGTTAAGAAAGTTTCTATTGTTAAATGAGTGAATTAAACCATGTCAACTTTAAAGATAATTTATGAAAAATTTTAAGAGAAGTATATCTACAAAACAAAATCTCCTTTAATTAAGATTAAACTAGAGCAATATAAGCATATTTTCATTTCAATGCATCCACAGTCTCATCTAAACTATAAAGGACCAAATTCTTCAAAAGAATTCATAAAACATCTGCATTATGGGATTTGAATGAAAAAACTTGATAACAAATTACATGCATTAAAGCTCCCTAATAGGACCAAAATTAGACACAAGGGTGAAGCTAGTGGAAGATTTTTAAAGAACTAGGAAAAAGGAACAACTTAGAGCAGTTGGAAAAGGATTCTAAAGTTTTAGAAGTAAAATGAACAGGTAGAATTTTCGAAAGAAAAACTGATAACAATTCAAGAGAAGATTTCCATCAGACCAAAACTAATTAAGTTGTGCTGATTTCAAAGCAAAATAAGTATATTATCATCAAAACATAATAGAGATCTTACCAAAGCCTTGAGGGATCCAATTGCAGTTAAGAATTTACAAAATCAGGTCATTATCAGATGTTCTGCCCCAAAACCCTGCATCAAAAATTACATGCTTAACACTTATTTAATGAGAGAATTAAAAAGAAAATTAAAATCAATTTTAAAAGAAAAGTCATTTCTGAAAACTACATGGTTTTATTAAGCATATTTAATGAGTTAAGAAAGTTTCTATTGTTAAATGAGTGAATTAAACCATCTCAACTTTAAAGATAATTTATGAAAAATTTTAAGAGAAGTATATCTACAAAAAAAATCTCCTTTAATTAAGATTAAACTAGAGCAATATAAGCATATTTTTATTTCAATGCATCCACAGTCTCATCTAAACTGTAAAGAACCAAATTCTTCAAAAGAATTCATAAAACATCTGCATTATGGGATTTGAATGAAAAAACTTGATAACAAATTACGTGCATTAAAGCTCCCTAATAGGACCAAAATTAGACACAAGGGTGAAGCTAGTGGAAGATTTTTAAAGAACTAGGAAAAAGGAACAACTTAGAGCAGTTGGAAAAGGATTCTAAAGTTTTAGAAGTAAAATGAACAGGTAGAATTTTCGAAAGAAAAACTGATAACAATTCAAGAGAAGATTTCCATCAGACCAAAACTAATTAAGTTGTGCTGATTTCAAAGCACAATAAGAATATTATCATCAAAACATATCAAAGATCTCAACAAATCTAAGAGGGATCTGATGTCAGTTAAAAATTTACAAAATCAGGTCATAATGAGATGTTTTCAAGAAAACCCAACAGTAAAAATTACATTCTTAACACATACTTAATGAGAGAATTTAAGAGAAAAATAAAATCAATTTTACAAGAAAGGTCATTCCTGAAAACTTCATGGTTATATTAAGCACATTAAATGAGTTAGGAAAGTTTCTGCTGTTCAATAAGTGAATTAAACCATGTCAACTTTAAAGATAATTTATGAAAAATTTTAAGAGAAGTATATCTACCAAACAAAACCTCCTTTAATTAAGATTAAACTAGAGCAATATAAGCATATTTTCATATTAATGCATCCACAGTCTCATCTAAACTATAAAGGACCAAATTCTTCAAAAGAATTCATAAAACATCTGCATTATGGGATTTGAATGAAAAAACTTGATAACAAATTACATGCATTAAAGCTCCCTAATAGGACCAAAATTAGACACAAGGGTGAAGCTAGTGGAAGATTTTTAAAGAACTAGGAAAAAGGAACAACTTAGAGCAGTTGGAAAAGGATTCTAAAGTTTTAGAAGTTAAATGAACAGGTAGAATTTTCGAAAGAAAAACTGATAACAATTCAAGAGAAGATTTCCATCACACCAAAACTAATTAAGTTGTGCTGATTTCAAAGCAAAATAAGTATATTATCATCAAAACATAATAGAGATCTTACCAAAGCCTTGAGGGATCCAATTGCAGTTAAGAATTTACAAAATCAGGTCATTATCAGATGTTCTGCCCCAAAACCCTGCATCAAAAATTACATGCTTAACACTTATTTAATGAGAGAATTAAAAAGAAAATTAAAATCAATTTTAAAAGAAAAGTCATTTCTGAAAACTACATGGTTTTATTAAGCATATTTAATGAGTTAAGAAAGTTTCTATTGTTAAATGAGTGAATTAAACCATGTCAACTTTAAAGATAATTTATGAAAAATTTTAAGAGAAGTATATCTACAAAACAAAACCTCCTTTAATTAAGATTAAACTAGAGCAATATAAGAATATTTTTATTTCTATGCATCCACAGTCTCATCTAACCTATAAAGGACCAAATTCTTCAAAAGAATTCATAAAACATCTGCATTATGGGATTTGAATGAAAAAACTTGATAACAAATTACATGCATTAAAGCTCCCTAATAGGACCAAAATTAGACACAAGGGTGAAGCTAGTGGAAGATTTTTAAAGAACTAGGAAAAAGGAACAACTTAGAGCAGTTGGAAAAGGATTCTAAAGTTTTAGAAGTAAAATGAACAGGTAGAATTTTCAAAAGAAAAACTGATAACAATTCAAGAGAAGATTTCCATCAGACCAAAACTAATTAAGTTGTGCTGATTTCAAAGCACAATAAGAATATTATCATCAAAACATATCAAAGATCTCAACAAATCTAAGAGGGATCTGATGACAGTTAAAAATTTACAAAATCAGGTCATTATTAGATGTTCTGCCCCAAAACCCTGCATCAAAAATTACATGCTTATTACTTATTTAATGAGAGAATTAAAAAGAAAATTAAAATCAATTTTAAAAGAAAAGTCATTTCTGAAAACTACATGGTTTTATTAAGCATATTTAATGAGTTAAGAAAGTTTCTATTGTTAAATGAGTGAATTAAACCATGTCAACTTTAAAGATAATTTATGAAAAATTTTAAGAGAAGTATATCTACAAACAAAATCTCCTTTAATTAAGATTAAACTAGAGCAATATAAGCATATTTTCATTTCAATGCATCCACAGTCTCATCTAAACTATAAAGGACCAAATTCTTCAAAAGAATTCATAAAACATCTGCATTATGGGATTTGAATGAAAAAACTTGATAACAAATTACATGCATTAAAGCTCCCTAATAGGACCAAAATTAGACACAAGGGTGAAGCTAGTGGAAGATTTTTAAAGAACTAGGAAAAAGGAACAACTTAGAGCAGTTGGAAAAGGATTCTAAAGTTTTAGAAGTAAAATGAACAGGTAGAATTTTCGAAAGAAAAACTGATAACAATTCAAGAGAAGATTTCCATCAGACCAAAACTAATTAAGTTGTGCTGATTTCAAAGCAAAATAAGTATATTATCATCAAAACATAACAGAGATCTTACCAAAGCCTTGAGGGATCCAATTGCAGTTAAGAATTTACAAAATCAGGTCATTATCAGATGTTCTGCCCCAAAACCCTGCATCAAAAATTAAATGCTTAACACTTATTTAATGAGAGAATTAAAAAGAAAATTAAAATCAATTTTAAAAGAAAAGTCATTTCTGAAAACTACATGGTTTTATTAAGCATATTTAATGAGTTAAGAAAGTTTCTATTGTTAAATGAGTGAATTAAACCATGTCAACTTTAAAGATAATTTATGAAAAATTTTAAGAGAAGTATATCTACAAAACAAAATCTCCTTTAATTAAGATTAAACTAGAGCAATATAAGCATTTTTTTATTTCAATGCATCCACAGTCTCATCTAAACTATAAAGGACCAAATTCTTCAAAAGAATTCATAAAACATATGCATTATGGGATTTGAATGAAAAAACTTGATAACAAATTACATGCATTAAAGCTCCTTAATAGGACCAAAATTAGACACAAGGGTGAAGCTAGTGGAAGATTTTTAAAGAACTAGGAAAAAGGAACAACTTAGAGCAGTTGGAAAAGGATTCTAAAGTTTTAGAAGTAAAATGAACAGGTAGAATTTTCGAAAGAAAAACTGATAACAATTCAAGAGAAGATTTCCATCAGACCAAAACTAATTAAGTTGTGCTGATTTCAAAGCACAATAAGAATATTATCATCAAAACATATCAAAGATCTCAACAAATCTAAGAGGGATCTGATGACAGTTAAAAATTTACAAAATCAGGTCATTATCAGATGTTCTGCCCCAAAACCCTGCATCAAAAATTACATGCTTAACACTTATTTAATGAGAGAATTAAAAAGAAAATTAAAATCAATTTTAAAAGAAAAGTCATTTCTGAAAACTACATGGTTTTATTAAGCATATTTAATGAGTTAAGAAAGTTTCTATTGTTAAATGAGTGAATTAAACCATCTCAACTTTAAAGATAATTTATGAAAAATTTTAAGAGAAGTATATCTACAAAAAAAATCTCCTTTAATTAAGATTAAACTAGAGCAATATAAGCATATTTTTATTTCAATGCATCCACAGTCTCATCTAAACTGTAAAGGACCAAATTCTTCAAAAGAATTCATAAAACATCTGCATTATGGGATTTGAATGAAAAAACTTGATAACAAATTACGTGCATTAAAGCTCCCTAATAGGACCAAAATTAGACACAAGGGTGAAGCTAGTGGAAGATTTTTAAAGAACTAGGAAAAAGGAACAACTTAGAGCAGTTGGAAAAGGATTCTAAAGTTTTAGAAGTAAAATGAACAGGTAGAATTTTCGAAAGAAAAACTGATAACAATTCAAGAGAAGATTTCAACCAGACCAAAACTAATTAAGTTGTGCTGATTTCAAAGCACAATAAGAATATTATCATCAAAACATATCAAAGATCTCAACAAATCTAAGAGGGATCTGATGTCAGTTAAAAATTTACAAAATCAGGTCATAATGAGATGTTTTCAAGAAAACCCAACAGTAAAAATTACATTCTTAACACATACTTAATGAGAGAATTTAAGAGAAAAATAAAATCAATTTTACAAGAAAGGTCATTCCTGAAAACTTCATGGTTATATTAAGCACATTAAATGAGTTAGGAAAGTTTCTGCTGTTCAATAAGTGAATTAAACCATGTCAACTTTAAAGATAATTTATGAAAAATTTTAAGAGAAGTATATCTACCAAACAAAACCTCCTTTAATTAAGATTAAACTAGAGCAATATAAGCATATTTTCATATTAATGCATCCACAGTCTCATCTAAACTATAAAGGACCAAATTCTTCAAAAGAATTCATAAAACATCTGCATTATGGGATTTGAATGAAAAAACTTGATAACAAATTACATGCATTAAAGCTCCCTAATAGGACCAAAATTAGACACAAGGGTGAAGCTAGTGGAAGATTTTTAAAGAACTAGGAAAAAGGAACAACTTAGAGCAGTTGGAAAAGGATTCTAAAGTTTTAGAAGTAAAATGAACAGGTAGAATTTTCGAAAGAAAAACTGATAACAATTCAAGAGAAGATTTCCATCAGACCAAAACTAATTAAGTTGTGCTGATTTCAAAGCACAATAAGAATATTATCATCAAAACATATCAAAGATCTCAACAAATCTAAGAGGGATCTGATGTCAGTTAAAAATTTACAAAATCAGGTCATAATGAGATGTTTTCAAGAAAACCCAACAGTAAAAATTACATTCTTAACACATACTTAATGAGAGAATTTAAGAGAAAAATAAAATCAATTTTACAAGAAAGGTCATTCCTGAAAACTTCATGGTTATATTAAGCACATTAAATGAGTTAGGAAAGTTTCTGCCGTTCAATAAGTGAATTAAACCATGTCAACTTTAAAGATAATTTATGAAAAATTTTAAGAGAAGTATATCTACCAAACAAAACCTCCTTTAATTAAGATTAAACTAGAGCAATATAAGCATATTTTCATATTAATGCATCCACAGTCTCATCTAAACTATAAAGGACCAAATTCTTCAAAAGAATTCATAAAACATCTGCATTATGGGATTTGAATGAAAAAACTTGATAACAAATTACATGCATTAAAGCTCCCTAATAGGACCAAAATTAGACACAAGGGTGAAGCTAGTGGAAGATTTTTAAAGAACTAGGAAAAAGGAACAACTTAGAGCAGTTGGAAAAGGATTCTAAAGTTTTAGAAGTAAAATGAACAGGTAGAATTTTCGAAAGAAAAACTGATAACAATTCAAGAGAAGATTTCCATCAGACCAAAACTAATTAAGTTGTGCTTTCAATGCATCCACAGTCTCATCTAAACTATAAAGGACCAAATTCTTCAAAAGAATTCATAAAACATCTGCATTATGGGATTTGAATGAAAAAACTTACTAACAAATTACATGAATTAAAGCTACATAATTGGGCCAAAATTAGACCTAAGGTAGAAGTAAGTGGTTTATTTTTAAACAACAAGGAAAAAGGAAAAAAATTAGAGCAGTTCTAAAAGGATTCTAAAGTTTTAGAACTGAAATAAACCTGGGGAATTTTTGAAAGAAAAACTGACACCAATTCAAAATAAGATTATAATCAGACCAAAACTAATTAAATTGTGCTTATTTCAAAGCAAAATAAGTATATTATCATCAAAACATAATAGAGATCTTACCAAAGCCTAGAGGGATCCAATTGCAGTTAAGAATTTACAAAATCAGGTCATTATCAGATGTTCTGCCCCAAAACCCTGCATCAAAAATTAAATGCTTAACACTTATTTAATGAGAGAATTAAAAAGAAAATTAAAATCAATTTTAAAAGAAAAGTCATTTCTGAAAACTACATGGTTTTATTAAGCATATTTAATGAGTTAAGAAAGTTTCTATTGTTAAATGAGTGAATTAAACCATGTCAACTTTAAAGATAATTTATGAAAAATTTTAAGAGAAGTATATCTACAAAACAAAATCTCCTTTAATTAAGATTAAACTAGAGCAATATAAGCATTTTTTTTATTTCAATGCATCCACAGTCTCATCTAAACTATAAAGGACCAAATTCTTCAAAAGAATTCATAAAACATATGCATTATGGGATTTGAATGAAAAAACTTGATAACAAATTACATGCATTAAAGCTCCTTAATAGGACCAAAATTAGACACAAGGGTGAAGCTAGTGGAAGATTTTTAAAGAACTAGGAAAAAGGAACAACTTAGAGCAGTTGGAAAAGGATTCTAAAGTTTTAGAAGTAAAATGAACAGGTAGAATTTTCGAAAGAAAAACTGATAACAATTCAAGAGAAGATTTCCATCAGACCAAAACTAATTAAGTTGTGCTGATTTCAAAGCACAATAAGAATATTATCATCAAAACATATCAAAGATCTCAACAAATCTAAGAGGGATCTGATGACAGTTAAAAATTTACAAAATCAGGTCATTATCAGATGTTCTGCCCCAAAACCCTGCATCAAAAATTACATGCTTAACACTTATTTAATGAGAGAATTAAAAAGAAAATTAAAATCAATTTTAAAAGAAAAGTCATTTCTGAAAACTACATGGTTTTATTAAGCATATTTAATGAGTTAAGAAAGTTTCTATTGTTAAATGAGTGAATTAAACCATCTCAACTTTAAAGATAATTTATGAAAAATTTTAAGAGAAGTATATCTACAAAAAAAATCTCCTTTAATTAAGATTAAACTAGAGCAATATAAGCATATTTTTATTTCAATGCATCCACAGTCTCATCTAAACTGTAAAGGACCAAATTCTTCAAAAGAATTCATAAAACATCTGCATTATGGGATTTGAATGAAAAAACTTGATAACAAATTACGTGCATTAAAGCTCCCTAATAGGACCAAAATTAGACACAAGGGTGAAGCTAGTGGAAGATTTTTAAAGAACTAGGAAAAAGGAACAACTTAGAGCAGTTGGAAAAGGATTCTAAAGTTTTAGAAGTAAAATGAACAGGTAGAATTTTCGAAAGAAAAACTGATAACAATTCAAGAGAAGATTTCAACCAGACCAAAACTAATTAAGTTGTGCTGATTTCAAAGCACAATAAGAATATTATCATCAAAACATATCAAAGATCTCAACAAATCTAAGAGGGATCTGATGTCAGTTAAAAATTTACAAAATCAGGTCATAATGAGATGTTTTCAAGAAAACCCAACAGTAAAAATTACATTCTTAACACATACTTAATGAGAGAATTTAAGAGAAAAATAAAATCAATTTTACAAGAAAGGTCATTCCTGAAAACTTCATGGTTATATTAAGCACATTAAATGAGTTAGGAAAGTTTCTGCTGTTCAATAAGTGAATTAAACCATGTCAACTTTAAAGATAATTTATGAAAAATTTTAAGAGAAGTATATCTACCAAACAAAACCTCCTTTAATTAAGATTAAACTAGAGCAATATAAGCATATTTTCATATTAATGCATCCACAGTCTCATCTAAACTATAAAGGACCAAATTCTTCAAAAGAATTCATAAAACATCTGCATTATGGGATTTGAATAAAAAAACTTGATAACAAATTACATGCATTAAAGCTCCCTAATAGGACCAAAATTAGACACAAGGGTGAAGCTAGTGGAAGATTTTTAAAGAACTAGGAAAAAGGAACAACTTAGAGCAGTTGGAAAAGGATTCTAAAGTTTTAGAAGTAAAATGAACAGGTAGAATTTTCGAAAGAAAAACTGATAACAATTCAAGAGAAGATTTCCATCAGACCAAAACTAATTAATTTGTGCTGATTTAAAGCACAATAAGGATATTATCATCAAAACATATCAAAGATCTCAACAAATCTAAGAGGGATCTGATGTCAGTTAAAAATTTACAAAATCAGGTCATAATGAGATGTTTTCAAGAAAACCCAACAGTAAAAATTACATTCTTAACACATACTTAATGAGAGAATTTAAGAGAAAAATAAAATCAATTTTAAAAGAAAGGTCATTCCTGAAAACTTCATGGTTATATTAAGCACATTAAATGAGTTAGGAAAGTTTCTGCTGTTCAATAAGTGAATTAAACCATGTCAACTTTAAAGATAATTTATGAAAAATTTTAAGACCAGTACATCTACCAGACAACAACTACTTTAATTAAGATTAAACTAGAGCAATATAAGCATATTTTCATTTCAATGCATCCACAGTCTCATCTAAACAATGAAGGAACAAATTTTGAAGAGAATTCATAAATCATCTGCATTATGGAATTTGCTTGAAAAAACTTACTAACAAATTACATGAATTAAAGCTACATAATTGGGCCAAAATTAGACCTAAGGTAGAAGTAAGTGGTTTATTTTTAAACAACAAGGAAAAAGGAACAAATTAGAGCAGTTCTAAAAGGATTCTAAAGTTTTAGAACTGAAATAAACCTGGGGAATTTTTGAAAGAAAAACTGACACCAATTCAAAATAAGATTATAATCAGACCAAAACTAATTAAATTGTGCTTATTTCAAAGCAAAATAAGTATATTATCATCAAAACATAATAGAGATCTTACCAAAGCCTTGAGGGATCCAATTGCAGTTAAGAATTTACAAAATCAGGTCATTATCAGATGTTCTGCCCCAAATTCCTGCATCAAAAATTACATGCTTAACACTTATTTAATGAGATAATTAAAAAGAAAATTAAAATCAATTTTAAAAGAAAAGTCATTTCTGAAAACTACATGGTTTTATTAAGCATATTTAATGAGTTAAGAAAGTTTCTATTGTTAAATGAGTGAATTAAACCATGTCAACTTTAAAGATAATTTATGAAAAATTTTAAGAGAAGTATATCTACAAAACAAAATCTCCTTTAATTAAGATTAAACTAGAGCAATATAAGCATTTTTTTTATTTCAATGCATCCACAGTCTCATCTAAACTATAAAGGACCAAATTCTTCAAAAGAATTCATAAAACATATGCATTATGGGATTTGAATGAAAAAACTTGATAACAAATTACATGCATTAAAGCTCCTTAATAGGACCAAAATTAGACACAAGGGTGAAGCTAGTGGAAGATTTTTAAAGAACTAGGAAAAAGGAACAACTTAGAGCAGTTGGAAAAGGATTCTAAAGTTTTAGAAGTAAAATGAACAGGTAGAATTTTCGAAAGAAAAACTGATAACAATTCAAGAGAAGATTTCCATCAGACCAAAACTAATTAAGTTGTGCTGATTTCAAAGCACAATAAGAATATTATCATCAAAACATATCAAAGATCTCAACAAATCTAAGAGGGATCTGATGACAGTTAAAAATTTACAAAATCAGGTCATTATCAGATGTTCTGCCCCAAAACCCTGCATCAAAAATTACATGCTTAACACTTATTTAATGAGAGAATTAAAAAGAAAATTAAAATCAATTTTAAAAGAAAAGTCATTTCTGAAAACTACATGGTTTTATTAAGCATATTTAATGAGTTAAGAAAGTTTCTATTGTTAAATGAGTGAATTAAACCATGTCAACTTTAAAGATAATTTATGAAAAATTTTAAGAGAAGTATATCTACAAAACAAAATCTCCTTTAATTAAGATTAAACTAGAGCAATATAAGCATATTTTCATTTCAATGCATCCACAGTCTCATCTAAACTATAAAGGACCAAATTCTTCAAAAGAATTCATAAAACATCTGCATTATGGGATTTGAATGAAAAAACTTGATAACAAATTACATGCATTAAAGCTCCCTAATAGGACCAAAATTAGACACAAGGGTGAAGCTAGTGGAAGATTTTTAAAGAACTAGGAAAAAGGAACAACTTAGAGCAGTTGGAAAAGGATTCTAAAGTTTTAGAAGTAAAATGAACAGGTAGAATTTTCGAAAGAAAAACTGATAACAATTCAAGAGAAGATTTCCATCAGACCAAAACTAATTAATTTGTGCTGATTTAAAGCACAATAAGGATATTATCATCAAAACATATCAAAGATCTCAACAAATCTAAGAGGGATCTGATGTCAGTTAAAAATTTACAAAATCAGGTCATAATGAGATGTTTTCAAGAAAACCCAACAGTAAAAATTACATTCTTAACACATACTTAATGAGAGAATTTAAGAGAAAAATAAAATCAATTTTAAAAGAAAGGTCATTCCTGAAAACTTCATGGTTATATTAAGCACATTAAATGAGTTAGGAAAGTTTCTGCTGTTCAATAAGTGAATTAAACCATGTCAACTTTAAAGATAATTTATGAAAAATTTTAAGACCAGTACATCTACCAGACAACAACTACTTTAATTAAGATTAAACTAGAGCAATATAAGCATATTTTCGTTTCAATGGATCCACAGTCTCATCTAAACTATAAAGGACCAAATTCTTCAAAAGAATTCATAAAACATCTGCATTATGGGATTTGAATGAAAAAACTTGATAACAAATTACATAAATTAAACCTCCCTAATACGACCAAAATTAGACACAAGGGTGAAGCTAGTGGAAGATTTTTAAAGAACTAGGAAAAAGGAACAACTTAGAGCAGTTGGAAAAGGATTCTAAAGTTTTAGAAGTAAAATGAACAGGTAGAATTTTCGAAAGAAAAACTGATAACAATTCAAGAGAAGATTTCCATCAGACCAAAACTAATTAAGTTGTGCTGATTTCAAAGCAAAATAAGTATATTATCATCAAAACATAATAGAGATCTTACCAAAGCCTTGAGGGATCCAATTGCAGTTAAGAATTTACAAAATCAGGTCATTATCAGATGTTCTGCCCCAAAACCCTGCATCAAAAATTACATGCTTAACACTTATTTAATGAGAGAATTAAAAAGAAAATTAAAATCAATTTTAAAAGAAAAGTCATTTCTGAAAACTACATGGTTTTATTAAGCATATTTAATGAGTTAAGAAAGTTTCTATTGTTAAATGAGTGAATTAAACCATCTCAACTTTAAAGATAATTTATGAAAAATTTTAAGAGAAGTATATCTACCAGACAACACCTACTTTAATTAAGATTAAACTAGAGCAATATAAGCATATTTTCATTTCAATGCATCCACAGTCTCATCTAAACAATGAAGGAACAAATTTTGAAGAGAATTCATAAATCATCTGCATTATGGAATTTGCTTGAAAAAACTTACTAACAAATTACATGAATTAAAGCTACATAATTGGGCCAAAATTAGACCTAAGGTAGAAGTAAGTGGTTTATTTTTAAACAACAAGGAAAAAGGAACAACTTAGAGCAGTTGGAAAAGGATTCTAAAGCTTAAGAAGTAAAATGAACCTTGAAAAATTTTTGAAAGAAAATTTGACACCAATTCAAAAGAAGATTTCAAACAGACCAAAACTAATGAAATTGAGCTTATTTCAAAGCAAAAAAAGAATATTATCATCAAAACATATAAAATCAGGTTATAATGAGATGTTTTCAAGAAAACCCAACAGTAAAAATTACATGCTTAACACTTATTTAATGAGAGAATTAAAAAGAAAATTCAAATCAATTTTAAAAGAAAAGTCATTTCTGAAAACTACATGGTTTTATTAAGCATATTTAATGAGTTAAGAAAGTTTCTATTGTTAAATGAGTGAATTAAACCATGTCAACTTTAAAGATAATTTATGAAAAATTTTAAGAGAAGTATATCTACAAAACAAAACCTCCTTTAATTAAGATTAAAATAGAGCAATATAAGCATATTTTCATTTCAATTCATCCACAGTCTCATCTAAACTATAATGGACCAAATTCTTCAAAAGAATTCATAAAACATCTGCATTATGGGATTTGAATGAAAAAACTTGATAACAAATTACATGCATTAAAGCTCCCTAATAGGACCAAAATTAGACACAAGGGTGAAGCTAGTGGAAGATTTTTAAAGAACTAGGAAAAAGGAACAACTTAGAGCAGTTGGAAAAGGATTCTAAAGTTTTAGAAGTAAAATGAACAGGTAGAATTTTCGAAAGAAAAACTGATAACAATTCAAGAGAAGATTTCAATCAGACCAAAACTAATTAAGTTGTGCTGATTTCAAAGCACAATAAGAATATTATCATCAAAACATATCAAAGATCTCAACAAATCTAAGAGGGATCTGATGTCAGTTAAAAATTTACAAAATCAGGTCATAATGAGATGTTTTCAAGAAAACCCAACAGTAAAAATTACATTCCTAACACATACTTAATGAGAGAATTTAAGAGAAAAATAAAAATCAATTTTAAAAGAAAGGTCATTCCTGAAAACTTCATGGTTATATTAAGCACATTAAATGAGTTAGGAAAGTTTCTGCTGTTCAATAAGTGAATTAAACCATGTCAACTTTAAAGATAATTTATGAAAAATTTTAAGAGAAGTATATCTACCAAACAAAACCTCCTTTAATTAAGATTAAACTAGAGCAATATAACCATATTTTCATTTCAATGCATCCACAGTCTCATCTAAACTATAAAGGACCAAATTCTTCAAAAGAATTCATAAAACATCTGCATTATGGGATTTGAATGAAAAAACTTGATAACAAATTACATGCATTAAAGCTCCCTAATAGGACCAAAATTAGACACAAGGGTGAAGCTAGTGGAAGATTTTTAAAGAACTAGGAAAAAGGAACAACTTAGAGCAGTTGGAAAAGGATTCTAAAGTTTTAGAAGTAAAATGAACAGGTAGAATTTTCGAAAGAAAAACTGATTACAATTCAAGAGAAGATTTCAATCAGACCAAAACTAATTAAGTTGTGCTGATTTCAAAGCACAATAAGAATATTATCATCAAAACATATCAAAGATCTCAACAAATCTAAGAGGGATCTGATGTCAGTTAAAAATTTACAAAATCAGGTCATAATGAGATGTTTTCAAGAAAACCCAACAGTAAAAATTACATTCTTAACACATACTTAATGAGAGAATTTAAGAGAAAAATAAAATCAATTTTAAAAGAAAGGTCATTACTGAACCTTCATGGTTATATTAAGCACATTATATGAGTTAGGAAAGTTTCTGCTGTTCAATAAGTGAATTAAACCATGTCAACTTTAAAGATAATTTATGAAAAATTTTAAGAGAAGTATATCTACCAAACAAAACCTCCTTTAATTAAGATTAAACTAGAGCAATATAAGCATATTTTCATATTAATGCATCCACAGTCTCATCTAAACTATAAAGGACCAAATTCTTCAAAAGAATTCATAAAACATCTGCATTATGGGATTTGAATGAAAAAAACTTGATAACAAATTACATGCATTAAAGCTCCCTAATAGGACCAAAATTAGACACAAGGGTGAAGCTAGTGGAAGATTTTTAAAGAACTAGGAAAAAAGAACAACTTAGAGCAGTTGGAAAAGGATTCTAAAGTTTAAGAAGTAAAATGAACCTTGAAAAATTTTTGAAAGAAAATCTGACACCAATTCAAAATAAGATTATAATCAGACCAAAACTAATTAAATTGTGCTTATTTCAAAGCAAAATAAGTATATTATCATCAAAACATAATAGAGATCTTACCAAAGCCTTGAGGGATCCAATTGCAGTTAAGAATTTACAAAATCAGGTCATTATCAGATGTTCTGCCCCAAAACCCTGCAACAAAAATTACATGCTTAACACTTATTTAATGAGAGAATTAAAAAGAAAATTCAAATCAATTTTAAAAGAAAAGTCATTTCTGAAAACTACATGGTTTTATTAAGCATATTTAATGAGTTAAGAAAGTTTCTATTGTTAAATGAGTGAATTAAACCATGTCAACTTTAAAGATAATTTATGAAAAATTTTAAGAGAAGTATATCTACAAAACAAAACCTCCTTTAATTAAGATTAAACTAGAGCAATATAAGCATATTTTCATTTCAATTCATCCACAGTCTCATCTAAACTATAAAGGACCAAATTCTTCAAAAGAATTCATAAAACATCTGCATTATGGGATTTGAATGAAAAAACTTGATAACAAATTACATGCATTAAAGCTCCCTAATAGGACCAAAATTAGACACAAGGGTGAAGCTAGTGGAAGATTTTTAAAGAACTAGGAAAAAGGAACAACTTAGAGCAGTTGGAAAAGGATTCTAAAGTTTTAGAAGTAAAATGAACAGGTAGAATTTTCGAAAGAAAAACTGATAACAATTCAAGAGAAGATTTCAATCAGACCAAAACTAATTAAGTTGTGCTGATTTCAAAGCACGATAAGAATATTATCATCAAAACATATCAAAGATCTCAACAAATCTAAGAGGGATCTGATGTCAGTTAAAAATTTACAAAATCAGGTCATAATGAGATGTTTTCAAGAAAACCCAACAGTAAAAATTACATTCTTAACACATAATTAATGAGAGAATTTAAGAGAAAAATAAAATCCATTTTAAAAGAAAAGTCATTTCTAAAAACTACATGGTTATATTAAGCACATTAAATGAGTTAAGAAAGTTTCTGCTCTTAAATAAGTGAATTAAACCATGTCAATTTTAAAGATAATTTCTGAAAAATTTTAAGACCAGTACATCTACCAGACAACACCTACTTTAATTAAGATTAAACTAGTTACTAACAAATTACATGAATTAAAGCTACATAATTGGGCCAAAATTAGACCAAAGGTAGAAGTAAGTGGTTTATTTTTAAACAACAAGGAAAAAGGAACAAATTAGAGCAGTTCTAAAAGGATTCTAAAGTTTTAGAACTGAAATAAACCTGGGGAATTTTTGAAAGAAAATCTGACACCAATTCAAAATAAGATTATAATCAGACCAAAACTAATTAAATTGTGCTTATTTCAAAGCAAAATAAGTATATTTTCATCAAAACATAATAGAGATCTTACCAAAGCCTTGAGGGATCCAATTGCAGTTAAGAATTTACAAAATCAGGTCATTATCAGATGTTCTGCCCCAAAACCCTGCAACAAAAATTACATGCTTAACACTTATTTAATGAGAGAATTAAAAAGAAAATTAAAATCAATTTTAAAAGAAAAGTCATTTCTGAAAACTACATGGTTTTATTAAGCATATTTAATGAGTTAAGAAAGTTTCTATTGTTAAATGAGTGAATTAAACCATGTCAACTTTAAAGATAATTTATGAAAAATTTTAAGAGAAGTATATCTACAAAACAAAACCTCCTTTAAGTAAGATTAAAATAGAGCAATATAAGCATATTTTCATTTCAATTCATCCACAGTCTCATCTAAACTATAAAGGACCAAATTCTTCAAAAGAATTCATAAAACATCTGCATTATGGGATTTGAATGAAAAAACTTGATAACAAATTACATGCATTAAAGCTCCCTAATAGGACCAAAATTAGACACAAGGGTGAAGCTAGTGGAAGATTTTTAAAGAACTAGGAAAAAGGAACAACTTAGAGCAGTTGGAAAAGGATTCTAAAGTTTTAGAAGTAAAATGAACAGGTAGAATTTTCGAAAGAAAAACTGATAACAATTCAAGAGAAGATTTCAATCAGACCAAAACTAATTAAGTTGTGCTGATTTCAAAGCACAATAAGAATATTATCATCAAAACATATCAAAGATCTCAACAAATCTAAGAGGGATCTGATGTCAGTTAAAAATTTACAAAATCAGGTCATAATGAGATGTTTTCAAGAAAACCCAACAGTAAAAATTACATTCTTAACACATACTTAATGAGAGAATTTAAGAGAAAAATAAAAATCAATTTTAAAAGAAAGGTCATTCCTGAAAACTTCATGGTTATATTAAGCACATTAAATGAGTTAGGAAAGTTTCTGCTGTTCAATAAGTGAATTAAACCATGTCAACTTTAAAGATAATTTATGAAAAATTTTAAGAGAAGTATATCTACCAAACAAAACCTCCTTTAATTAAGATTAAACTAGAGCAATATAACCATATTTTCATTTCAATGCATCCACAGTCTCATCTAAACTATAAAGGACCAAATTCTTCAAAAGAATTCATAAAACATCTGCATTATGGGATTTGAATGAAAAAACTTGATAACAAATTACATGCATTAAAGCTCCCTAATAGGACCAAAATTAGACACAAGGGTGAAGCTAGTGGAAGATTTTTAAAGAACTAGGAAAAGGAACAACTTAGAGCAGTTGGAAAAGGATTCTAAAGTTTTAGAAGTAAAATGAACAGGTAGAATTTTCGAAAGAAAAACTGATTACAATTCAAGAGAAGATTTCAATCAGACCAAAACTAATTAAGTTGTGCTGATTTCAAAGCACAATAAGAATATTATTATCAAAACATATCAAAGATCTCAACAAATCTAAGAGGGATCTGATGTCAGTTAAAAATTTACAAAATCAGGTCATAATGAGATGTTTTCAAGAAAACCCAACAGTAAAAATTACATTCTTAACACATACTTAATGAGAGAATTTAAGAGAAAAATAAAATCAATTTTAAAAGAAAGGTCATTCCTGAACCTTCATGGTTATATTAAGCACATTATATGAGTTAGGAAAGTTTCTGCTGTTCAATAAGTGAATTAAACCATGTCAACTTTAAAGATAATTTATGAAAAATTTTAAGAGAAGTATATCTACCAAACAAAACCTCCTTTAATTAAGATTAAACTAGAGCAATATAAGCATATTTTCATATTAATGCATCCACAGTCTCATCTAAACTATAAAGGACCAAATTCTTCAAAAGAATTCATAAAACATCTGCATTATGGGATTTGAATGAAAAAAACTTGATAGCAAATTACATGCATTAAAGCTCCCTAATAGGACCAAAATTAGACACAAGGGTGAAGCTAGTGGAAGATTTTTAAAGAACTAGGAAAAAAGAACAACTTAGAGCAGTTGGAGAAGGATTCTAAAGTTTAAGAAGTAATATGAACCTTGAAAAATTTTTGAAAGAAAATCTGACACCAATTCAAAATAAGATTATAATCAGACCAAAACTAATTAAATTGTGCTTATTTCAAAGCAAAATAAGTATATTATCATCAAAACATAATAGAGATCTTACCAAAGCCTTGAGGGATCCAATTGCAGTTAAGAATTTACAAAATCAGGTCATTATCAGATGTTCTGCCCCAAAACCCTGCAACAAAAATTACATGCTTAACACTTATTTAATGAGAGAATTAAAAAGAAAATTCAAATCAATTTTAAAAGAAAAGTCATTTCTGAAAACTACATGGTTTTATTAAGCATATTTAATGAGTTAAGAAAGTTTCTATTGTTAAATGAGTGAATTAAACCATGTCAACTTTAAAGATAATTTATGAAAAATTTTAAGAGAAGTATATCTACAAAACAAAACCTCCTTTAATTAAGATTAAAATAGAGCAATATAAGCATATTTTCATTTCAATTCATCCACAGTCTCAACTAAACTATAAAGGACCAAATTCTTCAAAAGAATTCATAAAACATCTGCATTATGGGATTTGAATGAAAAAACTTGATAACAAATTACATGCATTAAAGCTCCCTAATAGGACCAAAATTAGACACAAGGGTGAAGCTAGTGGAAGATTTTTAAAGAACTAGGAAAAAGGAACAACTTAGAGCAGTTGGAAAAGGATTCTAAAGTTTTAGAAGTAAAATGAACAGGTAGAATTTTCGAAAGAAAAACTGATAACAATTCAAGAGAAGATTTCAATCAGACCAAAACTAATTAAGTTGTGCTGATTTCAAAGCACAATAAGAATATTATCATCAAAACATATCAAAGATCTCAACAAATCTAAGAGGGATCTGATGTCAGTTAAAAATTTACAAAATCAGGTCATAATGAGATGTTTTCAAGAAAACCCAACAGTAAAAATTACATTCTTAACACATACTTAATGAGAGAATTTAAGAGAAAAATAAAAATCAATTTTAAAAGAAAGTTCATTCCTGAAAACTTCATGGTTATATTAAGCACATTAAATGAGTTAGGAAAGTTTCTGCTGTTCAATAAGTGAATTAAACCATGTCAACTTTAAAGATAATTTATGAAAAATTTTAAGAGAAGTATATCTACCAAACAAAACCTCCTTTAATTAAGATTAAACTAGAGCAATATCAGCATATTTTCAATTCAATGCATCCACAGTCTCATCTAAACTATAAAGGACCAAATTCTTCAAAAGAATTCATAAAACATCTGCATTATGGGATTTGAATGAAAAAACTTGATAACAAATTACATGCATTAAAGCTCCCTAATAGGACCAAAATTAGACACAAGGGTGAAGCTAGTGGAAGATTTTTAAAGAACTAAGAAAAAGGAACAACTTAGAGCAGTTGGAAAAGGATTCTAAAGTTTTAGAAGTAAAATGAACAGGTAGAATTTTCGAAAGAAAAACTGATAACAATTCAAGAGAACATTTCAATCAGACCAAAACTAATTAAGTTGTGCTGATTTCAAAGCACAATAAGAATATTATCATCAAAACATATCAAAGATCTCAACAAATCTAAGAGGGATCTGATGTCAGTTAAAAATTTACAAAATCAGGTCATAATGAGATGTTTTCAAGAAAACCCAACAGTAAAAATTACATTCTTAACACATACTTAATGAGAGAATTTAAGAGAAAAATAAAATCAATTTTAAAAGAAAGGTCATTCCTGAACCTTCATGGTTATATTAAGCACATTATATGAGTTAGGAAAGTTTCTGCTGTTCAATAAGTGAATTAAACCATGTCAACTTTAAAGATAATTTATGAAAAATTTTAAGAGAAGTATATCTACCAAACAAAACCTCCTTTAATTAAGATTAAACTAGAGCAATATAAGCATATTTTCATATTAATGCATCCACAGTCTCATCTAAACTATAAAGGACCAAATTCTTCAAAAGAATTCATAAAACATCTGCATTATGGGATTTGAATGAAAAAAACTTGATAGCAAATTACATGCATTAAAGCTCCCTAATAGGACCAAAATTAGACACAAGGGTGAAGCTAGTGGAAGATTTTTAAAGAACTAGGAAAAAAGAACAACTTAGAGCAGTTGGAGAAGGATTCTAAAGTTTAAGAAGTAATATGAACCTTGAAAAATTTTTGAAAGAAAATCTGACACCAATTCAAAATAAGATTATAATCAGACCAAAACTAATTAAATTGTGCTTATTTCAAAGCAAAATAAGTATATTATCATCAAAACATAATAGAGATCTTACCAAAGCCTTGAGGGATCCAATTGCAGTTAAGAATAAAA